>BPTQ01000002.1:239259466-239575825 GCA_019973895.1 Chrysanthemum seticuspe | reverse complement strand
GCAAACGGCTTTTGGTAAAGACAGATCAAATCCGTTGACAGCTTATGATTTGCTAAAAATCATATGGTTATCGGTGTACCATAGTTCTTACCTGAACTGAAACATTTGGCTACTCCAGAAGTAATGGCTTTTGGTAAAGAGACAGCAAATCCATTAAAAATTTTCCAAAAAGATTGCTAGGGACTAGCAATATCTTAGTGTGGGTGATTGATGAGTATGCAAATACTCATCATTTTTGTACCTTTTAGACTGCAAAAAACATCCAAAAACACCCGTCAGAGCATAAAAATGATAAAAATATCACAAATAAGTGTTTTATGTGTTTCAAATGCAAAAATACCAAAAGCAGGTGAAAAACGTATCAAGTTTGCATAATTGGCAGTTTTAGTCCCCCAAGTTTCAAAAGTTGTCAAAACTAGTCACTGGTAAATCAAAACAAAGCAAAATAACATTTAAGGTCCATGGGATTCAAAAGTTGTCAAAACAAACCCCTCAAAGTTTAAAAATTACAAAATGACAACTTTAGTCCCTAAAGTTTAAAAACTGTCAAAAATAGTCCCTGGTGAATTTAAAAAAGTGAAAATAATCAAAAGTAAACCTTGTACTATTCATAAATGGCAAAATTGGTCCTTATGGTGAACTTTTGGAAAATTACAAGTTTGGCCCTTAAGGTTTGGAAAATTGTCAGATTTGGTCCTTGGGTCATTTTAAAGTGGAAATTACAACATTGGTCCTTTGGTTTATCAATATGGCAAGAATGATCCTTGTACAATAAGTTTGGAACAGTATCAAATCCAGTCCCTCAAGTTTCCAATATTGCATAAATGGTCCTTGGGTCTTATACACTAAACCGGATCCAATGTTATATAACTTAGACCCATTGTACAAACCCAGCAGCCCAGCCCAGTCCAACCATTAATAATATCTGGTCAATCCGTGAGTCAAACTCACCTTCTCCTCCTTCCACCTCACTGTCCTCTTCTTCACAGCTCACCCCTACCTTTCACCAGCCCACCTGTCCTCTTCTTCACAGCTTACCCCTACCTATTACCAACCTTTCTACACCTCTAGACCCCCCACAATAAATGCTACTGCACCCCCACTATCACCAATTCAACCCATTTCCTTCGTTATATAAAAATTACCACTAAAACTCATCATTACACTCTGAAACAGTTCTAATTTGTCCACTAAGCACCATGTGATCACCAAATTGAGGTCCAACAGTCTCAAGGCACGTATACAAGATTTGGCGCCAAAACTGTTTAAACGGCTAGGATTTATTCAAAGCTTTAGACGGTCAAGATTGAGTATGGGAAGTGATCAGAAGCAAGTGGGAAGTCTTATTGAGCTTACAAAAGGGGAAGAAACAAAAGGAGGAAAGCAGTTAGTTTTATCACTCAGAGTAATCTTAAGTCGTATTTGTATTTTCTTATTCCTTAGTGTAATTTTAAGCTTAAAAACTTTGTACTCAGTGTTTCTAGTGTATTTTAACTCTTTTCAAGTAATCAATTTCACATTTCCAAGTTCAATTCAGTTTTATGCAAATTTGAATTTTAAATTTCCAAGTTTATGTTAATGTTGTTTGTAGTTGTTATTATGGACTGAATAAGCTCATATAAGCTCCTAGATATCTTAATATAGCTATTAGAAACCTTAAAACTTTGATTAGTATCAAAAAGCAAAAAAATACCAAAAATACAAAAAAATAGTGTAAAAATAAAAATCACAAGACAAAGAAGAAGAAGCAAGGAGCATGGTGAAATGAAGATGGTTCTGGGTTATTGAACCTGTGGAGGTTCTATAGGAAGTGTTTCTTGGTCCTAATTCTTGGTTCTAAGCTGGATTGCATTTGTAAGCTTATTTGGTGATTTTTGCATTTTACTAAGTTCTTGTGTTTTATGCTCCGATCTTTGTGATTCTGTGTTTGTGATAAGTAGATAAGTGGTAATAGAGTTTAAAATCATTAGCTTGTTCATTAGATTTCAAAGCTGCAAGAAAAGTCCAATTTCACAGTTAAAATAGCATATTGGTCATTTCTGTGTTCTATGCTATTTTTGTTGTTGTTCTGTGCTCTTATGATCTTGTTGAATGATAACATGAAGGTTGAAATCAGTTTAGGATAGTGGTTACTGTTTCATTAGCATGTCATTGTGACAGGACCTCTTGTAAGTTCTGAAATCTGTCTTTGTTCTTATATCTGCCATTATCTGAATCTGTTGTTTGGATCTGTGTAATTTAGTTGTGATTAGTCATATTTGATCTAAACTTGATATTAGTATAGAATAGTTTAGTAGTCATCTGATTTAATTCTCACTTTAGTTGCATTAAGCAGTGTTTGGTATAAGCAGTTAAATGTGATTGTGAGGTTATAGTAAGTTTGAGATCACTTGTTTTAGAATCAGTTAGGTTTGTTTTAGCTTATTCAGCAATTAATCTGCATAATAGTTTTATAAAAGTCAAAAGTCCATTTATCCTTCTTTGGTGATTTTATCAGTTAGGAGCAGTAGCCAATTAGGATAGAAATAGTTTTAGATATCATTAAATTAGCTTATTCTAGTCTTAGTATAGCTTATGTTAACATCTACATTAGAATAGAGTCATTTAAATCTCGCATAAGTCAAAACTTCAAAATCTAACAAAAGTCAAAAGTGGAAAAAGTGATTTTTGCAAAACTTTGTTGATTTTTCATGGATTCAATTCTGGTTCAAAATTGTTGAAATTCTGGGACAAATAACTTCAGTTGGTCAACTTTTGAAAAGTGATTTTTGTGGAATTTTTGAAAGTACTTATATGCTCTAAATAAGCTGTCCAAAACAGCTGTTTTCCCCTGTTCACAATCAGCATATAGTGATTGTGAACAGGCCATCTTGCAGACTTAGCACATAGTTCATATTAGCTTGTTAGGGTCTGAAATTTGGTCTATTTGATCTTTTCTTGGTGGTCTTGAGTTCTCAAAATCTGGTTTTCAGTTTAGCTTGTTAGACAAGTAGTTGCATAAGCTTCAAGTAGGTAGGTAGAGGCTGATTGGATTTTAGAAATCAATCTAATCATATCATTGTAGTTTACATATACCAGGTTTAGAATAGTTGATATTGGTCAATTTTAAGTAGTTTTAGCATAATCTAGCTGTTGTGATCATTTGGTGAAGTTTTGAGGCTTTTAGCTTATTTTAAGTGCTTATTTATAAGCACTTTTCATTACAGCCCCTTATTCGTGTACACTAGCATAAGTTTTTGATTTTTCTTAGGTTTATAATATTAATTTAGAATTTTCCTGAATTTTTCATAATTTTCTGGTACTGTTTACTATTTTTCTTATTTAAAATCAGTTTTTAAAACTTTTTAATTACGTTTTAATACAAATAATTCAGAAAAGCTTAAAAAAAATAATTTTTCATTTTTCCTAGATTAAGAAAAATATAAAAAGCAAAAAAATAATTTTTCCATATTTTTCCTAGTTAAATTTGTAATTTTTAGCATTTAAATTAGTTTTAATAGTTTTTAATTCATAGAAATTAGAAAAATCATCAGAAAAATACAAAATCAATTTTCAAAAGTTTCTTTAGTTACTTTAGATTTTTAAAAATTAGTTCCATAATTTTCACACTTAATTTCATCATTTTTAGTTAATTAGTTTTGATTTAGAACTTATAAATTAGTTTTTAATTCAAATAAATAAAAGAAAAATTCTAAAAAAAGATTTTTAGAAAATAAATTTGTAATTTTCTTAGTTAGTTTTGTATTATAAATCCTTTTTAGATTAATTAAACTAGATTTTAAATAAGTTTAAAATAGTTTTGATCAATTAATATTAAATTAATATAATATTAGTAAAATATTTTCTTTTTAGATTTTAATTTTCTTTAAGTTTAAAAAGTTTTAAAATTTTCATTTTACACCCTTTAGTTTTAAACTTGTCATTTTAAGTCCCTGTAGTTTTTAAATTTCCATTTTTATTTACTTGCAATACACGTTTGTTTAATCTGATTGTTGTGCTTTATAATTCTGTATCCAAATACAATTCCAAACAATCAGTAGTGTAATTATCAACCAAAATCCTTACAGATCATTGTCCTCAGTGATCATTCTACTTCTGAACGTTTTCACACACCATTCAACCTCCGTGGGATTTAACGACCCGGGAATCCACTAAATTCCAAGGGAAATTGTATTGAGTCTATAATAGTTGACTTTTGTTGACTAAAACCTTTGGTCAATATTTCTTGACTGTTTGGGCTCGATCACCTACAACCTTTATTTTCAAGGCTGCACCTCTCTTCCTTTTATGTCTAGTCGTAAAAGGAGTTGAACTACTAGATTAACACAAGCTAGCATCTTCTTCTACCCATCCCACAACCTCCCCACCTGTACCCTCTAAATCAATGTTTTTTTTTAATAATACTCAAATAGCCTTTGTTTCTTGTGAGTAACAAACAAATCTATGGAACCATTTCTTGAAGTCAGTTCCAACATTGTATGTACATCATTGTCTATGTGAATCAACTTCAAACCTTGTTCTAATGATTTGTGAGGCAAACAAAAGAACAATGCCCATTTTTCTTCCTTAATGCGTGCCAACATATGATCCAGGTCATTACTAAAGACACGTCTATCACGATTAAAGACAAAAAGTTTAGAAACAGACCCTTGTACATACCTCAATGGACCAAATTCAAATAATCTATTATTGTGCATGTTAAAAACAACTTCATCCTGATAAGCCATTACACCTGCAACAATATTCAAACATCAACATCCTAAAACTGTAACACACTTTGCACACTTATACAACTAAGCTAGCTAATCAACTAATTTAACTTATACAACTAGTACTTGCCATTTTGGTAAACACTCTGCACACTTGAACTACTATGGTGCCCAACTTCAAACACCATAGTGACACTACATACTAGTGACAACTGAATTAACTACATTTCCTATTGTAAAAACCTACTTAGAACAATAATACTATGTTTATCCTAAACCTACCAATCACGACACATAAATGAACTATAATACATTAACATACCAACATCCGCAAACTCTTGCTTCCCCTGCCTCTTCCTTCCACTCTCAACATGCCTTACCTTCTTCCTTTTTGATGTCATTACACACTTGGCATTTGAGTTGACTATGTAGAAGGAGTGTTTGGGTTAGCATTTGTATGTTCCATTTTTATGATATGATTTGGTGGTGTTTGGAACTGTCATACACCATCACTTTTAAGCTTTGATCATGTACATAAACAAACTATAAATAAAGCATAGCATTATGTTTATCATAAACCTACCAATTATAACATATAAATGAACTATAACAGATTAACATACCAACATCCGCATACTCTTGCTTCCACTGCCTCTTCCTTCCACTCCCAACAGGCCTTCCCATCTTCCTTTTTGATGTCATTGTACTCGGATTATGTATTGGTGCCAAAAGCTTACCTTTTTTGAAGGCCTTACCCTCCCTTTCTTTGTCTTTAAAACAACGTCATTGTCGGTTCCACTTCCACTTCCAGGGGTAGGAATATATATTGCACCACTAACACCCATAGGCAATTCGTTGTAAGTTTCTTTCCACAAGCATTCAATAATAACTTCTATCATCTCCTTCCCTATGTTCTTATACGAACCATATTTGGCAATAACTTCATCACCAAATTCAACAAGAAATTCCTCAAAGACTTATCATTTAATACAACTTTCGCCCACGTCTTTTTCGACGACTGATCCATCCCAGTGAGCAAAGCCTTTCCCTTATCATTATTTTTCCATGGTTGATTTTTGTGTTTTGGATGCTTTGTATTATTTATTTTTTTCTTTGAAATAATATATGTTCACCAGTTTTTATCAAAATGATTTGTGTTTTGGAGGTAATTAGGTTGGTTTGGGACTAAATGATGTTTAAAATGTTTAGTCAATGAGTTTTTGTGAGTTTAAATTGTCAATTGCAAATTTAGCCATTGAAATAAAGGCGTGCATTGGGAACGTAAGTTAGTCAGGTGAGTAAATTGGCGGAAAAACGTGAAATAACGACATTACCCACATGACATAATCGGTTGAGTCCACTTAACAGGAGTATTAACGCTCGTTAGCTCTCGGTGGCTATTTTGCACGCAACTTTAGCTCTCGGTGTCTAATTTGCAAATTCTTTTCTCGCGGTGTTTTATGTGCAATTTTTTGCAAACATTAGGGACGAAATTTGCAATTTACCTTTTTTAGGCCAAAACACGGTTTAGTACCTTGAATTTGGCTAAGTGGTTTTTCAGTACCCTGAATTATTAGAGGTGGATAATGATACTCTCAATTTGGCTTAGTGAGATTTTTAATACCCTTCACACACTTGACATGATCACGTGACCATCAAGTGAGGCAAGCCCATTAAGGGAGGAAAAATAACACTTTAATTATGCATGGTTGAATGTGTGGAAAACTAGAAGGGGGGTTGAATAGTTTTACCGATTAAAACTTTGTTTTAAAATATTTAGATCGACTTATGTCAATCTATTTAGATGTGTATGTTGGATGTTGATAGATAGATATGTAAATATGTAATGCAAAAGTAAAGAGTAAGAAACACAAAACCACGACACGAGTGTTTATAGTGGTTCAGCTACAAGGACACCTTCCTTGCCCTACTCCAATCCCCGAGTCACCTACTCGAGAGTTCATTAGCACTACACGACACAACTCCTTATGGCGGATAAGCCTTCACAACGTCGCCTACTCTTTTTCCAGTACAAGGCTAGACACCGGGTTCTTCCACAAGGTAGAACCACACCTATCACAACGTCGCTTACACTTTATCCGGTACAAGGCTAGATACCAAGTTCCATTACAAAGGAGGAACTACTACACAACACTACACAACACCTATCCCAAAGGAGACCCACTCATTATTACAACATCATCAAGGATATCAATATCCTTGGACACACCCTATCTCTATTTGTACATCGACGCACCATATCGATTGTACACCTTTGGCATCTTTCACCAATGCATTTGACATGATCTTTTGGCACCTTTCACTAATGCCTTCGACTTGACCCTTTTGACATCCTTTACTAATGCCTTTGACACGGATGTTAGGCATCTTTCACTAATGCCTTCGTCTTGACCCTTTTGGCATCCTTCACTAATGCCTTTGACACAACACTTCTAGAGAGGAAGAAAGAACTATCAACAAGAGAACTTCAGTAGTCTTGATGATGACGAAGCATGGAAACTCATGGACTTGAGATTGCTCGACTTCAAGAGGTGGTGATCTCGCCTTTAAGAGGAACCTAGAGAATCACACAAAAACAAACACAAACTACATAGAAAGATCCTTTGGATCTGAGGTTAGAGATTTTACAATACTAGGATAAAGTATGTGTGGAAGTGGCAACTTACAATGAAGAAATGGCTCACTATTTATAGACAAAAACATGCTACTGTTCCACGGATCCCACGGATCCCTTACTTGAGGGATCCGTCCAGTGTAAACTGGGGGAACCGTGGGACGCTCCTCTTTGCCCATGGGTTATGGGTCATGGGTTAAGGGTCATGGGTCCTAGACTTTGGACCATGGGTATCCAAGTAGATACAATGTATCTAGAAGATGCAATGCATCTAGTCCATGGGTTATGGGTTAGCTCCATGGGTCATGGATAATACCCATTATGACTTATTCATGATGTCATGCAATATGTTATGGGTTATGGGTTATGCTTCATGGGTATGGGTCATGGACTTTGGGTTTTACCCAACTACATCCAATGTATTAAGTCAAAAGGTTAAATACTTATACTTCTACCCATTCTATTACCCATTATAATACATAGTAAGTATGTATATATCTACCCAATATGTAAACACTAGTTGTTGTATATATTACTAAATCATGAAAGCACTATTACTTGTTTGGTGAATTATATGAAAGTATAAGTATGTTAGTAAACTATTGGCTCAAACCATTTACCTTTTTTATTTGTTTCGTTAAAATGATTTTACGTTTGTTATCGACAAAACATTAAAAGATCGTAAAATATAAATAAACGTTTTTATGACTTATTTGTATTAACAGAATGTATATACAACTGAGGTAGTTTTTTCTTTATGGTCGGAGTATGTAATCATCAAATTTGCTTGCCATTGTCCAAGAATTAATGAAACCCTATAGAATTGTAGAAACTAAAATAGCATTTTAGTTGCTTTTCATCTGATCAAGTATTTGACAAAAAGTGTGAAACCAAAATATTTATTATAAAAATATAAGTAAAACAACAAATTTAAAACCAACAGCTTAGAAATATGCTTTTGTGTAACAAAATACATGTCAAACGCACGATGGTTGTGTTAACTTATGTTATTTTTTTGCTATGATAATGTTCATGTATCTCTTAGCAGTATTTATAATCTTGAATCGAGTACTCAAATATTTGTCTTAAAATTCAAAAAATGGTGCAATTTGGGCATGTTATTGTTGATCTTGTGTATGTGAAATGTCAAAGTAAGAATGGGTGCAAAAAAGTTATAAAAATACCAAACTTTTAACGATAAGATCATGAGACTGTTGCACGCACGAAGGCAAAAAACAGCACAATTAGAATGTTGTTTTGCATGCTGGTTGGAGGCTTAGAGCCAACTGAGAGAGGTGCACACAGGGCCCGCCCTGGGGCTGGGCGAACTGGGCGACCGCCCAGGGCATCAAACAATTCGAGGGCATCAAGTTTCTGGTGTTAAGAATCGATTTTATATGATGCACATCGTGTTTGTGATGAAAAGACAAGCGGATCTAATACAGAGAAACAAAAGTTTACATTAGAGATTGTAATTTGTAAAGGTTGAAGCGAACTGGCGTCAAACATGGAAGTTAAAATTCCGATGAGTGATATATTTTAACGAAGAAGATGAAGTTATAATGAATGATTGGTTTATATATTTTGTTTCTTTCAAAGTGTCACGTGACTTTTGAATAAAAGCTAAACTTAAATATTTTATTATTGATTATTTTTTACTACTCTTTTAAAGCTATTTTACTAGGATTTATTTATTTTATTTATTTATTTTTACTTCAAACTTGTAATCTACATACCACTGTTTTAGTTTCTAGCTTTTTATATTATATTAGTAAAATTAAAAAGAATAGATAAGTTATGTATATGGAATTTTTTAATTTTACATAATACATTTCAAATATTTGATTATATTAACTTTTTCATTAGATTTTATGGTAGCTTATAGAAAATACGTTTATCCAATTTTTACACCTTTTCGATTAGTTGAACGAATTAAGAGATCGATTTTAATTATGTCCAATTTTCAAGAGTTACAAATATAAAAACCAACCACAAGATCGAATATAGATGTTTTCTTTTCTGTTGTTCACGAGTTAACAAATATTTTGTGTCGCATAATTACATTATAATTATAAGGTCCTAAATATATATTTATGATAGTGCGTTTTTGGTGAACAATATAGCGGGGGCATATTTGGAGAGTCTTGCCCAGGGCAGCAAAACACTCAGGACCGGCCCTGGGTGCACATGATTCAAGGCTTTGATTAGTTTATTGACAAGGCAAACTGTAGTTTGTTAATAAAAAGTAACAAGGCAAAGACGTGAAGAATCCACCAACTGGGCTCGAGTTTCATAGATGCTCCAGGTTACATGCGATTGGAGTTTCTGCCATCAAGGGTTTTTTATTTTTATTTTGACTGATATATGATTTTAACCAAAGCATAATGTGTTTTTTTCTTCGTTAACTCTTAACGAGTTGGGCTCACATGATAGTCAGGTGATCATGTAAAGTATGTGTAGGGTGCTAAAAATTCCACTTAGTCAAATTAAAGGTATTATTCTCCACCTCTAATAATCTAAGGTACTAAAAATTTCACTTAGTCAAGTTCAGGGTATTAAACCACGTTTTTCTTAGATATAAAAAAATATTGTTTTTATCTAGAAGTTTAGTTTTTGTTTACAAGAGTCCAAGACTATTAAAATGGTTGCTTGTTAAATCAAAAGAAAAAAAGTTAAGAAAAATTGGTTGCTTGTCAATACAAGTTAATTAATGTGAATTAATTTCCGTGAATGCTAAATCAATTTTGGCATGCACTTTCAAATTTGGCATCCTTTAGAGCATCAGGTGTCATAACGAAGGTTATCTTCGTCGTCGTGCCACCTCAGCGCCACATCAGCATCCCATTTTTCCACAACTAAGAGTGCTAGGTGAGGTGAAATCCTTTAACACGTTATTGGTATGCCACCTCAGCGCCATATCATTCCCTCCCAATAACACACCAATAACTAAAACACCCCTCCTTCATAACACACCAATAACATGTTATTGGGTCCCTTTTAGGTCCCACAAAATATACCCACTCACTCACAACACACACACAAAAAAAAAAAGAGCACCTCACCGTGCCCTCTTTCTAAAAAAAAAAAAAAAAAAAAAGACTTTTGGCGTAAGCCATTGGAATGGCGGAGACCCTTTTGGCGAGTGGATGGCGAGAAAGGTGGTGTGGGAATGACGACGCCATTCGTTCCACCTGGTGCATATGGCGCGTTGTTGGCTTTCCTTACCGTTCTCTTAACCACAACAAACCCCCTCCTCACTCATATAAACCTCAACCTCTTCATTTGGGGCCCACCACTACCACTTTATTTTTTTTATTCAATTTTCATATAAACTAAATTTATTTCATTAATAATTAAAATACATTAACAACACAATAATAATAAGAAAAAAAATACGATACGTAAAAAAAATGATACGAGGAAAAAAAATACAACACATACTAATAATAAGAAACCTAAACATTTTACTAGTCATTTTTTATAAAAGTTATAAATAACATTTTTTATAAAATTAAAAAAAAAAAAAAAAAAAAAACAAAAAACAATTAAAACTTATACAACAATATATGAAAACATACCACATTTTTACCACCCCAATATTAGTCCAACCCAGCCCAAAAGAAAGAAAAAAAGAAAAAAGAAAAACAGTGGGTCTTCTTCATCTTTTCTGCACACACACACTAGCACACACACATATTTAACACATACGCATATTAACACATATATTGAAACGGTATTATATCACTTTTGTCAGAACTCCACACTCGTCGTCACCACGATTTCAAACCCAACGACGCCCCACGGCGAGCCTCCAGCTCAGCGACGGCGAGGGACGATTTCGTCCACACCAGATGCTCTTATAATCTCTCAAAAGATGTAAATGGATCGGCAAACTTTGATCTGATGCAATTTTTTTAAGTATTGATGATTAATGATACTATTACACTCGTAGTTTAAAAAAATCTACATATAAACTTGAATTATATATCTTATAACATATGTATTTATATAGGCATGTACTTTCAAATTTGGCCGTTTATATACAAAAATAAGAAAACTGTGACCATTTTTAAATAGATGCTCAATACGACTACACCACTTGCACACCTTTTTAACCCCCTCTAAAAGACATAACCATGGACAATAATTACATGTTTTAGTGATATTTAATCAAAAACTGAGATTTAATTTACCATCAATTTTATTAAAATTTATTTGTAATCGGTCAACTAAACATTTACGATAAGAAAGTGATATTATTTATATAATACTTTATATGTTCGTATATGATAACGTAAATATTAAGTTACTCGACTTTTAATGATTTTATAAGTATATTAGTTTGTGTAAAACAATATACCATGGAGAAATAAACTACAAGGAGTGACATAGCGGTAAAAATACCATCCTTTTAAAGCGGAGGTAAAAAGTTCGAATCTAAAGAGTAAAAGATCAATCATCTTGTGGCAACGAAAATTCACATGCGTCGACTTTGAGCTATCTAAAAAGAGTAGTCCTCCAAAGATTAATCGGCTCACAATGTTGATTCAAAAACCTAGATAAATAAATAAAAATACCATGGAGAAATAAGAATTATTTACCTTACATGTTTAGTCAGTAAAATTACTAGTATGATAAATTTTCAAAACAATTTTATCTTTTTTATCAAAACTTTTTTTTTTTTTTTAATTTATTTATTATTATTATTTTAATCCTACGGACATATTAGTAAGACCCGACCCGAACCAGATATGAAGTCATCTTCCCAAAAGAAAACAAAGACATCCTGAGATGGCTAAAACACAAACACACTTTCATCAGTCAGTTTGTGATGATGAGTGAATCTCACTCCACATATGTTGTCTCTTAACATTAAATACTTGTAAAAAAAATTCAAATCCATCTTCTTATTATATCTTAAAAGATCCATCTGTAAATAATTGAGAGAAGAAAACAATGGGGAGCATACCTATTTTATCAGGGAACACAATTATCTCTTCCAGTTTTAATAAATTACCAATTTTATATTCAAGACCTTTTTCTCATCATCTTCACAGATCAGGTACCTTTTTTTTTTTTTTTTTTTTTTTTTTTTATAAATATATTTAGGTGTATAATTGAATTGGGTTTTTAAATTTTGATATGGGTTTCATTTATTTGGCTTTCTTGATTAGAGTTTGATGATAAAGTTTTAATCTTTTTGATGTATGATTAGAATCTTGATTAGAGTGAGTATGTTGACTTTGATAATGTATAGTTATATACTGTATTGTTTTGGTGGCATCTTCACTGTGCTAGTTAGGAATTGGATTGCATGGAGAATTAGATTGAAGCTTATAACTTTATATATTTTCTGATGTTAAGGGTGTTGACTGTATTACTACGTATACTGTTGTGTATGTTGCAAGATGCTATCAGATTTATGGGTGGATTTAAGCTTTAAAGTTTAAACTAGTTCGTTAGAGTTTCGGTTTAGCAAGGATTAAAATCGGGTATTCTATTTTCATTAGATGTTTAATGATATGTGGTCAAATGTTATCAGGTTTTATTGTGACTTATCTTTGACGTATTAAACGACACCCAAGTACTCCTCTTCCTCGTAAAGAAACTCAGTGTTCCATTGGACACAGGGTTGAATAAACATTGTTGGTCTATATGTTCTATATTTATAATAAACTTTCTTTTATCGTCAGTTACGGGCTCTTTGCCGAAAAAACATTTATTTGATGACATCCTAGAAAGAAAAAAAGTATCGGCTCTATCAAACTTTCGAAAACAAGTATCAATCCTGAAGTTCAGGAGTCATCAGTTGACCTCAAATGTCGATGTCTGCCTCTTTTTTAATCTTTTTGTTGGAAGGATTATTATATCGCTAACTATGATGACCTCACACAAGAAACAAAGCTATTTGAATTCTTTAAATTTTTAGCCATTTTCTTATCATAATCTTTTATAAACCTCTTCTTTTAAAGACTCGATAGGGATTTGCAAAGCCAGTCAAGCGGTTGAAATATTTCCGATAGTCTCCCCTGAAATTGTTGTCCGTGAAGCAAGGATTGAGGATTGTTGGGAAGTTGCAGAAACGCATTGTAGCTCCTTCTTCCCTGAATATGCCTTCCCATTAGACTTTGTTTTGAGGCTTGACAGACTACTTGCGCTTGTTTTTGGATTGTCAGTGCCCCCTGGTTGCAGAAGAACATGTTTAGTTGCTGTCACTGGTGCTTCTGAGGATGACACTTTCTGTATTGGCGATGAAGATCTCAAAATTGCCGGTTTTGGTGCAAAGATCAGTCTGAATAAGGGATATGTTACTGGGATTTTGACTTTAGACACTGTGGCTGACTTTCTTCCTAGGAAAGGGCCTCTTCGTCAAAGAAGGTTAGTATCATTTCACAGGCAGAAACAATTTCGACTTTTTTGGTCAAAGTAGTTGTTGATCTTCCTTGTTTAAAAGTGACATGATCTCAAGGTTTAAAACTTTGTTATTGGTTAAATTTCTGTTTATATACCTTAATCATTATTCATTAGGATAGTGAAAACTCATTTATACAAAAATGCAAATAGATTTTTAATGTCAGCCAAACCAGATTTCAATTTCAATAGCGACTATATGTATATATTTTCTTAAAATAGTTGATAGGTGCGTATAAACTTCGTGACATCTACGATTGTTTTATTTTTATGTATCAGTATGAAATATCAGATTGTAGTCAAGAGGGTCAACTTTACAAGTAAACTGTTAGGAGTAACTATACATGAGTTAATGTTTGCAGGACTGGGATTGCATATGTGTCAAACGTTGCTGTTCGAGAAACATTTAGACGAAAGGGGATAGCAAAAAGGCTCATAGCAAAAGCCGAGACTCAAGCCAGAAGTTGGGGTTGTCGATCTATTGCCTTGCATTGTGACCTAAACAACCCAGGTGCCATCAACTTATACCGAAGTCAGGGTTTTAGGAGTATCAAAATACCTGAAGGAGCCAAATGGCCCCAACCCCGGACTGCGCCTGATATGCAGTTCAACTTCATGATGAAACTCCTCGATAAAAGCTGAACAGATTGTTAGATTCATTTTGTACCATTACTATTTCAAAAGGTACAATCAATCAACCGAGTAATGTATGTTAGGGTTCATAGCAACTGTTAATGTATATGTTTATAGTCGAGTACTTCTTTGGTCCTTGTAATATAAATGGAAATTCAGGGTTTATTTATATCTTGTAATATGTTCAAATAACGTTCGCTACTGAATATTTTTTCATGTTATTGCATTCCAGTTACAAAGAGAATAAAATTTCTTGTATTTAATTCTAAATCTGAACTTGATGAGGAATACTTCACATCGAGCTTGAGCTCAAAGGTGACTCATTTTAAGCCACACTAAATATAAAGAAACTAAAACGAGAAACACACAAGATAAACAGAATAGATGCATGCCACATTGATAATAATTTCAAAACTCTTCCAAAACCTTTCTGGTAAGTATTCGATGTGGTTCAGTTGTATGTTTTATAGCTTTTGGAACTGCTAACAGCCCAAAGGTCAACTATTCTCTACGACATAAAGTGATGAATCAACTTATTACAACAGAAATCCCCAACAGCGGCTTGCTCTCTTCTTTGATAATTTTTTTACACAAAAATCTCGAGCCTGCTTACTGTTGTACAAATTTGGCCAATGCGGATACGTCCAAAGCTGAGAACTCATTTGCAGCTGAAAGCACGGCTAGTCCTAATTTTTTAGCATCCTCATTGCTGGGCGCCTACAATGTTTTATGGTATTTATTTAGTTTTTCCATATGCGGATAACTTAAAAGAATGTATGGCATAGTTGACATTTGAAAAGAGTCAAAGACTGTAATTTACCTCGATGTTGAGGGGCAAAACAGGGTCATGAAGCGAAAGCCTCAGAAGGAACCACCCACCATGGCCTGAAACTCTAACCCCTTCATAGTTAACTGGAGCTTTTTTAAGTGTCGGATCTGATTCACTTTTCTTTTCCAGATGCTTTAGCACTGCTTCCCCATAGTCATGGAAAGATCTGTGAACACCAACTGAATACTTTCAATAATCTTGAGGCATATGTAGTAATTATGGAACATGTAAGTCAACATACCCTCCTTTGAGATCAGGATGATTTTGATCTATTTTTAATCTAAGCTCAACAGCAACAGCTGGTTCCTGTAGTTCCTCTACCAAATCGGTCAAAACTTTGCTGCCACCGGTTTGACCCGAAGCTCTAGCCGATGCAAGTTTGTTTAATAGCTTGACCTGCATATAAAGTCGAATCAAAGACGACACAATGAATATACAAATAATAGTAATCGCTTCTACTATCGGTCAACACTTGACAAAAGTACATATATCTATGACAACCAATACCTACCATGAGATATGCACCATCATCAAGCCAGTGATTCTCCTTTGTTGCTCCGTGACCACTGGTCTCAATCGCCAAATGTGACTCCTCGCCAACAGAGTTCTGTGAAGGATGCCAGGTCAGCACGGTAGTAAACTCGTAACTACAGTAATTTGATTTTGTATAGAATGTAAATATCCAGCAGATATTGAATATTGTTAAGTCTTACCAGACGAATTGCTTCATCGATAACATTTTTATATCCTCGTTTGAACCTATGGTGCTTTCCTCCTGCAAAAATTTAGGAACTATCAGCACATCTTCAGTTCTTTACATGCATACTTCCACATCGAATATATGCACATGCTTATATGAAGGCTTTTTACTTGCCTAGTTTTTTCTCAATGAAGGTTGTAAGCCCGTCTGAAGTAACACTGTCTGTGACAATAGTTGTTCCAGGGTGCTAGTAGGATCAAACAAAAGTGTAAGTAGCTCAAACTCGTAAAATAAAAGAGAATATTGTAAACAGTTAAAACAACTTACCTCCTCTAAAATGATAGCAGACATTAAAGCAATCAAACGATTCCGATTAAACTCACGACCCGTGGAATCCACAGCAGCAGATCTGATTCAGACACCATTATTGACAAAAATACAAAAAATGCACTAGAATTTTTACGTATAGAATTATTATAAATGTGTAGAAGATAGATCACCTATCAACATCTGTGTCAAAAATGATCCCTAAATCAGCATTGTTATCAAGCACCGCTTGGGTAATTGCCTTCATTGCTGCCTTGTCCTCAGGGTTAGGAATATGATTGGGAAATAAACCTGAGTATTGGTCAGGTTAACTTGAGTCACAGTGATACCAAAACCTGCCTAAAATAGTTTAGAGTCGGGTTCTTAATTTAACAGTTATTACCATCTGGTTCTAGAAACTGACTTCCAGAAATAATAGCACCTAAAGGCTCCAGCACTTTTCCCTGGAATAGAAATAAAATAATAGAAGACTCGGTTACCAAATTGACCTAATTGACCTATACGGGACATACCTTGTGATTTAAAGTATTTTTCAAAGAGATGAAGCATCATAAAACTTACAGCGAAAAAGCCACCAGCTCCATTCCCAGCATCGACAACTATATGAAATCCTTCCAATGGCTTTTCTGATAACTCGAAACAAGTAGAAAATTACAGAATTGCCATTTTAACAAGAAACCAGGATTTTTTTTCAAGTGAAGCAAATATAATCAACAGGTACCTATGTTTCCTGAAGCTTTGCGAACAGCTGCAACAAGGTCAGATGCATAAACAGACATGTAGTCAACTTTACTGATTGATGATGAAGCTTTTCTTTCCGCCTCTTTCAAAGATTCTGGTGTAAACCCACTGTATATGTTTGCAGCACGCTCTAAGATGTCTTTGATGTCGGCTTTTCCAAGCCCTCCAGCATTAGTAAAGAATTTAAACCCATTTCTGTTGTATGGAAGATGGCTTGCTGTCATAAGAAGGTAATAGCATAATGAGAAAGACATACTAAAATATTCACTTTCAAGATTTTTTCTTCTATATTTGGTTCCAGATATATTACCTGTTATCATGATAGCTCCATCAACTGGACATAAAAAGTCTTCATTTTTGGTCAGGGTACTATTGAACATCGCCGGTGTGGATGCTAGTCTACAAAAATGGAGCCAAACAAAAAAAGAATGAATTTTGTGAAAGAACGTTCTAAACGATTAGTTCATGATCACGTATCAATAACTAGATTACCCGTAATGCACAACATCAAAGTCCGCACCGGCAATTCCCCGAGAAGCCGCATCCTGCAAAACAGCACAAACATCTACCATAATATATCTGTATAAATGGAAAAAATGAAATTGTGAAGTCCATCAAAGCCAACAGAAAGGTCATTCATACTTATTAGTAGAATTTGATCATACTTATAGTAGAATTTGATACCTGTAGCTTTTGTGCAGATATCCGAGAATCATGGCCAATAGAAATTTTGAGACGCTTAGATGAATCAGCCTTTTTCTTGTCTGATAGCCAGGCAGCAAAGGCAGCTGCTATGGCTTGTGTCACTGGCTCCGTGAGGTTAAGAGGTTCTCCCACAACACCATCAACAGCAACACCACGAATATCACTGCATAGAGGTATGTATGTAAATACATAAAAGTTGTGCAGTAAATATCCTACATGGATGTTAATCTTATGTGTATGATTTTGTATTTATAAGTAAATTCAACCTTATACTTCTAGCTACTAAACCTCAGTTGATTAAAAAAAAAATCACAAGCGCATACATCCAACCAAATATCAACAGAGGGTGAAGAATCGTAAGTGCAAACATCCAACAAAATACCACCAGATACTGGTTGAAAATATAATTAAAGCTGGGGACAGAAAATAAACTAGCAAGCACAATCTATACAGAAACTGCAAGCGGGAAATTTTTACCTGCCATTCTGAAGTTTGAGAAAATCCACTTTTTCAAGTGATGGTACTGCAGTAGCTGACGAGGAAACTGCAAGAACAGTCTATTAGAAACCAAACTTTGTGGATAAAAAGATAAAATCTGAAAAGCACATACAAAACTCACACCAGTCGTTATTGTTTACATAAAATGTCAGCCAAATCACATCAATGTATGGTATCTTCTAAAGCAAGAATTTTCCATAATTCACACATAATTACATACTTCTTGATTAAAAAGTTATTATAAGAGTTACGACTTTCTTTAAGTCAAGCACTGTGAATACTCAGGTTCCAAACTGTAGTGACCTTACAGGTTCCTACAAAGCTAGCTATCTATCCTTCAATCACAAAATAATTTGCATCCTTCTACAAGGCATGCATCATGCAGTATATAATAAGCCTATCCCTGTAGTAGTTTTTTCCACCATAACTGAAGTTTGAATCCGTGATTCCTGTTTCACTCATGTCCACCTACTTAAGATGTATAACTAAATAAGATAACTAACGTTATCCAATACAGTTTTTCATTAGTAAAGAATTTAAACCCATTTCTAATTTGAGATGTGAGTAGTGTTGAGAATCTTAAAGGCCTTTAGACTTTGGGGATGGTAAGAGTCTAGAACAGACCATTGCAGTAAATAACACCTCGGTTAACAACTTTTGACACACTACGCAATTGCAGGGCGGAGATGCCCGTCCATGCCAACTTTCTTCCTTGAAAGTGAAGCAAGTTGTGTTTGTATTGGGCGGCACCATGGTCCCTTTGATATAGGGCGCCAAACTGCCTATTTTGCTGGCAGCATTGTGCACTCGGTAAATTTTGAACAATTTTGCCCATCATTTCTGCAGAATAGAAAATTTTGAGTTTGATCAGATTTCAGATAACAAAAAAAGAACGAACGTGGCCGTTACAACTTACATTGTGTCGTCAAATTGAGAGTTATTAAAAAAAATCTTTTAAAAGCGACAAGTGAAAAGACTAGGCGTACTGATATATGAATTCCTGATAGATAGACGAAAAATGAGAAGACGTGAGTTGAAGAATAACGGAAACGGAGTATCATCTAGCGGAAAAACAATTGCACCAAAAAAACGAGACTAATAACAAGGTTTTGCGCAACTGCACGCTTGAAGATATACGTTCGCTAGTGTTTTACTATCATCGACCAATTTGGGTTCTGAGAATCATTCGACCCGAGATGACTAATATCAGCCTAGCCTAATCTAAGAAAGAATTATATTCCAAGCTTGTAACATCCTAGTTAGACTTTTAGCATCGAGCTGATCATTATTCGTATCAAAAACTATAAATCTACTAATTTGAAGCACACCAATTTGTGAGGTCTGCTTGAATTCATTAAAAAGGACATAGAACTAAATTTCCTGAAAACCGAACAATAAGTAAACATAATCATCCTATATTAAACGACATCTATTTACTAATGATAATTTAAAAGATACTGTAGATAGTAGTGAGATAACTGACTGACCTGCCATTAGGTCCGTATATGTGTGTGATGAACTGATGAAAAATGGGCGAAGAAACTGATGGGGAACACAATATAAAAGACAATATTATTATGGCAGAGATGAAGAGCAGCGTGCGATGCACGTGCGTCCGAGTTTCCGGTACTTTCCACCAACCTTTTAGTTCGATTCGGATTGACCAACCATGCCTAGTACACTCGTATCCTACGGGGTTTTTTATTCTTAAAAAAAGAAACGAAACATTTTACTATACTCTATTTTGTCTTTATAACATTATCACAAAGTAGGGGTGTGAGTTCAATGGATCAAATTCGGACAGCATATATAGAACTGAATAAAGAGAAACCATATGGATTATCTTTTGTGTTAACGACTTTGTTTTTATTGATATATAAAAATAAAGATTAAACTTCAAAATATATTGTTTTTGTTTGTCAATTTTTACAGTTTACATCATTCTTAGAAAGATTGCAACATCTATATCCCTTCGTCGATAAACATTTGATGATAATCATTAATATAGAGATCTTTAGAGATGGACGATGCAAACTTTTTCCCGTTATCGACTAATGCGTGACTAACATTGAAAGGTATTTTCGTTTATTTGCTTATAATACGAATGTATTTTGCAATTTACTCTTATTATTATTGTTATTTTTTTATTTTTTTTTAATTATTATTATTCTTTATTTTTATTCTTAATATTTTATATATGACACCTTAAAACTCAAAAAAGTTATATTTCAAACTTTTTAAAATGCCTCTCTATATAAGCACATATGCTTTTAAGCAAAGTCGATAATACAGAGTATATCTTTTCTAGCCACAAACACAAACTTTATAAAATTTTCAAACCCGTCACAATGCACGGGCTACAAAAACCTTAAAATAGTTCCATAGCTCACAATGTACGGGCCATTAAAACTTTATCGATATCAATGTATGCCTAGCTTTTTGCTAGTTTACCTTACACTTTTGGGTTAAAAATATACGATTTCAATGTTTTGAAAACCGGGTCTGTGCGGGTCATTGGGTTGACAGTTCGACCGCCAAATCAATCCGGTTTTATGAAAAAAAAAAAAAAAAAAAAAACCAAACAACTTATACACATGTCCAAACACCCATTTTTTTGTTGTCCACCACACTATTTTTGCTGCTAAAAACAACATAAACCTTGTGTCTAAACACTAGTTTTGACCCATTTTTTGTTTCGAAACCTATTTAACTATTTGACCCGGCCGGGTCAAACCGGGTTTCAAAACATTGGTCGAATCATATAACTTCCTACCATAACAATATAACATACTTAAAAGTTGAAGGACTTAAAATGCAACTCCACAAAAAGACCAAAAGCTAATCAAACCGCCTTTTCATACAAGTCTATAAAAACCCCCAAATTAGGGAATTAGGGTTTCAAATTGACTATTCCGCAAAGATGATCGAGGTGGTGTTGAACGATCGATTGGGAAAGAAGGTGCGAGTGAAGTGCAACGATGACGACACAATCGGAGACTTGAAGAAGCTGGTGGCAGCACAGACAGGTACACGCGCTGAAAAGATAAGGATCCAGAAGTGGTACACTGTTTACAAGGATCATATCACTCTTGCTGATTATGAGATTCATGATGGCATGGGCCTTGAACTCTACTACAACTAATCATCATCATCTTCATCATTATGTATGTTTCATCATTGGTATTGTTATGAAGGTTTAAACTGTTGGATTTCGTTATGTAATGAATAAGAATTGTATTTTGAATTGTATAATATTATGTATGTGTGAATTCTGGTAATCTTAGGATATATTGAACGAATTGGTATGATGATTCGCGTTGGTTAGGTTAAATAATTCGATTACAGTTGAATTTATAAATGTTAAGTTTTGGTCTAAGCTTATATGTGGCTTATGAGCTTATTTGGTTTTAGGCTTATATCTCATAATCCCCAATTTTCCGGCTTATTTTGAGACTTATGGGCTTATATAAGTTTATTATGATATGATAAACTTATATAAGCCCATTAGACTCGAAATAAGCTGGAAAATTGGGGCTTGTGAAATATAAGCCAAAATCAAGTAAGCTTATAAGCCCACATATAAGCTTAAACAAACACCCCCTTAAGGTATGTTGTGTGATCGACGCATGAAGCCTTTAAGTGAGGATTAACCGATGTGATGCTTTGTTTAGGTTAGTGTGAAACTTGTGATTATATGATATTGAATTTGAATAGTTCCTCGAATTTTATGCTTTGCGTTTCTGTGGTGATTTTTTCTGGTTAGATTAGGTTAAGTGGGTCGATTATGATCGTGGACGGTTTAGACTGTTTTAATCTTAGGGTATGCTGAGGCTTTGTGTGCTTGGCGTGTTAAGTGCTGTGAAGTGAGGATTTATCGATCTGATGTTTCGTCCTGATTAGGATTGAAGTTTAGAACCCATTTTTTATGGTTTAGTCACTGAATTTTGAGGATTTTTGTGTTTTTTGTGGTGAGTTTTATTAGTTAGGTTAGTAAGTTGATTACGTTTGGGTTCGTAGATGATTTGGACTTGTTGGCACGTTAAATTGTGTAACATAGTTGTCAATAGCGAATAGCGATAAATAGCGACGAGCCACCTATATGCTACATAGCGAATAGCGATAAATAGCGACCGCTATTTGTGTTTAGCGATAAAATAGTAGCAAAATAAAGATATGTTTTACCATTCAACACATAAACATTCAAAACACCAAAATAGCTAAATTAGTCTATTAGTAATCATCTAAATCATCAAATGTCGGCTCCAACTCATCATCATCGTCATCATCATCACCAAGGCCATCCACAGTCGGCTCGAAATGTTTATAAGCCCCAACATCATTTTCTTCAGCATCCAAATCACCCACATCTTCATCTTCATCTACTAAGCATCTTCTTTTAGGCCTTGATCGAGATGTGGAGGCCTTGCCACCCCTTTTACGCCCACTGTTACTCGCACTTTTACTTCCACTCGGCCTCCTACTTGCCCTTGTCTCATAAGCTGCCTCACCCGCCCCGGTAGCCTCCGAAACATGACCCCATCTCAAATCTTCACCCTCAAACACCGGGGGATTTGCTTCATCTTCATCATCATCATCGTCCCCGTCCTCATCCTCATATTCATCCTCAACCATCATTAACCACTCATTCGGATCTAGTACATGTGCATCATCTAAGACAATCGGGTCAATGGTATCACGCATATCATATCTTCTTCTAAGAGCCCGATTGTACTTGATGTACACAAGATCACTTAACCTTTTCTGCTCCAATCGGCTTCTTTTTTTGGAATGAATATGTTCAAATACACTCCAATTGCGTTCGCACCCGGACGAGCTACAAGTCAAACTAAGCACCTTGACTGCAAACTTTTTTAGTGTTGGTGTTGATGCTCCATATTGCATCCACCACTCCGCTGGTGCAAGTTTATCTCTCATTTTCTTAGCAATTAAGCTTCCAAAAATCCCATTAGCTTGTCGATAAACCGGGAGCTCCATATGAATCTGCATTTGCTCTTCCATGGTCAACGAAAACTTCTTAATGCAAGCATGTAAACCACTAATCACCTCAGCACAATTCTCCACCGCCTCTGAATTCTTATAGTACAAAGTCTGATTCAAGTAATACCCCACTGCGTGGAGAGGTCGATGTAACTGACAATTCCACCTTTGATCAATAATTTTGAATACTTCATTATACTTCTGTTTTTTGTATTTAAAAGAGGCAGCAATAGTCTCTTTTGCCCTATCCATAGCCTCATAAATATATCCCATTGGAGGCCTTTTCTCCCCATCAACCAAACGAAGCACTTCTAACAGCGGTTCACCAACGTTCACAGCAAACTTAACATTATTCCAAAAGCTAGGCAACAATATAGTGTTTGCTGTTTGCCTACCACCTACCTCCTTTGCAAACTTGCTTAGGTTCCAATTATCAGAAGTGAACATCTTTTTTAAGTGTTTCTTATTCGCTTTAAAACTTTCAAGAGTTATAAAAGCTGTAGCAAATCGTGTCTTTGCGGGCCTAACCATTTCTTTTTGCCCGGTGAACTCTCTCATCATGTTAAGTAGCAATGTGCGGTTGTATATGTATGTGTTCACTCCAATAGCCCTTTCAAGAGTTTTCTTTAAATGTGTCAATTTAAAGATATCTTCCAACATCAAATCAATACAATGAGCGGCGCATGGAGTCCAATATATGTGCGGATACTTCGCTTCCACAAGTTCACCAGCCTTAACATTGTTGCTTGCACTATCCGTCACAATTTGAATCACATGATCCGGGCCAACTTTCTGGATATAGCGGTCAAACAATTCAAACAGCTTATCACCTGTGTGAGAATAGCTAGAGGCATCAACCGAATCAATGAACATACTCCCTCGAGGAGTGTTCACTAGAAAGTTGACTAACGCCCTTCCTTTCCGATCTCTCCATCCATCAGCCATCAACGAACACCCGTACATTGACTTTTCTGCTACATTATCTTGCATGAGCTTTTTGGTATGCTCCAACTCTAGCTTCAACATAGGCACCCGAACCTCATGATAAGTAGGAGGTTTTATACCAGGACCATGTCGAGCAACCGCTTCAAGTGCTGGCCCAAAACTATCATACTTCACTGCATTAAACGATACACCCGCATCATACATCCATCGACAAAACTTTTGCACATATTCCAATCTCAGCTTCTTTTGGACTTGGGCATGTTCTTTACTTCCAACTAAGTGCCCGCTTTTTTTCCCCGACGTGGTCGATGGCTTGAACATCGCATCTAACAGGCCTTTCGGTCTTTTATTAGCCATTGAAGATGTGGCTGACATGGGCCTCTTTCCCTTTGATTGAGTAATTTCTTCATCTTCATCTTCTTCTAAATCAATTACATCATCATCAAAATGTGGTCTTCTGTTCAGCAATTCTTTTGCTTGCTTTTTCTTTTCAAACTCTTCTTTGAATAAAGCCTTCACTTGGGGGGGAACTTTTGTACATTTCGCAACATCAGCTGAATCACCAGCAAGATGATGTTTTTGTCTTGTAATCCCCCCTGTGGAAACAAAGGAACAGAAATTGCACTTCACATGATTTTTAGTCCCCTCTATCAAACTTGCATAGGACCACCCTATGTCTTCTTTTCTACCCATTCTGTTCACAAACCCACAAATAATTAGACAATGCAAAGTTGGAATTAGATGATTCAAAGTTGGAATTAGATGATTCAAAGCTGGAATTGGAATATTAAAAGATGGAGAAGTAATTACCTGAGGTGACGGCGGCGGCGGCGGCGTGCTGGAGGTGATGGCGGCGGCGGCGGCGTGCCGGAGGTGATGGTCGGAGGTGATGAAGATTGGAGATGTGATGGACTGATGGTAGAAGAGGGATGATAGAAGTGATAAAGTAAACCCTAATTTGCTTTTATACTTAATAGAAATAATTAAAAAAAAAAAAAAAAAAAAAAAAAAAAAAAAAATCAATTTTGTCGCTATTCTGTCGCTATATGCTAATAGCGACACATGACCGCTTCGCTACGTAGCGCGCTATAGCGACCGCTATCGTCGCTATTGACAACTATGAATTGTGTTAATGTTCTAACTTTTTTAGGTTGCCGAGGATCAGTGGTTTTTGTGCTATGTGTTGATGTTCTTTTTTTTGCTGAGGATTATGTTTGAGTTGGTAGATGGTTAGACTGTTAGATGGCTACAAAGTAGATAATTGAGTTTTAATCTAGGATGTGTTTAGGCTATGTGTGTTATTTGACGTGACCCTTCGTTTTGTTTAGGGTGGAAATTTAGAATTTGGTAAACTTGCTGATCATATGATCATGTATTCCGATAGTTCCTCGATTTGTATGCTTTGGTTGCGCAATTTATACACTATGTGTGTAACTTTGATTATTGGTATGAAGTTTTAAACCGATGAATTTGCTTCTATAATGAATTAAGTTTGTATTGTTGAATGTATGTTTGTAATTGGGATTAGTGGGTTTTTTTTTTTTTTTTTTTTTTTTTTTTTTAAATGTTCTGTTTACATCATTTTGATGTTTATCTGTGTTTTGTAGTGATTGTTTCTGGCTAGGTTAAATTATTATTTATTCGATAAATAGATTTCGTAGGTGGTTTAGACTGTTTAAGTTTATGATAAGTAAATAATTGAGTTTATTAGGATATGTCAAGGCTTTGTGTGTTTAACGTGTTCATTGGTGTGATACTTCGTCCTGATTAGGACAGAAGTTTAGAATCGATTAGAATGGAGGTTTAGTACTGATTAGGATAGAAGTTTTGAACTTGATTAGCTTGCTGATTGCTTAATCTTGATTGTTAAGACACTTTGTCCATTTGTTTGTTTCAACGTTTGGGTTTTAGGGAAAGTATTTTAGCTTGTATTTATATGTGTGATTGGAATGTAAATGGTTTGTCACTTTGTTGCATATTGGTTCCTGAGTTTGATGCTATAAGATATGTGCGTGGTCCATCCTGATAGGTGGTGAATAACTAAGATATCTTTTGAGCTGTGGAATCTAATGCTTCTTGAATGGCTAAGATTGCTGGATTTCTTCCCGATAGTTATGTTTTGCTTGAGTTGCAGCATCTTCATGCTTTCCATTATGACCGCTAAGATTGCTTGGTTGTCAACTTGTCCCAGTTGCTTGATCTTCGACTTGTTTGGGGTTTCTGAGCTATGATAATCGAATTGTTGGTTGTTGATTTATTTATGTTGGGATGGTGGGTTGGTTAGGTGGTCTTATCTGTTGCTTTTTGAGTTTAAGGTGTAATTTTGTGTGATTGCTTCTTCCTGGACAGTTGTACTAGTTTTTGAAACTGGATACATCTGCTGACATGTGCTTTTAAATTGTTTACAATTTTTCATTGCGTTTCCTTATCCATGTAGGTCTAATTTATGCTTGTTAGATTGTATCTGGTAATTAACTGTGTGTTTGTATAAAGCTAACTTGATGGGCTTTTGAGCAAAATATGAACTGTATATTGGTTATTTCCTATGTTTTCAAACCCGGGTCGACCCGGCCGGTTCAACCGTTCAGACCGGTGCCCGGCCACAACAACGGGTCAAAAAACCCAGGTTTCTAAAACCGGGTTAACCGGTTAGACCCGTCGGTTTTGAGTGACCCGGGTCAACCCAGGTCTTGAAGCCCGACCGGGTTTGGTTTTTTCATTTTTTTTTATAAAAAACGGGTTGACCCGGTGGTCGAACTGGTCGGAAAAAATATATAATATTAAATGGAAAACCGGGTTGACCAGGTCGAACCGATGCCTGGTGACTCGACCCGGTCGATTAAAAACCGGTTTCTACAACATTGGTACTTATTTCCATATTGTCTGAATTTTTGAACTATCTGTGTTATTGGTTTTGATTCATGCTGACTAGCAATGATAAAGGGCTAGGTATCATTTGGGTGCCCGGAAGTAAATAATGCAGTTCTGACTTGATCCTGTTTGTGAGCAAAAAGTGACAGAATTGTTAAGAGTGACAATTGAAGGATATATGGTGAACAGAGCATCCATTATTGGTCTGACCTGTTAATTGCTTCAGTTGAACTGTGTGGGCTATGAGTCTCTTGTTAAGAGCAAAAATTAAGTTTCAACTGTCCCGTTCCCCTTATTTTTGAGTGCGCAAATAATGGCATGGGTAGATATATTTACACGGATGATTTTACTTCATCCACAGAATTTGAGTAAAGTTATTTGTGTACCCTTTATGTACATCTCAGCTTTTATCCAAACTTTTTTGCCATGCGTTGTTATTCACTCTCAATTTCATGTCTTTCCCTCTGCTAACTCTCCATCATCAACACAATCCTTAGACAAAAATCTTCAAGATGAAAAAATAAATCGGTCACACAAAATCACTGTTTGCATTCACGATCTCCGCTCGCTATTGAAACTTGCCGATTTGCATTTACCAAGAAGAAATCATCTAATTAGTTGTGGGCTTGTAGCAATGGAACGAGATTCCGTGAACACAAGGAAATGATAGAGTGGGTTATTATAACTTGCTCATGGAACTAGTAAATCATGATGCTGCAAAGCTGGATATGTACTCCTTGGACACCTTCGGAGCTAGCTACGGGTTGTCGCGTCTCACAAATTAGATATCTTACACATTTGGTTTTAGTTCGTGGTTTAACTAACGCTTCTATTAATATATATTCACCTTTTTCTAAAAAGAGGGAAAAAAAAACGCTTCTAAGCATATTGTTCTTGTTTTTCACATATGCGGGCAAACTATTGTCGAGAGGACGGTGCCACGGTGGTGATGTGAGAATAGCAAGTCACAGGGGTGCTATCAACTACCCACTTAAAATTGTCACAATTTTTTATGATATCGGTTTTCATTTTTTGATCAAATAAAAAGTGATTTTTCTAAAAGAAAACATATACAGGATGAATATGTATAACCAACTATAGATGTTGATGTGTATTATTTTACAAGTATTAAATTTATAATGCTAGAAATATGGGTTAATCGATTAAAAACACTACACGGGCAAGTACCCTTTCGTGTGTAGGATAGGTTGTCCTAAGAGAATTGTAGTTCTCATAAAAAGTTCGCTAAGATTGCTAAGGCCAATTTAATTGTCACTGATAGAACCAAATGATTGAGATATGTTTATTTAGGCTTGATCACTAAGATATGGAGGTGTTTAGGATGGTGTTTATAATTATAGTTTATGATAGCACACGTTACAAATTCTTTCGTCCTATAGATGTAACAAGTGTTTATATATCAATTAACAACGAATCCTTTCGACCTATAGACGTTATTATAATCAATATATATTTGAAATGACGACACACGAGTTTACTAATGCCATTTCGATCTATACACTTGGTAAATTATGTTCCATCATTTCATAGTCAAAATATAACCACAATTCCAAACACACCATATCTAAGATAAAATATCGCCTAAATAAACACAAAATAATTACTCTATAATTAAACAAGTAACAAGCATCATAAACATAGAATTCTCAGAACCATTCATATCAAATAAGTAAATAGAATTGTACATAATTACAAGAGTATGAATGCTTAGAACAAATGCTTGTGCCAAGCACAAGCTTAACAAACCGAAATGAGTATTAAAACCCCTTCACCACTACTCTTGTGCGAGTCATGAATTATCAGAGGTATGTCACACCTTCTGGGACTTGGAACACGCTTGAGAACTAGCCAACTTTCTTTTTCTCCAATCATTTCAATAAGGTTGGTATTATCTTTTCACGGATATCCTCGTGTGGCAGACTATCCGACCCATAATCAGAATTCACTTAAACAAAATACAACATATGATGAGAAATAATCAATATTTAAAAGGAAAAAAGAAATATATACATCGAAATGATTTTTTTCCTTATTGAGCCTCTGCTGCACTAAGAAGGACACGCTTAACATCTAGAACGCTATTATATTAGGACCAATAAATGTGTGAAATGGACAAATAAGTTTAATGGTAGCATTTAGATTCATAACACAAAAGTCTTCAACTACACAAACAACACAAGAGTCTTCAGTAAGAACCTTTTATTATTGTGCTATTTCACAATATGGATATCATGTGCTATGTGTGTCTAATGTACAAAAGATTGCAAAAATCATGAATCGGTAGTGAGGCGGTCGACCCCCTTGTAGCTTGTAATCGGTCTAGGCGGATTAATTGGTGATTAATTGGATTGACATTTTTGGCAAGTTTTGGGTATTTATGGCTAGATTTGGGTATTTCCAGAAAGATTTTTCTTAAAAACATCTTGTAATAGATATAAACAACAACTATAAGTGATTACATTTGTTGAGGATTTAAAATTAGCGAATCGGTGATAAATCGTATTGGCATTTATGGCAAGCTTTGGGTATTTACGACGAGTTTTGGTATTCCCGGCAAGATTTTCTTAAAAAAAAACTTTTTGTAATAGATATAAATAGTGACTATAAGTGATTAAAACTAATTTACGGTGAGTTTAGGGTATTTCCAGCAAGATTTACAAGTTTTCGGCAAGTTTGACCATCGTTAACCACCGTTGACCACGGTTGACCGATTTGGAAAAATTGGCAAGGTCGGTGGCCCAGTAACACCTAATCAGTGATTAATCGCTCTTGTAGACCTTTTTTTGCAACACTGTTAATGTATGAGTTTTACAACCATCATAAGTATTAAGAAGTTGCAATGAGCTATTGTATAATTATTTTTTTAGGTAATATATCTAAAGGTTGCCTGAATATTAAGTTTTTAACATATATGCTGCAAGTTTATTAAAATCAACTTATAGGCCGTTAAACTATGTGTTGTTTTTATTGATACCAATTTTAGCCATGTTAATTGTAATGCGTATTAAGAAACTAACCTCTAACTTATAAAAGTAATATAAATGACAAGTTTAGTGTAAAGTACCAGTTGTACCCTTGTTTTAACTAAGGATCAAATGAGAAGAATCCTTAAAATAAGAAGAATGAGAAATAACTATAACTACATATTAGAGATGCATCGATTTGATTTAAATACATCCCTACTCTTTTAAATGCATCACAATATATTTTCTAGCTAAAAATTAGATGCTTATACATACATTAGATGCATTTCATCAAGTTATACAAATACTATGTATTTTTCGTCCTCTGCGGGTCAAATTTGTTGCTAGTACTACTTTGCGTCGTTTTCACTTCAAAATCACTTTCGAAACTAATTGTGATGCATCTAAATGAATAGAGATGCATCTAATTCAAGTCGATGCATCTCAAATATGCGGTTGTAGTTATTTCTCATTCTTCTTATTTTAAGTTTTCTTTTCACTGGATCCTTACCTTAACATATTAGTGATAAGTTTATTGTTGTCGTTTGATAATTATTTAGATCAAATTTGATCGAAATTTATGTAAACGAAAACAAACAGATAATTTGATGGCCGTTGGTTTCAACGAGCGGGGTAGCCTGCGCGTTGCTGCGGGAACGCTGTGAATTAAAATTCAGGTACATACAAACAGTCATTAATCGCGTATTAGCCGAAGTTTTCCACACTTGTTAATTCAGCTAGATTTGTTACACACTAATAGCAATTGGGACAAATGTTGAGCCTTTAACTCATCCTGCAACCTTCTAAAGTTTCTTGTTCTATTGCCATGGATCCTCTAAAAACTTTTCACAAACCAATTGTCTCGTGACGAGGTACTTTTTACTCTGCAAACATGACAACAACTTGGTATATTAAAAATACAGGTAGTAGGCCATAGTTTTTCTTTGAAAGATTACAAAAACTATATTGTTATATGTTCAAGTATAAATAGTTTATAAGTCCAGATTTGGCCAATTAGCCCTTTTTACCTAGGACAATTTTTTTTTTTTTTTTTTTTAAATTTGTATATGACAATAAGTTATTTATAAACTATTTATGCTTATTTCATTTTACCTGAAGAAGAGTGAAGAATAAATCCAATCACGCAAACTATAACGTTATATAATATTTTCAAAAAACATATTACTTCACCATTTCAAAGAGCGAACCCTATGGTTGTTAATGCCTTTAAATCCTCTAAAAACATATTACTTCACCATTTCAAAGTGTGAACAAAGCTCCGAGACGACTTTACACTCTGTATCACCACCTAAACCTACCTATTTCAGCCCCTAAAAGCACCCATTTTAGTCCCATTTCAGCCCCCAAATGCACCCATTTCAGTCTCATTTTCAGCATTTAAACGCACCCAATTCAGCCCCTGTTTCAGCACCCAAACATACCCCTATTTCAGCATCTAAACACCCCGATTTCAGCCTCAAAACTTTCACCCATTTTAGCCCCCAAAACAACCCATTTTAGCCCCTAAACCCAGTCGTTTAAGACCCCATTTTAGCCCCTAAACGCAGCAGTTTCAGGTTCCGTTTCAGCACCCAAATCCATCCCATTTTAGCCCCTAAACGTACTCATTCTAGACCCCACCTCAGCCCCTAAATGCACCCATTTTTAATGTGGAATACAGGTTCTTTCTACCCAATACAGGTTCTTTCTACCCACCTACAAAGATAACACTTAGGAGGAAAGGCAAAATTTTATTGAACGAAGTTGTAATTATCAAAAACAGCACGGATGATTATCCCTTAACTTTACGTATCCTAAACTCAAACAACAAAATAATTCAACTCATAATAAGATGTTTGCTTACCTTGATTTGTGATCTGATGCCGTAAACGTAGGTAGTGGCAATTGGATTTTCTTGCACAAATCATAAAGTGAAGACCGTGGTTCTCCTTTTTTCATGTTAATGGACTTTAGGACTGCCATTTAAACAAAGGAAGAATTTTGGAAGATGATGTAAAGTATTGTTCTTGTAATAGATAAATTCTATGAGATTAGCTGGTATTTCGAGCATCCTATCCCATTCCGAAAGCAGCAGTTGCAGCATTTTGAGCTATATTACTCAACCTGATGTGGACTAAATAAACATGGCATCAAACGTGCCTAAACATGGCAGCTACCATAAAAGAGAATGTGAGATGATCGATTACTCAAGGCCCCCTCCTGGTTCACCATTTTCATTTCTCCTTAAACCCTGCATATATAAGCAGAAAAGTGTCAACATTGTGTATACGATCGATGCTTACTTGTTTTGGGTTGGTTCGTTGTTGTTGACTTTAATCTTGTGTGGCGAAATGAATAAACTCATAACTAAAACTTAGATATTGGTTTAAACTTGGAAGTGATTACCTTGTTTTCATTTTCTTTTGAACAGTCTAAAGTGGTTAAGGTTTAAAACAATTTAAGTTGTGTTAGTTGTTGTGTTTAGGCTGTGGTCGGGTTGTTATTGCGGTTCAGGGAAGCCAAACCCACAAAGGGTGTGCCGTGAGTTTCTTAAGCAACCACAACCCAAGAGCATGTTGTGTTTGACTATGTTAGTTTAGCTTTGGCCTCAATTCGACCACTACCACCCACGAAAGGTGTCGGCTGAAGCCTTGTTTCAGCTTAGCGCAAAACACCAAACGGTGTTTGTTTTCTGCTATCACAGCACATCCCAAAGGGGGTGTTTGCTGCTGATTTTCAGCTACCAAATGGGTGTATTTGCTGCTGATTTTCAGCTCCTAAATGGGTGTGTTTGCTACTAATTTTCAGCTTAAAAGTGATTGCGTTTGCTGCTGATTTTCAGCCCCTAAAGGGGTGTGTTTTGAATCGGTTTTCAGCCCCTAAATGGCTACGTTTGCAGCCCCTAAAAAGGCGCATGCGTTGCTGATTTTCTGCACCAACTGGGGCTTTGGTTGGCTGAAATTCTGCACCAACTGGTCGTTTGGTTTGCTGAATTTCTGCACCAGCAGTTGCGTTTGGGTTGTTTCTGTTTTTCTGCAAACGGGTGCGTTTGGTTTTCTTGTTTTCAGCCACCAAGGATGTTTAGTTCTGCTTATTTTCGGCACAATTAGAGTGCATTAGTAAAACAATAACATGAAAACTTAGGTAGTAATGTTATTATACAAACTTGATAAAATGAAAAGTTTAAGGGTTTACTCGCATTGAAGTTCAAGATTCCCAGTTCTAAAAATTACCTTTGAATGGTTGTCTAAACCAGCTCATGAGAAAGTAGACTGACTAAAATATCGACTGATGGTTCATTTTTTGGAGGAGAGGGATGTTTTATGGTTCACGGTTGGTGTCTTGAAACATCGTTTGGCATGCTACACATGTTCTGATGTTCTTTGACTTATCTCTATAGAACTGCATTAACTCCTAGAGCGATTACTGTTGTTCCAATCAAACTGTAAGAAAGTCAAAACAGAATATTGGTGAATAATCAGGAAGGGGTTAGATAATTATGTCTGTTGGAAATCCTTGAAAAGAAAAGAAAAAAATATTTTACTCATTGTAATATTGAAGTTTATACATCATGATGATGACGATGGAAGCTGTTGATACCTACCTAAATGAAGAAACTCACCAAGAAACATGATCATTGCAATAACCATTGACACGGGTCTGAACATTGAGATAAGACCGGCTGACCAGGCCTTGATTGTGTTGACCCCATGTTATACTACCAGATTTGGGGTTATTCAGTGATCCAAATTTCTAAGGAAAAAATTATAGGAGTAACTTAGAACTGTGCAAACATGTTCATTGAGGCAATACAATGATGCACATATTATATAAGCATTATATAAGCATTTTTATTTACCAATTCACATATTATATAAGCATTTTTATCACCCTATAAATTCACTACAGAATATAACATTATAACTAACAGAACATGTCAAATCCAAAACTTAAAAAGCTGATAAAACATATAAAATCTAAAACTTACAAAACGGATAAATGGTACTCGGATTTGAATGTTAACCTCAATCCATACGGTCACGGGTCAGAAGTGATATGCTTACTCTGTGACTGAGATAACCGATGGGCCTTCGATCTGACAAAAATATCAACCAAAATGTCACAGTTTGCTCGACACTTGATGGTAACATATAACTAAGCTATTGAAATAATGGAGTTTAATATTGGGACCACAAGATATACGCTACAAACCACTAAAATAGTCGCGAAAACGACCACGAATAAGCAATAATCAAGCATTTTTAGTGGATGAGATTTTTTATATGTTACCATGAATTTTGCTCCCCATATCTTTTCCTCAGTTGCAGGAACGGCTGTGATCCTGTTCTTAGGATTTTCGTAACATCTGAGCCCCCCGACTGTCGTGGAGTAAAAGCATCCTGCATATCATCGAGCAACGTTTTATAAATCATGAAAAATATGGTGACAATATGCTCATGAATATGTTGATCTATCTAGTTACGTTTAACCACTCAATAACCTGAATCTTAATTGATAAGCAATCACCCAACACCGATTAGCGATTAGGCGTTCCATTTTCAAACGGGAAATATAAGATGGATGCTTATGATCCGAGAAACTTTACCTGTAGGTAAACATTTTTCGAGTGTGACTACTAGCAGACTTCATCACCCATCATGTTAAGATTGTACCTGTTGCCGATGTAGGAAGAGTATACAAACAAATGATTATTTATAACTGCAAAGGTAACGCTAAGCCATCTAAGGAGGCTCCTAACATTGAAATATACAATGACATTCACTTTTGTTTATTGTAATTGTATGATATGATATTGGATGGTTTGGGATTGCTTATTTCTAAGTGCTTATTTGTTTTATAGACGTTTATAAGCAGAATTGCTTAGCTACTTTAAAACCAATAGTATAAGCCGAAAACCACTCAAACATGAAAGTCTCAAACTCCCAATAAAACTGCTTATCTGCTATTACCTTTTGAAATAAGTTGTTTTCCAATATAGCTTAATTCACTCCAAATGAAATAGCTTATTTCAAATAAGCAATCTGAGGGGGTGTTTGGATAAGCATATTTTGTGTGCTTATCACCTTATCAAGAATATGAAAACCCCATAAACCTAACTTTTTTTGGCTTATGAGTTTATCAACTTGAGCTTATAGCTTATAAGCTCAAGCCAATAAGTAATTGACTCACCTCGAGTGGCTGATAAAGATTATTGCATTGTAAAAAAAGATTGTGTTGACAAAGGCAATTAACAGAACAACTACTGTTTATGTTTAAGCACCTAAAACGACGACGACAATCCAAGTATTAGTACATGCTCAGTTGAAGATTGCATTAGCGTGTTTCGAATAAGTAATTGACTCACCTCGAGTGGCTGAACATACATCCATTACTATGTTTAACTAAAAAAGTATCATCAGAGAACACAATACCTTCCTACCATATCCTTAGAAACAGATTCCACTATCATCAGTACCATCCGCACCTCACTAATAGCCCGAAAAAAAAAAAAAAAAAAAAAAAAAAAAAAAAAAAAAAAAAAAACTACTACCGTGAGAAAGGAATAACCTTACCGGCAAAAAAAAACCCAAAAAAAAATCCATAAAATAACTATTTAATTGAAGTTTACCTTATAAGACTCTTCAACCATTACTTGAGACTTCTTGAAGACGAAAAGTTGCTTACGATTTTTCGGGATGCGGGTTTGATTTTTCTACCAACAGATTTTTCCGGGTTATGAGAGTTTTCTCTTGGATGATAGGGTTTGGTAGCTGTGAAAGATGGGTTGAATAAAGGTTATAGAATTTTCTAGGAAGTAGAAGAAAGGCGTGGGAGTGTTGGATTTATTACAGATTAGGTTTGCAGGTGTATGGTTCTCTTTTGATAGTACAGAGTTAATTAGTTTTGGATTGTATTACGGAACAATTAGGTGAAACGGGGCATTGATAAGGTTTTAAAAGGTACCATTTTGAGGGGTCGTTTAAGTCCTTATTTGACCATTTTTGTATCCGTTATTGCTTAATATCGTTCCTTTTCACTTTTTAGGTCTCGTGAAGGCAAAATGCTGGAATGACACTTATTTGGACAGAAAGGCGTGAATATATGAAGAAAATGGCCAAAGTCGAAATCAGACACTCACAGTCGCTGAATGTAGAAGGCGACGGCGTCAGGTTCTATTTGCGACGCCTTCGGAGAATTATTGTGACGGGTCAGAACGCAAAACTCGTGTTTTCAAGAGACGGCGTCTAGTTGTGAAAGAGTAGGCCGTCGCTACTCAAACGGCCTAGATGCGATCCAGACGACGTCAGAAGCTGAAGAGGACGGCGTCACGGACATAAGGTGACGCCGTCGCAAGGTTAATGTGGCCAAGACGAAACCCTAATGGCGGCGACACGACGGCGTCACTAAACATAAGGTGACGCCGTCGCAATTGTAATCTTATATATAGAATCCGAATTTTTCAGTAAAGAGTGGAGAGTCTTTGGAGTAAAAACCTAAAACCGAACCTAAGGTGTCTTGTACAGTATTTTAGGGTTTTTAACCCTATCTTACACCAAGATAAGTCTTTGCTTCATTAATTCAATTATGTCTTTGATTATTTGTGTGTATGCTTGCATGTTCTCCATGTCCGGCTAATTTATTTGTGTGTTTGCTTAGGAAGTATGAAACTTAATTATTGAATATTGATTGGTTGTTTCTTATCTTAGTTGACTAATGATCTAGTAATGCGATAGGTCATTCGTTGTGTACTTAATGCTTGATTCATCTTTGTGAACCTTAGAGTATGATTACCTGAGTGATTGTAGGCTAAAACATCCGAAGAGTGCCTTAGAGTAGGAGTCTATAATCTCTACGTGGATTTGTAGACAAGACCCTTTGGTAATTTCAAAGAGTTAGGGAGAAACGCATACCCTACAACTTTAGAAACACAACGCAACTAGGAATAAGACGTGACACTCAACCATCAATAGGAGATAATTAAGGAGTAATACAAACTAAGTAAACACATCTTTAAACTATCATACGAGCACACATTAATTAGACATAGACTCCCACAACCTTAGTTTAGATAATTAGATAATAGTAGAGTAATCGGTAGAAATACCAACCCCCCAAATCCAATACCCGAGATTCGTACTTTTCCATTTTCATAAAATATAAAAAGATAAAAAATAATCTTCCTCAACCTTAACCTTAGCGTAGTAACTCCCTACTAGCATTCCTATTCCCCTAGAGAACGATATCAATACCCGTGGCTTACCCTAATTACTACACTACAACGATTAGGTTCACTGCCTAGGGTGTTATAAAACTTGCTCGAAGAAAAAGGAAGTTTCCTTGACCCCGAACGACGCGTGTAGCGTTATCAAGTTTTTGGCGCCGCTGCCGGGGAATAGAATAGCTAGTTAGTAGTCCACCTCGTTTAGGTTTCTTTGCTTGATTCCTATCAAGTAAACTTTTTTCTCATTTTTAGATTTCTCTTAGTCTATCCCCCTTCTTCGTAACCTTTGTTAGTAATTCCATCACTTTTCATCATGGAAGGTGATAACCCACTACCATTCATCAACATACCACCAAATGACCCGCCAAGAGCCCGTACTCTTGGTGAATACTCGAGACCAAGCCACTTAGGCTATAGGAACACCATTGAGCTTCCCGACCAAGCCCAAACTACGGCCCTGCGATCCGACACCATCCGGTTGGTGCAAAACGGATGTGCATTCCATGGACTTCGTTCCGAAGATCCAAATCAGCATCTGAGGGATTTCCTCAAAATCGTCGATTCCATCGACCTTGATGCTACTACTCGGGAGACCACGCGCCTGCGTCTCTTCCAATTCTCTCTACGGGACCAAGCTAGTAATTGGCTTGAGCGACTTCCCGCCGGCTCCATCTCAAGTTGGGATGATCTTACTTCTCGCTTCCTTGCTCAATTTTTCCCACCGGGGAGAACCACTAAGCTTAGGAATGACATCTTGATGTTCCAACAACGTCAAGGTGAATCTCTCTACCAAGCATGGACCCGATTCAAGGACTTACTTCACAAAGTCCCTCATCACGGCATTGATCTTTGGCTCCAAGTCCAAATCTTTTATGATCACACTACAAGAAAAGTGGCTTTTTAGGACCCCCATAAGCGTCATAAAATGGTACTTTTTAGGACCTTTCATTTAATAGGACCAAGGATGAAAGCGTTTCATGTAAGGCGGTTGTAATAGGTCCAAAGCGTCCTAACCCTTATGAAACCAATTTTATGGTCGTATTATATGTCTATGAACAACACAAATAGCGTCCTAATAAAACCATATTAGGACACTTTTACAATGTTTTAACATGTGATTACCTACTTTTAATCTTTTGAGACACATAAAAGCGTCCTTAAAAGTATTGTTAGGACGCTTATGATGTAACATCATAGCTATTTTAGCAACCAAGAAAAGGGTACTAATAACTCAAATAAGATTATGATACCAATTTTATGGTTGCATTTTAGGTCTATAAACAACACAAATAACGTCCTAATAAAAACATATTAGGACACTTTTCCAATGTTCTAACATGTGGTAACCTACTTTTCATCTTTTGATACACATACAAGCGTCCTTTAATGTTAATTCTTAGGACGGTTATCATATACCATTATAGTTACTTTAACACCAAGAAAAGGGTCCTAATATCCCAAATACGATTATGAAACCAAATTTATGGTCGCATAATATGTCTATGAACAACCAAATAACGTCCTAATAACAACATATTAGGACACTTTTACAATGTTGTAAAACGTTGTTACCTAATTTTAATCTTTTGATACACATACAAGCGTACTTAAAAGATAATTGTTAGGACGCTTATCATATACCATTATAGCTATTTTAGCACCAAGAAAAGGGTTCTAATATCTCAAAGAAGATTATGAAACCAATTTTTTGGTCGTATAAAATGTCTATTAACAACCTAAATAACGTCCTAATAACAACATATTAGGACACTTTTCCAATGTTAAGTTAATTGTTAGGACGGTTAATAAGTTTAATAGGATAGGACGCTATTTTCAAAGTCCGGACAAGTCATATGATAGGACGCTATTTTCACCATGCACACTCTATTATTACGATATGAATAAAACATCAACTAAATATTAAATGAATAAAACGAAATTGTATTTCAAATTAGCAATTGTCATAACAAAATCACTAAACATAAATAAGGTAGACAGAATCTAACATAAAGTCTGTTAACATTAAACAATAAATTAACGCAACAAGAAGCTTAGTCCGTGGTCATCATGCATCATCTCTCTCAATCCTCACGGACCACCTACAAATAAACACCCATGTATAAGCATTAAGCTCCATGTTAGTAAAATTATTGGTATCACAAGATTAACAAAGACATACCGAGATAAAGGGACAAGGCCATGCTATGGTTGCACCAACACAGTCTTCAATTGTGGCAAATAACCCATAGGGTCTCACCAACACTTCATCTCTTTTTGTTGGTACTTGAACGTTTACCTCACACCATCCTCGTCCAATCTCTGTACCACCAACTATATCATTTGGGTTCAAGCTCCTCACCCATCCTTTTGCTACAGTCTCGGTTGAGTTTAGAATGCTTTTAAGGAAAACTTCATCCCCGACCTAGATTTCAGTTTTCAACAAACATTTATCAATTTATAGTCAAGACACATGTATTAGGTTAAACAGATGTAATACTGCAGGTATGGAGGCTGGGGTATACAAAGGAGGTCAAAAATTGATCAGTGTAATACTGCAGGTGTGGAGCTGATGCCCTGGTGCAGGGCAATGGTTAGCCCTGCAGGCCACTTTGAACTATCACCTAAGCCAGAGAAAAAATCATAAAAATAAGCTAACTGTGGGATTCAAAAGCTTAGATGGGGAATTTCAACATGTAAAAATCTCAAGACTTGAATCTCAACACAAAATTCACAAAAATTCTCCCAATATCTGAGTTTCTGACTAACATACCATTTTGACTTTTTGATTTTGAACTTAAACTTTGACTTTAATGAAACTTGTTTGATTCGTATGCACTAATTATGATTATTTAAGCTATGATAACACTAATTTAAGATACATGAACAAGATTTAGACCAAGTGGTTGAGATTTGATCCTCACATGTCCCAACAGTGGACTGTGAGAGTGAAGGTAATTTGATTTTGACTTTCTCTAGTTCAAACATTGGTTTTATAGTTTTACTAGTTCTAATATCACCTAGAGGTCATAGTGTGCAGATAAACAAGTGAAAATGCAACTACCACAGTTGAAACAACATAGAACCAAACACCCCTTAATAACTGAGTTAACAAATTTAAAAGGCAAATGAGCAATCTAAATCATAATACTGATACATAAGCTTGTAGCCTAGGTTCATTAGCTATCAAAGATAAAATAAGCTATAACAACTAGAAAGGAACGATTTATAATACAAACATACCCGTAAGCGTGGAGGTTCATTGGTTACAACAGGAGAAGCTTGTGATGTAAGAGGTGGAACAATGGAACTATCATTCGACCCATTCTTCTCTGATAACTGGGCTCGTAACTTTTCATTTTGACTAGTAAGTTCTCCATTTCTAGACTTCAATTCGTTGTTTTCTCTATGACATGCTAAACGACTTGGTGTTACACCCCAAACAGCAGAAGCACGAACACCTAGACCATACATGCCTGCATCACCATTTCGATCTTTACCCATAACTGTAGAAAAAATATCATCTGGTCCAGGATTATCAATCGAACCCTCGGGCAGATTATCACTAAGTTGTTTCATATCATCCTGCATTTTATATAAACATGAACAACATATAGTAAAAGCATGTATTACAAAAAAAAGCATATTGTGTTTAACTTATGCTATTAATACACTTTTGCAAACACAAAAGCATATTACTTACAATCGCTTTTGCAGTGTCATCATTTTTGGTATTTCCATCTATGGAGAAGCATGCACTAAAAAGATCCAATCGAGTTGGATCTCGTCCCAAATATGTCTGTATGAATAAAAAGAAAATGAATATTAACAGTGGATATCCACAGGATACATTAACAATCCCACTTTCTCCATACACTTACCTTTAACTCTTCCCTTTTGCGAGCATAACTTTTTTTACCGGTTCTTTGGATCATCTTCTTTTTTGCCCGATTCGCCTTGTTTTTTTCACTTAAACTCTGCAGCATGAAAGTAAAATATCATAATGGGAAATTAATTAATGTTATTTAAAGTGAAATAGTATTTCACACCTTAGTGTTTTCTGTATTCCAATACTTCACAAGCTTCTTCCATTGTTTATTTTGCACTTGCTTTGGCCTAGATCTTATTTGTTGCTTAACTGACAAAGACGGATCATGGTAGTGTTCCTTAACTCTTGCCCTCCAGTTCTTCACCTTCTGCCCAAATGATTGCAATATCCATTTTTCTCCAGCTTCCGGAATATCAAATTTTGTCTAACAAATGTAATAGCTCACATTAGAAAACAAATACTTTATTCATTAACATACAAATTTAACATTGTGTACCTTTAAGAGTTCAAGCAAAGCTTTTTTTTTTTCGGCGTCAACTTTATTCCATGGTTTATAAATCGGACAATACTTTCCACTCCTTGAAAGTGTTCCCATGAAATGAGTCAGATGACTACTTTTGTCGTTAATAGGTTGTCCGTGTTCATTAACTAAAATAGGAATTCTATCCCCTTTTTCTTGGGCCCAAACTTTTTCCATACGTGTTGGTCCTCTCTTTCTTTTGCTTACAATCCGAACTACAAAAAGTGAACATGATTTACAATAGATACGTATACATTTAAAATACTAAATAATTCGAAATGGAGGCAATATCTTTATTATATATTCTTCTTATATGACACAATATATGATATATGATTTTTAAAACAATGCAATGAAGTAGACCATGTTAACCTGTTTCATTTCGAGCTTCTGTAACTACATGGTTTTCTTCATTTTCAGAATGCTCAGCTTGAATCTCTTCTCCGAGTAGATCATCGCCGTCATTTGTTAAATCATTCACAAACTCCAAATCATGCTCATTCTCCAAATCATGCTCATTCTCCAAATCATCCTCATTCTCCAAATCATCCTCATTCTCCAAATCATGCTCATTCTCCAAATCATGCTCATTCTCCAAATCATCTTCATTCTCACAAACTCCAAGTAAGAACCGAAAACAGTTAACTGAATATACACTTAATAGTAATTTAATATCATATATATAGTATTTGAAATTTATGTATAGTTACCATCAGATCTCAAGTCACGCTCCCCGTGGTCTTGATCGTTGTCAATTGCAACTAAGTTTCTCTCAGTTGCAGTTAATCTCCCTCTGTTGACAGAATTTGGTTGATCATTTCTCTTTTGGACTTGGTCGGACTCCTGTACCCTACTACGTATTGCCCTCCCTGTATCAATCTGTTGTCCCTTTTGCGATTGAGATTCTGAAGATGTTAGCCAACTGGAGACATTCGGAGCACTCATTCGTTTTTTTGCTAAATTTTTATATCTAGTCATGGACTGTGGAGCAATGTATTTTCGATTCTGTTTCATGCAAGTATAATTGTTAGAAAACAAACATACAGAAAATATAGTAGCCAAATTTATTATTCGTACCTTTTTATTTGTTTGTGTAGCCGCTTCTTCTGGGTTATCTTCCTCAGCATTAAGATGGAAGTCTGAACCAGACATATAATCTGCATCTTTCTCACCGGTATCCGTTGGTTTCTTTTTCTTTTTCTTTCTTTTGTCACTCTCTACTAGACTTGTCAAAGACTTAGCAATATTTTTCACTCCCAAAGCTTGTAATCTCTGTTGGTTTTCTTGAATCCTTGTCCTTCTGGACATTTCATAATCATTCGTATTTCTCGTGGTGATTTGGCGTTGCATCCTGTTATTTTCCATAACTGGTGCACAAAACAAATAAAATTATTATGAGATTGCAAAGAACAATAGTCGTTTGAGAACAACAAAACTGAAATCAAATCAGTATCTGTTACATGTTACAGAATGAAATACATTAGCTAGAAACTGATATCAAATCACTATCACTATCACTACCCAAATCCTTTGACCCAACTTTACACAGGTATACCAACATTCATTTAAATTAAACAGAGCAACTTAAATACAACTTGTACCCCATCACAAATAAGCAGCACTTATGATCACATATGAGACTCATCACAAGAGGTCAACCAAACACACACCTGAACCAACCATTTCCCACACTAACAATGTATAACAGTGATAATACCAATAATAATAACAATAATAATAATAATAATAATAATAATAATAATAATAATAATAATAACAACAATAATAATAACAACAAGAGAGGTTTGCATTACCTGTTGAGTCAGATCTTCATTCAAAAGTGAAAACCCACACTCCTTGTTTTGCTTCGCACATACAACCCTAAACCAAAATTGAGATTTTAACCGTCTGTGAAAAACGATTTCCATTAATAAAATCGAATCAAATACTTGAATTCCGAAAAGATATGCTTGATTTTCGCAGCGCCAAAAGTTATTGATGAATCTGAAATTTTCCCCAAAAATTTTAAGCGGGTTTATGTGAACGTGGTGGGTGTGTAAGTTTTCCCCTAATTTTAAGATTATAATTAGATTTATAATTAAATTAACTAATAGTAGTATATAGTATATGAAATGTATCATATTATTGTATATATGTAATATATAAGTATTTTATTGTATGTGAAACTAAAAATGAAGTAGATTTGGCATTCGTTTTATGACTTCCCGGGTCAAATAACATTATCAATGTGTTGAAGTAATCATTCTATGTTGTATCTTACTGCCCGAAATGGAGCGGCTCCAGATAGTTCAATTTTTTTACGCGGGCGTTATTTAAAATGTTGCTATTTTCTTACAGACGGGATTTATCCTACGTGGTCTACGTTTGTTAAAGCGTATCCGCATCTACTTGACCCGAAAGATAAAGTGAGATGTAGGACAGTAAACACACTAGAGTCATATATGCCATTGGTGCATCAATGAGACGGACATGCATGGAACCATATGAATAATAATGAAATGGCTCGGGTTTGAAACTGGGAGTCAGATATCATATCATAATCAGAGTGTCATATCAAAAGGTTCATATCCAATGTTGCAAATTAAAATCGCGAATCAGTAGTCGGGCGGTCGACCACCTTGTAGGTTGTAATCGGTTTGGGCGGGATGAATCGGTGATAGGGTATAATTTGATGTATAAGTAAATTAATTAATACTACCTAGTATACAGTATATGAAAAGTATTGTATTATTGTATATATATATATAATATATAGGTATATATAGGTATTTTATTGTATTTGAAACTAAAAAAGAACTAGAGTATTACCCGGTCGTTGCTCGGGTTATCAACTAAGGGCCCGTTTGGTAGGTGGGTGTTGCTTTGGATTCGGGATTGATTTGGTAAAAACGTAAAGTTTATGAAATATTAACTTTGAAAAAGCTAATATGAATAACTCTCAACGGATGCGGTCGTTCATTTATATCGTCAAGAGTTTTTACGTAAGTCGACTTCCCATGACGTCACATTCCGGGGATGCTTTGTAGCCTATATTCTACACATATTGAACGGAGGAATTGTCCTAGGCATTTGCGAGGCCAATATACGCGAGGTGATCATAAAGTGCCGACTATTATGATTGAATGTATTGATTCGCATGAAGTCATAGATAGGACAGTAATCCAACACGAGCCCAGAAACATAACATATCATATCATATAACAGATAATCCAGTAACTGTAGATAAAAGATATAGGATGCATCCATACTCCCCTGCAGATAACATAGTGGCCAAACATATACTTTAGCTCAAATGAAGATTCGTCATTAAGGTTCATCAAGGTCGACAACAAGGCAATATCACCGGTTCATATGACCCAAGTGTATTGTCGGGTTGTTCGGTTAGTTTGGTTTCATTCAATTTGAAAATAATAATCATGAATATTTTAAAAATAATATTCAAATTATAACCATTTATAAAGATGGGCGTGATCTTTTTGAAATTCACGGGTTGAAAAGGTTAAACGGGTTTTTGGTTGACACAGTCAACCTTTTTTTTATACAAAAGTCGCCACATTTAGATAAAAAAGCTTAAACGGGTTAGATGGGTCGACCCAAACCCGACCCAATTAATTTATTCACAACCCGAACCTACCCTGATTAATAAACGGTTAGATGGGTCGACCCGAACCCGACCCGAAATATATTTATACTCAACACCGAGTTACTAGTTCCTTCCTTGTTACAACTGCTTCAAACTCAAACTGAAATGGTTACACTTTGAGTCATCCCAATTAAAATAATAATCATCAATATTATGGGAACTCGTAAGTAATTCTAGACCTTTGATTTTCTGCATTCTCTTAATTTGTCATCATTACTTGTTTTAATTATTTTGTTTCTCAATAATACTATTAATTTTTTCAGTTCATGCATCTACCCTTTATATATATGTTGGTTTTATTTTTATTTTTTCAGTTCATCCATATCCTATTTTCAGTTCATAACTTTTTCACAACCCTAATTGAAAATGTCTGCCACTCCATACTTGAAGGAACTCAAAGATCTTTGTGGGTCTGAAAAGCTGCATGATTGCTTCATTTTTCTCAATATTAATGAGATACCTACGAATGAGGTCAACATGAGAAATGTTGCGGCCGTCAGAGACGACATGAGGATGCAAGTGGATACGAGAACAGACAGAATTCTGGAGGTGTTTTCTTTGAATACTGATGAAGAAATGGCTGCTGAGGATGTGTATGATTCAATGCATGAAGTCCAGCTCATTGAGAGGCGATTGGTTGAATCTCTTGCAAGTGTTGTCGCTGATTTTCAGAGGTTGATAACATTGAAGAAGGAGACCATTAAGATTCTGGAGAAGTATGATGAAGAATGAAGGTAGTTGTTGGGTCTTTTTGTGGTTTTTGTGTCTGATGGTGTCATGTTGTTGGGTTATGTAATTATTTTGATGAAAACTTGTTATGTATTTAGGGTGAAGGGTATGGTTTGTGAACAATGGTTTCTGAACAATGGTTTAGGATAACTTATTATGTTTAATATTTCAATGGTATATGCATATTAATGTTTAATGGCCGTTTGTTTTGTTATGTGTTTTGATGATAATCCATATGTGCTTATGTTGCTTATGTTGATAATCTGTGATTGTTAGTTGTTATTGTTAAATGTTGGTTGCTTTTGTTTATATGTGTTTAATTTAGCCTAGTACAAGCTTATGTATCAGTATTATGATTTATATTGCTCATTTGCCTTTTAAATTTGTTAACTCAGTTATTAAGGGGTGTTTGGTTCTGTGTTGTTTCAACTGTGGTAGTTGCATTTTCACTTGTTTATCTGCACACTATGACCTTTAGGTGATATTAGAACTAGTAAAACAATAAAACCAATGTTTGAACTAGAGAAAGTCAAAATCAAAGTACCTTCACTCTCACAGTCCACTGTTGGGACATGTGAGGATCAAATATCACCCATTTGGTCTAAATCTTGTTCATGTATCTTAAATTAGTGTTATCATAGCTTAAATAATCATAAGTAGTGCATACGGATCAAACAAGTTTCATTAAAGTCAAAGTTTAAGTTCAAAATCAAAAAGTCAAAATGGTATGTTAGTCAGAAACTCAGATCTTGGGAGAATTTTTGTGAATTTTGTGTTGAGATTCCCCATCTTAGCTTTTGAATCACACAGTTAGCTTATTTTTATGATTTTTTCTCTGGCTTATGTGATAGTTGAAAGTGGCATGCAGGGCTAACCATTGCCCTGCACCAGGGCATCAGCTCAAAACCCCAACTTTCCATGTGCCTTAGCTTCTTCATTAGTGGGCCACACAGTGAGCTTATTGGTTTTTTTGAAATCCAATAAGCTCATCTATAATGTTCAGGGCTTATTTCAAACTTTTGAGCTTATTAGATAGGTCTGCATATAGCTTTTTGTTTGTCCAATTCCACCCATACACTGAGTGATCAGTGTTGACCACCCAAGTTCAAGCCCTCATCAAGTGCTTATCTGTGGGACCCAAACCTTTAGTAGTAGCTTTTTAGAAACCTCAATAAGTCACCTTTTCATATCAAGTCTCAGTTTGGATCCCTGTCAACCCTAGTGGGACCCACAAGGGCTGCAAGGTTGTTGGTTTTGGCCTGTTTGGCCTGTGATATTTGATCAAGTGATTATTCTGGTCTATAGCTTATTCCTTTAGCTTATCTGGTAGTGTTTAGCTTAATCTAGTTACTACTCATGTAGTTACAGCTTATTTAGCTTATTGTAGCTTATTTGTAACTTATTATTCCTTTAGCTTATCTGCTTAACGGGTGTTTGGCTCAAATGGGTCAAACGGGTCAATATGGCTTATCACTGTTTGGCTCACATGCCCATATTAAGAGCTTATTAACTACTCATTATCTGCAACTTCAATTCCCATTTAGCTTCAACTTCTTTGATAACAACTGTAAATGCATCCATTACTATCTCAGCAAACATCAACAACTGTAAATGCATCCACACATATATCCCATAACAAGCATTTCATTACACAATTTTTGACAACATAACAGCAATAACGAAACACAAAACAATAACAATTTTCTTAAAAAGAACCACACTAGACTTGCTTTCTTTCAACTCCAATTGCAGCAAAAACATTTGCTTCTCCATAGTTTATTTTTGAAACTCAATCTCCCTTTCCAAATCTCTTATTTTTCCATACTTGTCTTCTTTCAAACGTTTTTCCTTTTGAATCAAACTAAAAACCTCTTGTTTGTAATAGTCATTAGGCAACTCATCCAAGAAAACGCATTATAATACTCAACGCATCCAAGAAAACTTACATTATAATAGTCAACGCATCCAAAAAAACGCCTTAAAAGGAAATCAATTGTCCGCGAAGTCTGCCTAATTACTTATGCAATTTTGACTTTTAATTTCTAATTTTTAGATCCAAATCCACATCATTTCCACCATCCAAAATTGCCAACACGATTCACCACCATCATCAAGACCAGGTAATACCTCATAAATGAAACCCTAATCGTTTTTGCTAATTTTTTATGAAACAACATATGTGGTTAATTGAATTAGGCTCCCTTTCTTTTTGTTGCAATTATATGTGGTTTTCTGTGGTTAATTGAATTAGGTTTAAGATGGATACGAGTTGGATGTCTTTACCTAGATTTACCATTGAATATAAAAAAGGTCTTGACGACTTTCTTGATCATATTTTCTATAATGAGGGTAAAAATGGACAGATTTCATGTCCATGTATTGATTGTGGTAATCAGATATGGGTAGATCGGACGGAGGCTACAACACATCTGTTATGTGTCGGGTTTATGAAAGGTTATACAATTCCACCTTTCAGTTCCAAATCAAGTGATGCTCCAATGTTGGATGGTGAAGATGACATGCAAGGGTTGGTGAATGATGCCTTCCATCGGTTTGGTGATGACACACTAACCGATGACATGGGAACACAAACTGAAAGTATGAGTATGCCAAACCTAAAGGCGGAAAAATTTTATAAAGTGTTGGGAGAGGCAAAGAAACCACTATATCCTGGGTGTAAGTTATCAGTTCTTTCTTTTATCATTAGACTATTTCATGGTAAGTGTGTTGGGAAATGTAGTGATAATGGTTTCAGCAAGATGCTAGATACAATGAGGGAAGCCTTCCCCGATGCTTCTATACCAAAATCATTGTATGAACTAAGGAAGATAATTCGAGAGTTGGGACTTAGTTATGATAAAATTGATGCATGTCCTAATGATTGTATGCTGTACTGGAAAGAAAACATTAATAAAACAGAATGTGATATATACCATACGTCAAGGTATAAAGCAAGTGAAGATGATTGTGCAGATGAGTCAACCACAGCTGATACAAGTAAGAAGATTGGAGCAAAGGTGTTGCGTCATTTTCCGCTCTTACCACGATTGCAAATGTTATTTATGTCATCTAAAACAGCCGCCTCCATGAGATGGCATGAAGAGAGTCGCACGAAAGATGGTTACTTGAGACATCCTGCAGATTCCCCGACATGGAAAGCATTTGATTTTAAGTATGATAAGTTTGCCAAAGAATCTCGTAATGTCAGGCTTGGTTTAGCGAGTGATGGGTTTAACCCTTTTGGAACAATGAGTGTTTCTCATAGTACATGGCCTGTTGTTTTGACGCCATATAATCTACCTCCTTGGATGTGCATGCAGAAACCTTATTTCTTTCTAACGTTACTTATACCTGGCCCATCTGCTCCTGGGAATAATATAGATGTCTATATGGAACCGTTAGTTGCTGAGCTAAAGGAGTTGTGGGATCGTAAAGGAGTAGACACTTATGATGCATCAACAAAAAGTAACTTTCGGATGCGTGCTTGTTTGTTATGGACGATCAGTGACTTTCCTGCTTATGCAAATTTATCCGGATGGAGCACCAAAGGTAAACTTGCATGTCCTAACTGCCATAAACATACAAAATCAACACGCTTGAGTCATGGCAAAAAACAATGTTTTATGGGACATCGTCGATATTTGCCTACTGATCATGCTTTTAGAAGAGATACAAACTCTTTTGATGGCACAGAAGAACGAGACAGGCAACCCCGTGGCTTAACAGGACAAGAAATACTTGATGAGTTAGATGGTTTTGAAGTTAAATTTGGAAAACTTGTGAAGAGCAACCCAGATTTACCTTTTAATTGGAAGAAGAAAAGTATTTTTTTTGAGTTACCGTACTGGAAAGATAACTTGCTACGCCATAATCTAGATGTAATGCATATTGAGAAGAATGTTTGTGACAGTGTCTTTGGAACGCTAATGAATCAAGATGGGAAGACCAAGGATCATATTAAAGCACGCCTAGATTTACAAGAAATGGGCATTAGACGTGAACTTCATCCTATAGTTCAAGATAACAACAAAGTTTATTTGCCACCTGCTTGTTTCTCAATGGATAAAAAAGAGAAAGATATTTTTTGTCGTGTGCTTAAGAAGGTGAAAGTTCCAGATGGTTATGCAGCTAATATATCAAGATGCGTAGAGTTAAAACCTCCAAAACTGTTTGGACTTAAAAGTCATGATTGCCATATTTTGATGCAGCAGTTGCTTCCCATTGCCTTGCGAAATGTGTTGCCTAAGCACGTGCGCTATACTGTGATGAAGCTATGTCGTTACTATAAACAATTATGCGCAAAGGTTCTTAATCCAAATGATTTGGTTCAAATGGAAACCGAGATTGGAAAAATACTTTGTGATTTAGAAAGGATTTTTCCGCCATCATTCTTTGATGTCATGGTTCATCTTTCGGTTCATCTTGCTTCAGAGGCCAGATTAGGAGGGACAGTTCATTACCGTTGGATGTATCCAATCGAGAGGTGCACATTACTATTATAGTAAATACCTTTATTAACAAATATTATTGAATCTAAAATTATTGGTTTTGATATCTCAGGTATTTAGCTACATTAAAATCTTACGTGCGAAACAGGAATAACCCGGAGGGTTCCATTGCAGAAGGATATCTAGCTGAAGAGTGTGTGTCGTTTTGTTCATTGTACTTATCCAGTGATGTTGAGACCGTACATAATAAGACAAGTCGAAATAATGATGACGATGGTTATGAGGATGTTTTACCTATCTTTTCTATGGCGGGTCGACCGATTGGTGCTACAAAGGTAGAAATGATGGAACTTGACAATTTGGCTAAAGCACATTCATATGTGTTGTTCAATTGTAGTGAAGTTGATGAATTTCGAACGTAAGTAATTATATTAGTTGTGAGTTTCATAAATTATATTATACGATTAATAGTTGTCGTTGTTATCATCATTATCATCTGTTAACACTGCAGTGAACATCTGGCGTTGGTTCATCATCAAAATCGGAGAAAACGTAAGCGTGACATTCAACGTTTACATAGTGACACTTTTGAGTCGTGGTTTCAAGATCATGTAAGGCATATACACAGGTTTATTAATTTTGAAAAATTATTATAATGACATAGCATTTTCGACCTACTAATAACAAAACAATTAACACATCTTGCCTTATTTCAGGTTGAGGAGCTACATGCTATAGGGGATCACAGAATCACAGAAAGTCTAAGGTGCTTGGCAAGTGGTCCATCTGAGTATGTGAAAAAATATAAGGGATTTATCATAAATGGTTTCCGATTTCACACAAAAGATGTAGAACATAATAGGAAAACACAGAATAGTGGGGTTACTCTTCAGGCCATGACAAACAGTTACTCGAGTGCTACAGATAACAATCCTATCGCGGGAGATGTAGCTTACTACGGGGTTTTGAATGATATAATTGAGTTGGAGTATGGTATTGGCAAGAAAGTAGTTTTGTTCGATTGTGATTGGATTTCGAATGGTTCAAGGAAAAAAGAAGATGACAACGGGTTTACTCTATTGAATTTTGAAGGATTGAAGGCTCATAACGAGCCTTTTATACTAGCTTCTCAAGCACATCAAGTATTTTACGTTGCAGATAGTGTTGACAAAGGATGGCAAGTTGTGATCAAGACAGTGCCCAGACATGTTTATGACATGGATGAACAAACAAGTCTTGATGACGTGGAAACACATTTGCAGGGTGACTCATTTATGTGTCCTCAACATGACGAAACAATGGATATTGAATTGGTTAGAGGTGGTTTCGATGGAACCGTTGTGGACAACAATGACTTAGTTATTGCCGATGAAGAAGATCCAGTTGAAGAAGCTTAATGATTTCAATTAGCTAAATAATAATAGTCCCTGTTTTTATGTAAAATTAGTTGTTAAGAATCAATGACAATCCTCATTACTGTTTGTATAACTCTTTCTTATACAACCCTGCTTAAGGGGTGTTTGGCTCAAATGGGTCAAACGGGTCAATATGGCTTATCACTGTTTGGCTCAAATGCCCATATTAAGAGCTTAATTTCTGCTTATTCACTGTTGTTTCTCTTATGTTTTTTGTTTCCTTTAGTAGCTTGTACTACTGACTAGAGAATTCTGAGCTTAATTGGGATTCTAGATCTTATCTTGTTGCTTTCATTTGGTCTGCTAATCACCCCATTAGGACTGAGATGCCCTGCACTCAGTCATTTTTGTTTTTTAATCAAGCCTAGTTTATTTTGTGAGTGCAATTCTGGCTTAGTATAGTACAGCAATAATGCACCAAATTAACCATTATCATTGATAGATAAGGACAATACAAAGACAGATAACCCATACATAACTTCCAAAATATTGAGACATATAACAATACAAAGACAGATAACACATTATCCTGATGGTTTTTTGACTCCAAATGTCTTCTTTTTTATTGCATCCCAAGTAACATTGTTAGCAAGACCTAACACTTGTATCCTTTTACCAGGAACTTCTTCAACTTGTTCAACATTTTTGCCTTTTGACTTCTTGCCTTTTGACTTTTTGGCTTCTGACTTTGTTAATCCTTTGAATTTCCAATTAGGTGGAAAGTAATCAGCCCAAGATGATTTTGAGCTTAACTCATCTTCACAGCTTGACATAGGTGATGATTTTGAGCTTCAAATGGTTATCACTTGAAGTCTGACTAATTACTTCTATTTGAGGAGGAAGACATTTTATGTTTTTATTTATTTAGGGTTTATAATTGGGGAAAAATAATAGGGGAAATATTATTATAATAAGGATTTAGTGGAAATCCTACATGGCATAAAACTAATGCTTAAATAAAACTTTTGTGAATAAGTGTTCCATAAAACCGATGTTTTATGACTCAAATATCAAGTGTCCTATTATGGTGTATCAAGTTTTGATACCCAAGTATCAAGTGTCATACTAACTAATGTTTAAATAAAACTTTTGTAAATAAGCGTTCTAAAAAACTGATGTTTTATGACTCAAATAAAGGAGTGTTCTATTATGGCGTAGGATAATAAAACCACAACAAATAAGCGTACTATAAAGGTTAATGTTAAAAGACACACTTGTCAATGGTCCTGTTAATTTGTGTTCAAATAAAACTTTTGCAATTAAGCGTTCTATAAAACTGAATAAGCGTTATAAAAAGCGGATGTTTTACGACTCTAAAAAGATGTGCCATATTGTGGTGTATCATAAACAAACCATTATGAATAAGCGTTATATAAAGGTTAACGTTATAAGACGCTATTGTCAAGGGTCCTATTCACTTTTCTTATAAAAAAACGTTTGCGAATAAGTGTTCCATAAAACCGATGTTTTATGACTCAAATATCAAGTGTCTTATGATGGTGTATCAATCTATGGGACCCAAGTGTCAACTGTCATATTAAGTTATGTTTTAATAATACGTTTGCGAATAAGCGTTTTAAATAATTAATGTTTTATGACTTATATATCAAGTGTCCTATTATGGTGTATTGTAATAAAACCATAATTAATATGCATCCTTTAAGGGTCCTATTAAGTTTTGTTATAATAAAACTTTTGCAAAAAATCGTTTTAAAAAAATGATGTTATAAAACCATTGCACATAAGCGTCCTATAAAGGTTAACGTTATAATACCGACGTGTCAAAGGTCCTATTAAATTTTGCTAAATAAAACTTTTTGTGAATAAGCGTTTTAACTAACTGATGTCTTATGACTCAAAACTCACGTGTCCTATTATGGTTTATTATAATACAACCATAATGAATAAACGTCTTATAAAGGTAATTTATTAGGACCCATATTTTAAGTGTCATATTAAGTTATATGATAATAGGACCCCAAATCATCGACCATCCTATTATATACCTTTTTAGGACATCGCCTAAGTAGCAAATATTTAAAAAGGACCCTAAACGCTCATATGTCCTATTAAACAGTTTTTTAGGACTCCATTATCATACCGTCCCACAAAAAGGGTCCTAAAAAGCCACTTTTCTTGTAGTGTCATGTCAACTTTCCCACTAAGCGATCCATTGACCAAGCGGCCGGTGGAAAACTTAGTGATCTCACCGCAGAAGAATCATGGGAAATAATAGAGGACCTTGCCCTCTATGACAACGAAAGTTGGGATGACCCCCGTGAGCTGCCCAAAACCGTCAAGGCAATCTCCTTGCCTCCTCCCGACCGTAGGATGATCGAACTTGAAGATCAAGTTAAATTCCTCATGAGTTCCTATAAAAATCCTAAGTCCTCACGACAAGTGAATCAAATCACTCTACCTTGTGAGTTATGCAGTGGTCCCCATGACACTCGTGACTGCTCGAGGCTCTCCGAACAAGCTTTTGCGGACTACGCCTCCATACGTACCGACGGAGCGGGAGAGAAGTGGTACACTTTCAAACCCGAACAAAACAACTTAGGAAACTCATACAACCCCTCATGGAGAAATCACCCTAATCTTAAGTGGAACCAAAACTCAAGCACACCTCAAAACTCATCTAGTTCGCCCAATAGGTTCAATTCTTCTAATACCAGGGACCCCACTAATATTGAAGCAATTGCATCTAGATTTTTGTCATCCCAAGAAACTCGATTGAATAAGCTTGAAGCCCATTTTAAGCAAAAACAGAGCGAGATGACAACCAAGCTTGATGCCCTCTTAAAAGCCTTCAATGAGCGGGAAGTTGGAGCACTGCCAAGTGATACCATTAAGAACCCAAAAGTGAATTCGATTGCATCGACTTCACATTCCAGTTCACCATGGGAAAGTGCACATCCATGTCCCTCTCACCCAACGGTTCATTCGGTAAATGCTATCAAAAAGGGTTCCAAGTCATCCAAAAGATACCAAGGCCCGGCACCTTTGGTAAAGCCTACTCCTGAGAAACCTGTTAGCCAAGAATCCAAACCTAGTTTAGAGGAGGAGTACAAGGAACTCTATCAAGAAAAACCAATTCTTGAAGTCTTAGCTCATGCACCTTATTATAATGCTTTAAAAGAAAAATATGAGTTAGAACTTAGGCTTGGGAAACATGGGTCCGCCTTTGTGCGAAACAACTTACCTAAGAAGTTAGATGATCCCGGGTTATTCACTCTTCCGTGTAGACTTGGAACTTCCAAGCCACTCGATGCTTTAGCCGATTTAGGATCATGCATCAATCTCGTTCCGTTGTCCCTTCATAGAAGCCTCAACCTAGGTAAAATTGAGCCAACGGAAACTATCTTAGGATTAGCGGACGGTAGTATAGCACGTCCGGTTGGAATAATAAAGGACATGGTAGTACATGTAGGAGAGTTGACTCTTTTGGCCGACTTTCATGTACTCGACATGAATAAGGACCCGACATGCCCATTACTAGTTGGAAGAGGATTTTTAGCTACCGCTAGTGCCATCATCGATTGTAAGATGTCCAAAATAGTGGTAGGAGAGGGGAGTGCTAGGTCCGTGTATGATGTTAAAAAACATACGTACTATAAGGATGAGGAAATCCCACAAGAGATAGGGTTAGATAGAGAGCCTTCTCGATATGGACCTTGGATTGAGAAGAACATCATAGGCCCCCAAAGACCTTTTTACCTAGATAAGGCCTTTGCTAGTGCAGCAACTTTCCAAGAACAAGAATTGGCTAGGGATATAGAAGTGAACCCGTTCGAGGACGCCTTAGTATTTAGGAAGATGACCGAGTTCCTAGGAAGCTTGCCCGTTAACCTTGTCATGAATAAATGGATAGTTGAGAAATCCGAACACATGTGGAATTGGAATAGACCGCCTAGTGATGGTAATGGAAGGTGGCACATTAGGATACAAATCTATGATCCCGATGGTGAGATGTTTGAAAAGGCATATCTAACCGAACGTACTACTAGGAACTTGAATGATAAGTTTGATCCTTACGACATTGTTGAGGATAGACTTACGTATATCGGTACGTAGGAGCATGACTACGAGTCTAGCTACAAGACTCTTAAATAAAGAAAAGCGCTTCGTGGGAGGCAACCCATGCTTAATTGTTTGCTTGTTAGTGTCATATATCTTTTATTAATTGTTTATCCTCATGTTTAAATTTGTAAAAATGCTTTATTTTGTTTTTAACTTCGTCTTAATTACATATAAAGGTATTTTACATAAGGGATAAGTGTAGGGAGGATTACACACGTTTTCAAAAGAAACGTAAACATGAGAATAACAATTAATTAAAAGATATATATGTTTGTTTGTTCGAGTCAAATGCTTGTATCGAGTCATAATGAATGTTTTGCAGAAATTTTTCCAGATTCTAAAGATGTAAATTTTCCAGAAAATCGCAGACCAGTTTTTGTCAGGATAACCTGACGGCGTCAGGATTGCAACCTGACGGCGTCAGGAAGGAGTAAAAACATCAGATTACTTTTTCTCGTTTTCTGAGCTACTTATAAATTTTTGGAATTTTCCAGGTCTTAATTTTCTTAGAAATTCTGTAAACATTCATTCCACAAGCATTATATCCTAGTTTAAATCGAGTCTTATATATATTATTACCGCCGATTTTACGCGAAGGTTTCGTTTGTTTTCTTCAAGTGTGCAGGTTTAGTTTGTCAAGAAGAAGTTACATAAGATTGGAAGGAGCTTTTCACGCAATAATTCTTCTTGAAAAGAATTTAACCACCACTTTACACGGATCCTACCGAGCTAATCAGGGGAGTATTAGTTTCTTTCGTTTTTAATTACCTTCTTTTATCATAACTTTGATACTTTCGGGGAACATTGGGGACAATGTTCAGTTTAAGTGTAGGGAGGGAAAATAAAACGGGAACTTTGAAACTATGCTTATCCTTGACTATTTGCTTTGTCCAATTGTGATTGTGTAATAAACCATGAGAAATGTCGGTTAGGGTAATTTTGGCACCAAATTTAAAATTTTTTATGACATATAGGAGTGGGCCATTAGTCTTAACAAAAGCGTCTCACGGATAGGAAGTTGCATGACTAGCACAAAAACCCTTACCACCCAAATTCCACCCAAAATGTGAGGATCGCCCTTAGATTAGTAGGAATTAAAGCATTCATCTTTAATGCTTAGAGTGTGAACCGGTAGTATATTAGATTCTAGAACTTGTTTTGTGATGCATGCCGAGATCGCAAGTGAGGCTACACTTGTGTAGTTAGGAATAACTAAATGATAAGAGGCATTAGGATAACCCTTGTTTGATACCTGTAATATAATTACTTCTTCCACTTCGGTTGAGTAATTCCCCCACACCCTTTGCGTTGTACTCATCTTTAGTACACGATACCCCTAGTTAACCCCTCAGAGCCTATCCTTTTCGCGGTTCTCGTGATATTTCGGTTTTTCCGGAATATCAATGAAGAGCATTGTTTACACCCCACCCCCAAATATACACCCAAATCGCCTTAGCCTACCCCTTATGCACTCACTTTTAGTGCAAATGTTTGTTATCACCCTCAACCCTTAGTTCAATTATCTAGTTGCTTGCATAAGTTGCTAAGTCGAGTCATATCCTTTGTATACAGTTTTGGGATGATTGGGATTCATGGGAAAAGTTAAAGTTTATGAAATGACGGGAAGGGAACGTTAAATTCAAATTCCCTTTGTTTACGTAATAATGTACCCCAAGTGTTTTGATCTTTTCAAATCGGGTCAAATTAGTGTTAGAATAATAAAAACTCAAGTGTAGGGATGTCCCTGTAAATCCCTAGTATTTTGATGTTATCGTAGAGGATGGTAGAGTAAAAGTGTATGAAAAAAAAAAAAAAAAAAAAAAAAAAAAAAAAAAAAAAATATAGAAAAAGAGAAAAGAAAAAAATAGAGTGATAAAAAAAAAAAAAAAAAAAAAAAAAAAAAAAAAAAAAAAACATACGGGCTACCATCCTACATCTATCCTTTAAATTTATGTTTGTTTATTTCAGTTATCTAGAGTTTAGAGTGTCGAGTCTTGGCTTAGCAACGCCATTCTTCATATGCAGTTAACATAAAGATTTTTGACTTACCACCACTATATAGCCTATCCCACCAAACCCTTATTTCCCTACCGTAAGCCTAACGTTACAACCCTTTAAAGACCTCTTTGATAGTCTTTCCTAGGTGCTTACGCCAAAGCGATGGAGGTTTGATCTATTCTCAAGCCTATGGTAATCTATGTACTAGGACCGGTTAATGAGTGTTTATCTTCCATTTCCTATATTGTTATATTTCATTTATACACCTGAGAGAGATGTGAGTATCCAAACACCCCATTTGAGGTGCTAGTATGTAATTTCCGTGCTTGTTATGACTTTTGCGGGGCTTATATGTGTTGTGGACCGTTTTGAATTAATGCTGAATGACCCCTAACTTATAAATTAATTGGCTAAAAGCACATTTGCTTGAGGACAAGCAAATAACAAGTGTAGGGATATTTGATAAGGTTTTAAAAGGTACCATTTTGAGGGGTCGTTTAAGTCCTTATTTGACCACTTTTGTATCCGTTATTGCTTAATATCGTTCCTTTTCACTTTTTAGGTCTCGTGAAGGCAAAATGCTGGAATGACACTTATTTGGACAGAAAGGCGCGAATATATGAAGAAAATGGCCAAAGTCGAAATCAGACACTCACAGTCGCTGAATGTAGAAGGCGACGGCGTCAGGTTCTATTTGCGACGCCGTCGGAGAATTATTGTGACGGGTCAGAACGTAAAACTCGTGTTTTCAAGAGACGGCGTCTAGTTGTGAAAGAGTAGGCCGTCGCTACTCAGACGGCCTAGATGCGATCCAGACGACGTCAGAAGCTGAAGAGGACGGCGTCACGGACATAAGGTGACGCCGTCGCAAGGTTAACGTGGCCAAGACGAAACCCTAATGGCGGCGACACGACGGCGTCACTAAACATAAGGTGACGCCGTCGCAATTGTAATCTTATATATAGAATCCGAATTTTTCAGTAAAGAGTGGAGAGTCTTTGGAGTAAAAACCTAAAACCGAACCTAAGGTGTCTTGTACAGTATTTTAGGGTTTTTAACCCTATCTTACACCAAGATAAGTCTTTGCTTCATTAATTCAATTATGTCTTTGATTATTTGTGTGTATGCTTGCATGTTCTCCATGCCCGACTAATTTATTTGTGTGTTTGCTTAGGAAGTATGAAACTTAATTATTGAATATTGATTGGTTGTTTCTTATCTTAGTTAACTAATGATCTAGTAATGCGATAGGTCATTCGTTGTGTACTTAATGCTTGATTCATCTTTGTGAACCTTAGAGTATGATTACCTGAGTGATTGTAGGCTAAAACATCCGAAGAGTGCCTTAGAGTAGGAGTCTATAATCTCTACGTGGATTTGTAGACAAGACCCTTTGGTAATTTCAAAGAGTTAGGGAGAAACGCATACCCTACAACTTTAGAAACACAACGCAACTAGGAATAAGACGTGACACTCAACCATCAATAGGAGATAATTAAGGAGTAATACAAACTAAGTAAACACATCTTTAAACTATCATACGAGCACACATTAATTAGACATAGACTCCCACAACCTTAGTTTAGATAATTAGATAATAGTAGAGTAATCGGTAGAAATACCAACCCCCCAAATCCAATACCCGAGATTCGTACTTTTCCATTTTCATAAAATATAAAAAGATAAAAAATAATCTTCCTCAACCTTAACCTTAGCGTAGTAACTCCCTACTAGCATTCCTATTCCCCTAGAGAACGATATCAATACCCGTGGCTTACCCTAATTACTACACTACAACGATTAGGTTCACTGCCTAGGGTGTTATAAAACTTGCTCGAAGAAAAGGAAGTTTCCTTGACCCCGAACGACGCGTGTAGCGTTATCAGGCATGAACAGGGAAATATGCAACACGTTTCAACCAATAAGAAGTGGGCAATTGGTCCACTAAAGTACTGTTGGGCCGGTTAATGCAATTTACCATAAATGTAGCACCAATAGGGAGACAAATTAACTATAAACGAACCCCTTAAGATTTTGGCTTTGCCCCGTTCAACAACTTCTAATAGTATACGGGGATATCTTGGCTACAATCCTCCACCAAAAATACACAATAAATAACTCAAAACCCACAAAAAGAGTCTGGGACTCACAGTTTGAAGCACAATATTGTAGCCAATTAGCTACAAAATATTGTAGGTAATATATTCCCATAGTATATATATATATAATAATGTGACCGACTATATGTTTTTTAACGTATAGGTAGCCACCTCCTATATAACGATGGGTCATATACGTTTTAGGGGGAATTGCGTTTATATCCTTCCAAAGACCTTTAATTGCGTATATATCCAAGCTAAACTTATAATTGCGTATATATCCTTCACAAACATTAAATTTGTCATACATATCCAAATTGTTATTTTATGTATATTTAAGGCCCAAAAATATATTTTAATCAATATTGTAATCTTAAATGTCCATTATACCCTTTGTGTTATTCATATTATCTATAATCAATATCAGTTAACTCAATTACCTTTTTTTTTATCCACGTACATCACCTACTAGAACTATAAACCCTAATATCGACTCTGGTAATTTGCCTCACTAATAATTGTACTTTTTGTTCATTGTTGAGTAGATTAATTTTTTCTAAATAATGTTTTTTCAGTTGTAGTTCTTGGTCGCTTGGTTGTAAGCATTGTTTACTTTTTTAATTGTTTATATATTGTGGATTGCTTTTGATCACATGGTATTATCATTTAAAGAACAATATTACTATTGATATATATGATCTACACATAGAGAAACTCATATATATGCTGCATAAAGTGCTGCCATATATGAAGTGACGTATGGCACTTTGTAGTAACTATTTTATTAGGTTTTCACCAAATAATGAATATGAGTATTTTGATTTTTTTGTGTTGTTGCAGAAAGTGGCAAGTTATGGATAGGATGACTGATATTCCTACTCAAGACTCGTCGAGATCAAGATTGGAGAACATTGTTCACTCACCATTTATCGAGTATGTTTATGTGATTTTACTGAAGCTCGATAATTTTTACTCTTGTTGGTTCGTAATATTATTTGTGTACTTAATTTTACTTTTAGGCAAGTATCATCAAAGTATAAGCTAAAATTGAGATACAAAGGCTTCTTTAAGATGGTTAAGAACTCATGTAGGAGAAAATATTGTTTTGGCTCACAAAAATCTATTTATATGGACGCATGCTCATTCGACTTGAACGAACTAAATGAAGAAATCTTGAAGCATTATCCATCACAAAGCGATCTAGCTTTCTCAATTCTTTTTGTTGACAAGTACGCGAAAGAACAATCTTTTATTGAGCTGAAATCTGATGAGACCTTCACGAATATGCTTAATATGTATGAGGAAGAAAAAGAGATAATCATTTATGTGACCACAAATAAGATTGCTGGGACAAGTAATACTCAACAAAGGTATAACCAATATTTATATGTATTTTAGTGCACCTTATGTATTTATTTCACACATCTAACAATCTTTTGGTACAGTGGTCAACATGAACTTATTGAAGAGCCACAAGGTGAAGATGATTATTGTCCGAGCGATGAAAGTTACTTTAGCCATCATAGCAGTGATAATGATGATGAGATATCGAATTGTGCAGTTGAAACTTACTCAAAAATTTACTCAAACCAAAAGAAAAGTCCAACGATGAAAATAAACACAAGGTTCCCAAACGTGACTGATTTTAGAAGAGCTATGAATCATCATGCAGTCATAAATGGGTTTAGTTACTTCATCGAAAAAAGTGATCTTGAACGATTCACAGCAAGGTGTGTACACGAACAATGCCCATGGAGGATTCACGCTTCTCTTATGCAAGATAAGGTTACATTTGAAGTAAGTATGTGAATACATAACATCTCATTACATTACATGCATGATTTTTTTAAATGATTTAATTTTTATTTAACACTTTTGTAGGTTAAAAATTTGGTAAAACGACATACTTGTACACGAAGTAACATGGGTGGAAATAAGCATGCGACTCAAGGGTGGATCGCTAGTGTAATTATTGACAAGATAAAATCTGATGGGAATATAACTGTTACAGAGCTAAGTAAGTGGTTAAAGAAGCATTATAATGTTAACATACCATATCATAAAGTGTTTAGAGGGAAGGAACAAGCCTATACTGATATGTATGGTAAGTGGGAAGACTCTTTTCTTCAGATGGATGAATTTAAAGAGGAACTACAAAATAGAAACCCGGGAAGTGTTGTTGATATTGATTTTGAGAGAATTGATGGAAAAAAATGTTTTAAACGTTTTTTCATTTCATTAGCTGCTTGCTCTAGAGGGTTTCTTGCTGGTTGTCGTCCTTATATTTCTCTAGATGCTTGTCATCTAAAGGGTAAGTTCAATGGAGTACTAGCCGCTGCCACAGCTATCGATGGTAACAATTCCATTTTTCCATTAGCGTACAGTGTCCTTGAATCGGAAAATACAAATTCTTGGACATGGTTTCTCGAGTCATTAAAGAAAGCAATCGGGACACCGGATGGCCTTGTTATAGCTTCAGACATGCAAAAAGGTTTAGCATCAGCTATTATGCAAATTTACCCAAATGTTGAGCATAGGGAATGCATAAGGCATTTGTATAGCAACTTTAAGAAAACATATCGTGGTGAATTTTTCAAAACTAAACTTTGGGGTGCTGCAAATACTTACTGTATTATCGAGCATGAAAGATTTTTAAAGGAGATTGCTAGTGAGCGTGAAGATGCAATTACATATCTTGCTACGAACCATAATAAAATATGGAGCCGAAGCAAGTTTGGCACTACATCAAAATGTGATTACATGACTAGCAATATTTCAGAAGCATTTAATTCGTGGATAGGTGCATGTCGTTATCAACCCGTGTTTGATCTCCTTGATAACATTAGAGAAATGGTTATGAAGCGACTTGATGAGCAAAGAAGGATTGTTACAAAATGGAATGGTACATTAGTTCCTATGGCTAAAAATTATCTCATCGGTATCTCTAAGGCATGTAAACTGACAAAAACTATTTATTCTTTCTTAAATTTGAATACCTACATATGTACGTCAACCTATCTTTATTTATGTTTTGCAATGTAGAACTTGGGTGAATATGAAGTTTGTAGAAGCAACGACAATAACGCAGAAGTAAAACATAAAGGAAGACGGTGGGAGGTAATGCTAGATGAGAGAAAATGTTCTTGTCGGGTTTGGCAAGTAAAGGGTCTTCCATGTGTCCACGCAGCTGCTTTCATTGCATTCATAAGGGAAAGTTGGGAAAAATATGTTGATCCGTATTTCACAATTCAAAAATTCAAAGATGCATATGCTTTTGAGGTCGCTACGATGCCCGGAAAGGATCAGTGGTTGCACCTAGAAACAGGGGAGATAATCTATCCACCTGTTTTCAAGCGCCCCATTGGAAGACCTAGGAAGAACATAATTGTACCAGCGGATGAGCCCAAAAAAAGACATCAGTGTAGGAAATGCCATGGGTTTGGACATCGTCAAAAGACATGCAAAAATCCACCAGCGGAAAGTTCAAGTCTTGGTGAAATATCGACCACCAAAAGGTTTTACACTTTTATGTTTTTATGGAATTTTAATAGAATACAGATATTCGAATGATGATGATGATTGTTTTCCATTATAGGAGAAGGCGGAAGAATACAAAAGCTCACGAAGGCTCTGCAGAATTGGGGCCGAAATAAAAAAGCTTCTGAAGACAACAACTTTTTGAAATATTTTGTTGGTCTAGTTGCTAAAACACTAGCTAGTTTGATATATTGTGTTGGTTTAAATGGTATGACACTTAATTCAGATGTTAAACGTTTGAATCTAATCAAAATAAAGTCGGATTTTTTTAGTGGGAATGCCATATTTTGTCAAGTTTTTGTTACCTGGGCATCTTCTATTTGTAATGTTTGTAGTCAATGTTAATTTCTGTAGTTGTATAATATTCAAATGGGTGGGTAATGAATTCCGTTCTTGCACCCATGTTAATAGTATAAGAAGATAAAGGTGAGGTTTTGGTGATGGGTTGCTACTGTTCCAGAATCGAGATGGATTAGCAAGTTTTGGTGATGAGTAATGAATTTCACGCTTGTACCCATGTTACTAGTATCCATATTACTTGTATTGATGATGAGCGAAAGCAAGTTTATATTAAGGAACGTGATTGAGAAAAAAAAACACGAATGTATCAAAAAATAAAATCAAGATGGATCGGTAACAATGGCTTTTTGATCCTATAAAATGTCGAGTGTGATCTGTTTGCGAAAACAAGTTGTTGGATCGATATACTTTAATCAAACTAAACTAGCTTGTTAAGGTTTAATAACCTCGGATAAATCCTAAGTTATTAACAAAGAAACACTGAGCAATCTTTATTAAGTACGCGGAATTTACTTAACAAAGCTAAGAAGAAAACTTTATTAACAAACTCTAAATCTGCTTATTATGCAGATACTCTAATACAACTCTAAGATATTCAAACTTTTCTCTAAACTCTTAATTCGTAAACTCTAAAACTCTTTTTCTGAAATCGTACCTCTAATGCCAATCTAGGAATCCTTTTATAGGCTCAAGGATATCCTAGTCGGTTTACAATTGATAACCTTGTACGACAAGTAATCTAAACATAGAATACAATACTTTCCTTAAACGAATATAACAGTTCTTCTGTTCTAGCAGTACTTTGACTTTATCTTGCAGTACTTTGACTTTGTCTTTAGCAGTACTTTGACTCTTTGACTTCTTCCAGTACTTTGCAGCTTACAGTACTTTCATATTGTCAGTACTTTGATGTCTTCAGCACTTTCATATCCCAACAATCCTCCCCTAACTTGAATTCTACTTGCTTGACTTCAAGTTCCTTTGTGAATATATCTTTAACAGCTTCATCTTTAAAATGGATTGTTCTTTAGTCTTTAGATTATATCTCTGTAGAACCTGTGCTTTTGTCAAAGTATCTCTTAGAATTGTTTTCTTCACAGCAACATTCAGCAATCTCCATCTTTTCAGCAACACAGCAACATATGACAATGTGTACAATAATTCAAGTTTAAGTTGCATACTATTCTCATCACATCTAAGTGAATCATTGAAAATTCAATGGATTTAGAACTCTTTACCAAAGCCATTATCTTTGGAGTAGCCAAATGTTTTGGTGTGTAAGACCATGGTACATTGATAACCATATGATTTTTAGCAAATCACCAGCTATCAACAGATTTGTTTTGTCTTTACCAAAAGCTGTACCCTTCTGGACTAGTTAGTTCTTTTATCTAATGGTGAACTAATTACCAAAAATGGTTTTTCCACTGCCTTTACCACAAGCCATTTCTTGTGGGCTAGCCAACTCTTCACATTACTGATATGGTGAGTTGATGACCATCCAACTTATTAGCAAGTTGTCAACTAAAAACGGATTTGATATATCTTTACCAGAGCCGTTTGCTCATGGATTAGTCAATCCTTTTGTAACCATGGTGGATTGATAACCTATTGATGTTATCATCACAAAAACCATTGATTCAACCTTTATTTCAGAAAATATTTATTATTTAGCAAAAGGTTTCTTCTAAAATTCATTTAACTGGTTTAATTCAGCAAACAGTACTTTGATGAAAGTACTGTCTGACTAGCAGTACTTTGAATAAAAGTACTGATATATCAAAAAGTAATTATTCAAATAACATTCATACCAGTTAAAGATCATTCTCAGCAATGGTAGTCCAGTCTATAAACAAATTGATCACCATGCAAGCAGTTTCATCATCCTCTTCTACTTCCATCCCATGCTCTAGCATTCTTCTCATTAGATCAATTGTAAGAGGATATCTTCTTTCTGCAAACATGTGAATCATTGTTCCATTTTCTAGCTCCAAGACATGAACTCCAGATTCTTCAAAGAATCTCCAGCAAACTATTTCCCAGTTTTCTTGATCCTTCCAAATATCATCAGTACTTTCTTCATCAGTTTCCCACATAGTTATGAGATCCCCATGTAAAACCAATCCAATCCCTTCTAATGGATTATCTTCAAAATAAGTCTTCACAGCATGATATAAGTAGAATAGATCTACTCTATCTATGATATGCAGCAAGTCCCATAGCCTTTTAAAAACTCTGAAACTTTTATCTTCTTTGTGAAAAACCATGTAATCTCCATTCTTAGATTTCTCAATTTTGAAAGCACTGATCTTTGATCTGTTCATCTTCATGTCATTATCTTCCTTGGTATAATCAAAATCTACTATTCTGAGATAATTCTTCAATTCATCAACAGTCTCAGATCTTAATTCAACCTTCTCTTTCTTTGAAAACTGAACATCTGTAGCTTCAGTTTTTCTTTTCCTCTTTAAGCTTTTCTTCCTTTCAGCTTCAGTCCAATAAGCTTCTTCTCTAAAATCTTTAATGCCTGCAACATCTTTCTTATAAGCTTCTCTCTCAGCATCATATAATCTTTTCATATCCACATAATTTAGCTTTTGCAATCCTTTAAATCCTCTGCCTTTTAAGTATGCCATCATTGCATTTCTTTCTTTAGCCAAATTAGGTCTTCTTGACATGAATCTAAAAGGTTTTGGAGACTGTAAAGGTTCAACAGTTTCAGCATCCAATTCATCTTGCACCTTTTGAGCTGCTTCTCTATTTAGAGCTTCTTGAGCTTCTTGTTCTTCTCTATCTTTAGCATCTAACTCTTCTTGAACTTTTCTAGCTGCAGCTTCATTCCTTGCAACTTCAAATGCTCTAAGTTCTGCCAAAGTAAGTTTCTTCTTCTTAACTTCAACCAAAACACCTTTTCCCTTGTCTTTTGGATCAATTGCAGGTTGATCAGTTCTTGGTTGTTCTTCTTCTTGTGCTTCTCTAATAGTAACTCCTCCTCTTGGTTGTGACAGATCAAGAATTGTAGCAACTAATTCATCATCACTTGGTGAATGAATGGGTTTAAATCTAGGTTCCTCCTCTTCCTCTATAACAACAGTAGAAGGACCAGCTTCTTCTTCAAAATTTAAAACCCTTGGAGTTATTGGTGTTATAACCTCTGGCCTAGATGTATCATGAAACTCAGTACTTTGATGTTCAGTACTTTGTTCATCAGTACCTTGAACATCAGTACCTTGATCATCAGTACCTTGAACTTGTACTTCTTGTTCCTCAGAAAAATCGTCTTTCTTCTTCAAAACATCTTCTTCAGATTCTTTTGTCTTTATAACATCTTCTTTCAAATTTTCTGTGTCTAAATTCCTCCCCAAGTTGACAGAAGATGATTTAGGAACCTTCTTCCTTTTCAATTCCTTACGAAGTGCTTTACGACGTTTATTCTCCTCCTTAACCCATAAGTTGAAACCTTGAATATAGGGTTTAACAAAATTTCTCAACCAGAAGTAGTTTCGCTTCAACTTCCTAATAGTTTTAGCTTGACGCTCAACAGTCTTGGTCAACCTAGCTAGCGCCTTTGTCAAAGCATAGTTATCCATAGTTAAACCTTCACGAGGAATTGTAGGAGCAGCACCTAGAACCTTTGAAACAGAACGTTGTGGAGAAGGAGTAGGGGTGCGCTCAATCTCGACTTGAACCTCAGGACCTGAAGAAACATCACCTTGTAACGAAACAGTATCTTCACGAGAAGCAGTACTTGCAGATGCAGTACTTTTGGAAGCAGTACTTGCAGATGCAGTACGTTGTGAAGCAGTACCTTGGTTATTATTAGAACCTTCAGTTTCTTCATCCTCTTCAGCTGCATTACGAACAGCTTGTACAACCTCCATCATGGATGTTGTTAAAGGAATATCTCCACCTCCGAACAAGTTACTTCTCTTAGCCATGAAGGTATAGATTTTGGCTTGTCGCACAATAACAGGTAGTAAAGCAGTAGGTTTGGGAACATCAGCCAAGTGCTTGTTCAAGAAAACCTGTATAAACCTTGGATACATCAACCAAGTAGCCCCAGATGATATATGCGATAACATGCCATCCAAAATAAGCCGTGAAAAGTTAAAGACTCTGTCCGTCGCCAAGCCAACCACTGCAGAAGCAATATTTGAACCAAACTGCTCCCAAGAAGTGCTTTTAGAACTTATGCAATGGAGCAAGACATGGATCAAAAACTTCCATTGAGGACAGAATAAGGCCTTCTTAAAAGTTTGTTCAGTCAAAGAACCTTCATAACCCAAATTACGAAAAGTATCCCAAATTAATTGCTTGTCAAATCTAATAGCCCCATCTTCATCACCAAATAATAAATCATCACGAATGGAGGCTTCGGTAATCTTGATAGACTTGCCAGCAACTAATGATCTAATATAATATTCATCCTCCTCCATATTTTCTCTAGCATTAGCCCAAAATTCCTGAATCCATGGTTCAATAACATCCGGCTCAACTAAAAGAGCATAGCTAATAGGCGACCCAACTAGATAATCAATGATATCATAGAAAGCCACGTTCGCCTCAGTCTTGTCCAAATTAGCCACCATATTGTGCTTCGAAACAGTTAAACGATTCACCATTTTTGAAAGAGTGAGCACAATAGAAAGATTGTATCGAATAATAAAGAGATGGTAATTGGAAGATAAGATGTGAAGTAATAATATGAGAGGGAAAATCGGAAAGAAGTTATTTATAGGTGAGATTTGAAAAATCACAGCCTAAATAACAAAGTTACCGTTACTACCAATTACCCTTCAATATTACCGTTGGAACAGTACTTTAATACGACAAACAGTACTTTCCACATAAGCAGTACTTTCCCAAGCAGTACTTTCTCAAGCAGTACTTTCAGGAAATACAGTACTTTGCCAAAAATCTTCAAATAATCTAAGAATACACTAACATCCTCCCCTCAAGCAATACACAGGACTATATCAAAACATCTTATAGTCCTCCCCTTAAACATAGCTTAGTAGTTAATCATCCCAATGCTCACGACCAAGTGATTGAATCGTGACACATCAAAACCTTTGGTGAGTAGATCAGCTACATTATCATCCGTGTGAACGTTAACCACATTAATGAGCCTATGCTCATAACAATCTCTGATAAAGTGATGCCTAATCTGAATATGCGTTGTCTTGGAATGATACACAGGATTCTTCACAATACAAATAGTACTCTCATTATCAATATTAATAGGAGTATTCTTAAAGTTGAACCCATAATCCAAGAGTTGATTCTGCATCCATAAAACTTGACCACAACAACTTGCAGCAGCTACATATTCAGCTTCAGTAGATGATGTTGCTGCAATTGTCTGCTTCTTGCATTGCCATGAGACTAACCTTCTTCCAAGATATTGGCATCCACCAGTTGTGGATCTTCTATCATAGTTATCACCTGCATAGTCACTATCTGAAAAAGCTTCTAAGTGAAAAGGTGACTCTTTAGGATACCACAACCCCAACTTAGGTTGTTGTTTCAAATAACAGAATATTCTCTTGACAGCATTCAGGTGAGAGATCTTTGGTGAAACTTGATATCTGGCACATAAACAAACTGCAAACATGATATCAGGCCTTGATGCAGTAAGATACATAAGAGAGCCAATCATAGATCTATATAACTTGACTTCAACAGGCTGTCCATCTTCATCCTTTCCCAATGAATTGATAGATTTAATTGGTGTAGTAACAGCCTTCATATCATCAAAATTAAACTTCTTAAGTATGTCTGTAACATACTTGTCTTGGCTAATAAAAATCCCTTCCTTGGACTGCTTAACCTAAAGTCCTAAAAAGAATGTTAACTCTCCCATTGAACTCATTTGAAATTCCTTCTGCATCAGCTGCTCAAACTCCTTAACCATGGACTGTTTGGTAGCCCCAAAGATAATATCATCAACATACACCTGAACTAACATGATATCCTTCTTGTCTCTCTTGATAAACAAAGTCTTGTCAATAGCTCCCCTTCTGTATCCATGTTTTAATAAGAATGTAGAGAGCCTCTCATACCAAGCTCTAGGTGCCTGATGAAGACCATATAAAGCCTTAACCACCTTATAGACTTTGTTTGGATGTTTAGGATCTTCAAAACCTGGAGGTTGTTTCACATACACCTCTTCTGTAATAGTGCCATAAAGAAATGCACTCTTGACATCCATCTGATAGACTTGAAAACCCATATAAGAAGCAAAAGCAAGAAAGATTCTAATAGCTTCAATCCTTGCCACAGGAGCAAAAACCTCATCATAATCTACCCCTTCTTCTTGTCTATAACCCTGAGCAACTAACCTTGCCTTGTTCTTGATAACATTGCCTCTTTCATCTCTTTTAACTCTAAAGACCCATCTTGTTCCAATAACTCTCTTCCCATCTGGAAGGTCACATAAAACCCAAACCTCTTGAAGTTTAAATTGAAGAAGTTCTTCCTGCATAGCTTCAACCCAGCTTTCTTTAGTCAAAGCTTGAGCAATATTCTTGGGTTCTTCTTGAGAGATGAAACAAGTAAATAAGCAAGTTTGATGGTCTTTATGATTTAGCCTGTTTTGTTTATATACAAAGCTAAGTAAAGCATTGTGAGGTTTTGTGAAACCCTTAGCTTTGTGTCTTGTCATAACTCCAGATGTAGAAGGACCAATGATTTGATCAGTTGGATGATTCTTATGAATTCGTAAGATTGGAGACTGTGGAACTGCATATGCATCATCCAAGTTAGTATAATCAGCACCTTCATTGGAATCTGAGAAAATACCTTCATCTTCAAGCTCATCATCAGTTTCTTCTAACCCAGGCATGGTAGGGTCATCCACATCATCTAAAGTACTGTCAAGATGTGTAGCAGTACTTTGGTGGAAAGTACTGTCCAAAGTACTGTAAGAGAACTCTGCAGTCTTGTTCTTCTTCTTTGCCTTTTCATAAGCTCTCCTTTGTTTATCTGTGTAAGAATGTGCTAATACATCTTGAAGAAGCATCTGATTAAGTTCCTCTTGAATAGATTGATCCTCTGTAGATAAAGAGGATTTTGGTGCAACAATACTTTGTTTTGGCGAATCAGTACTTTGCTTAGGAACATCAGTACTTTGTTTTGGACTCATAGGTTCTTTATCAGGAACAGTATTAGGTCTAAGATGAATATCATGAACAACATATTGAATATCTTCTTCATGATGCAAAGGTTGATTTTCTTCTCTAACAGGTACATAATTCATTGAAGGAGATAAAATCTCAAGATCAAACATCCAATCAGGACCCTTTCCTTTCTCATTGTCTTGATCCTCTAAAAACTCAACATGAAGACAGTCTTGAATCTTCTTAGTAACTCTGTTGTAGACTCTGAATCCTTTACTGTTAGTGCAATATCCCAATAAGTAACCTTCTTCAGACTTGCCATCAAACTTCCCCAGATTATCAATGGTGTTCAAAATAGTAAGAGGGCATCCAAAAGGCTTCATAAAACGAATGTTGGGTTTATTGCCCATCAGCAATTCATAGGGTGTCTTAATCTGTGGTTTTGTGACAGAAACCCTGTTGAGTACATAACATGCAGTACTTACAGCTTCTGCCCAAATTTGAATAGGGAGATGAGAATCAGCTAACATGGTCCTTGCAGCTTCAATCAAGGTTCTATTTTTCCTCTCTGCAACACCATTTTGCTGTGGTGTTCTAGCAATACTAAACTCCCTTTTTATGCCTTTATTTGCACAAAAGTCATCCATAGGCTTGTTCTTGAATTCAGTTCCATTGTCACATCTAATACCTCTAACCTTGAGTCTTAATTGGTTTTCTAGTGCTATTATAAGAGTTTGAATAGCATCAAAGGTATCATCCTTAAAGCCCAAAAAGAAAACCCAACTGAATCTACTACAATCATCAGTAACAACCAAACAGTACTTCTTTTTATTTAAACTTGCCACAGATACAGGTCCAAATAAATCCATGTGTAATAGCTCCAATGGTTCTCTAATATTCCTTTCATCAAGCTTCTTGCAGGAAGCTTTGTGTTGTTTACCCTTCTTGCATGCCAAACATGATTGATCATTCCTGTAAGTCTTTGAAGGTAAACCTCTAACTAAATTTCCTTTGACCAGTTTGTTGATGTTCTTGAAATTCACATGGCCCAATCTTCTATGCCATTGATGTGCCTCTTCAGATGTTGCCTTAGCCACCAAACATGTGGCTCTTCCATAAGAATGTAGACTCTTCATGTCTAAACTATACACATCATTTGTCCTTGGTACTCTAAGTACTACCAAGTCATCATCAACAGGTTTGAAGTCAGAAGAAAGGATAAGACATTCTGTGTCAGTGAATAACACAGGATGCTTTTTATCACAAATTTGAGAGACTGACAACAAGTTGAACTTTAGCTCCTTCACATATCTGACATTCTCAAAATCAATTCTCCCAGCTTTAATTGTTCCTTTCCCTGTAATCCTTCCTCCATTGGGATCATTCCCAAATGCAACTTTTCCTCCACTAATACTTCTAAAATCAGACAGGATCTCTTTATCACCTGTCATACTTCTAGAGCAACCACTATCCACAATAAGATGATCTTTAAGCTCCTCTTCTGGGTTGCCCTGCACACAAAGAAAAGAGTTAGAAACTTTTAGGAACCCAAGCCATTACTGACTTGTGTTCCCCTTGAGAAGTTACAAACTCAAATTCTTTGAGTATGTAATTCTCACTATCTCTCAACTGATGATCCAAAATTATCTTTTGATGTTTAGCATGTGGATTTTCAAAACTCTCTGATTTTTCAACATAAATTTCTTTCATCAGATTGTTAGCATTTTCTTTTGACACAAAAATATCTGATTCACTTTTTGTTGAACGTACTGTATGTCTCCCAGCAGTTCTTTCCCTTTTAACCCATTCAGTTTTAACAGGAGGTTCCTGTGATCTAGAGCCCCTATATGAACTGTGATAATTTCTAGGTTGATAATGAGTTCTCCTAGAATTTCTATCCCAAGTATGGTTTTCAGTACCTTGTCTCTGAGCAGTACTTTGGAAAGTACTGTGAGATACTGAAGTTCTTCTCTGATGTGGGTATCTATGATCTGGTGTGAAGTTTCTGTGATTAACCCTATTTGAATTAGTCCACACTGGTTTGTGCTCTCTAGGTCTCTGATTGTTAGACTTATTCCTTGGAAACTTGCTTAGATATTCTGAGTGTCTGTCACAATCTTTGATTAAATGAGTAGGACTATAACACACAAAACACAGTTTTTGACCCATATGACCAAAGTGATTTCTTCTATGTCTATGCCCAAAATTATTTTGCCTTTTTGAGGACTGATAAAATTTGTTTTGACCAAAATTATCCCAAAAAGGTTTAGCAGTACTGTTTTGAAAAGGTTTTGCAGAAGGTACTGCTTGTTGAGCAGCACTTTGATTTAAAGGTACTGCTGAATTTTGAACATTGTTTTCAACAGTTTCTTTGGGTTTCTCAGATCTAGATTTTGCAATAAGCTTCTTCCTAAACTCTAGACTATCAACACCATAACGAGAAACATCAGGCCTAGAGGGGTGATGACTAATGGGATGAGGAACAGCATGATAACCATTGTCTTTCTTATATTCAGGAGGTGGTTCACTTACTGAGCCATCATTACTAGATGAATCTACATAGTTAATGAGCTCATCATCACTAGTGGTTATGTCCTCAAAAACACCATCATCCTGATTACTAGGTTGGTTTTCATCTACACTGCTAAAGTCCATTCCAAATCCTAAGCCTGTTCTAATGTAAGCCCTTCTCTGTTTTTCAACATAAGCAACATGGGACAAACCAGACTCTCCCCATGCAGCAAACTTAGCTAACAAATCATCTCTTTCCTTAGTTAATTTTTCAATTTCAGCAATTTTACAATTTAGTTTCCATTCACTGAGTTTTAACTGGTAATCCTGTTGTTCATACTTTTCAGCCCAAGCCATTTCATTATTTTCATGTGTTATGATTTTAGCTTCTACAGACTCTAAAGTGATTTGGTACCCTGCTACCTCAGACCTAGCCCTAATACAATTATCTCTTTCAGTTACATAACTGTTAAGTAATTTTTGATAAAACTCATAACAGTTTGAGCATACCTCAGAGATAGGAGACTGAGTTGGTGAAGTAGCCACCATAGCAAGAAGAACAGGATCATCTTCACTTTCTTTGCTCCAATCAAATCCTCCAAAGCCATCATCAGATTCCAAAGCAGCATGTTCAGATTTTTCATCAAAAGCAGTGCTCCAGTCCAATGCTTCCACAGTGTCTTCAACTGCATCTTCCACTGCTACCATACAGTAAGTCACTGGTTCATCATCAAACTCTTCACTCCAGTCCACTTCTGATAACTTCTCTTGAGCAACCAACGCCTTTGTTTCAGTTATTGGAATCTCCTTGAGCTCAAGTTTAGGCTTCTCAGATGTTCTGTTTGCTTGATACTTAGCAAACCTGCACTCCCTTGCAAAGTGACCAGTCTTTTGACAATTGAAGCATTCAATTTTAGATTTGTCAAAAGTTATTCCTTGTTTTGGTTTGAAATCAATGTTTTTGCCTGTCTTTTTCATGTACTTTTTGATCCTTGCAGTGATCAAAGCAACTTGCCACCTGATATCAATTTCCTCAAGTGCATCTTCTTCAATCTGTGCTAGATCCTCTTCATAAGTGACAGGTAAGCTTGCTTGTTGTGCAAAGAAAGAGCACACAACTTCATCTGAGTTTAAAGTAGTAGATGGTGGGGCCTGCTGAGCATATGATGGGGGATTGTAGACAGCAGTACTTTGAGAAACAGTACTTTGAGGAGAAGCAGTACTTTTGGAAGTACTGCTCTTCTTTTCAGATGATAGAAAAGCAATACTGTGAGATTTAGAATTTGGTTGACCACTCATCTCATGTTCATACACCTTCAATTGATGATAAAGATCATCAAAGTCCATAACATCCAGTCCTTGTTGTCCTCTGATCATAGTAGCAATCACATGCCATGAAGATGGCAAACTCCTTAGAAACTTCAAATTAGCATCCTCAACTGATACTTCTGCCTTGTATAACTCCAACATGTTGAGGAGATTCTGAAACCTATCATATGCAGCATCAAGACTCTCTCTTTCTCCTACTGTGAATGTTTCAAACTGCTGTTTTAGCAAGTTTCTGTGCATCTTCTTAGAGGCTTCATTCCCTCCAAATCTGGTCTTGAGAGCAGCCCAGAGCTGCTTAGCATCTTTAGCATCGTGAAATTTGAGAAGATGACCATCTGGAATGGCAGACAGGAGAATGTTAAGAGCCTTCTCTTGATTCCTTAGAGTTGCTTGTGGTAAAACTGCCTTTGGTGCTAAAGGTTGTCCAGCAACTTGAATGGGTTCTTGAGGAACTTCATTCCCATTCACAATTACATTCCACAGAGCATGGTCTGTAATGGCAATATACTGCCTCATCTTCATGCACCAGAGATCATATTCTCCCTTCTTGATAATTGGAATTCTGAGTGAGGTGATTGAGGGTTGTGGAACAGCTTCAGTCGACATCTTGAAAATTGTAGGGTTTCTTCCTAGTCAGAGTTTCCACACAAGCTCTGATACCACTTGTTGGATCGATATACTTTAATCAAACTAAACTAGCTTGTTAAGGTTTAATAACCTCGGATAAATCCTAAGTTATTAACAAAGAAACACTGAGCAATCTTTATTAAGTACGCGGAATTTACTTAACAAAGCTAAGAAGAAAACTTTATTAACAAACTCTAAATCTGCTTATTATGCAGATACTCTAATACAACTCTAAGATATTCAAACTTTTCTCTAAACTCTTAATTCGTAAACTCTAAAACTCTTTTTCTGAAATCGTACCTCTAATGCCAATCTAGGAATCCTTTTATAGGCTCAAGGATATCCTAGTCGGTTTACAATTGATAACCTTGTACGACAAGTAATCTAAACATAGAATACAATACTTTCCTTAAACGAATATAACAGTTCTTCTGTTCTAGCAGTACTTTGACTTTATCTTGCAGTACTTTGACTTTGTCTTTAGCAGTACTTTGACTCTTTGACTTCTTCCAGTACTTTGCAGCTTACAATACTTTCATATTGTCAGTACTTTGATGTCTTCAGCACTTTCATATCCCAACACAAGTTTATATTAAGGAACATGATCGAGAAAAAAAAAACGAATGTGATCGAGAAATAAAATCAAGATGGATCGGTAACAATGGCTTTTTTATCCTTTAAAATGTCGAGTGTGATCTGTTTGCAAGAGTTGTGGTCACTTCTTCATGTCTTCATATTCTGTGGTATTTTGTGTGATGTGTGCTACTGTATGGGCATGGTATATATGTATGCCAAGTTAAGTTGCCATGGTGATTATGTATGTCTTATTAGTTGCCATGGTGTTTATGCATGCCAAGTTATATTATGCTAAAATCAATAGATCATGCTGTTACATAGTCACTTTTCTAAAGTAGTATAGTTATGCAAAAATCATTAGATTATGTTACAGTAGTAGTATAGTTACTTTAGTAAAGTTATGTCACTGTTACGGAGTGAGTTGATTAGAGTTGTAAATGATTAGTAATATAGCAAATTGCATCACTCACAGTAATGGTATGGTTGTTTTCATGATATGTAAAAAGCTAATCGAGTTTGAGGTGCGTGTTTTATGTAATTAGTTGGTTTTTGTAATTAGTTGAATCTTAGGGGAAATATGTGTAAATATGACAAGTAATAAGAAAGAGGGTATAATGGACATTTTATATTACAATATTGATTAAAATGTATTTTTGGCATTATAAAAAACACAAAATAATAATTTGGATATGTATGACAAATTTAATGTTTGTGAAGGATATATACGTAATTCTGAGTTTAGCTTGGATATATACGTAATTATAGGCTTTTGGGAGGATATAAACGCAATTCCCCCTTATTTTTTTAATATTTAATTTATGTTCACACATTACTCTTTCAATCCCGAAACTGAGTTACACATTACCCAATTAAAACATTCTGACGTGTGGATAGGGGTCAACCCGCGGGTCAACTCATTGTCTTCTTTTTTTTTTTTTTACTTTGAACAGGAGAATAAATTCCAAATGGAACACTACAATTTATGCTCACAAGAAAACATCGATGGAGTTCCTAGGCAGTTTCGTACTCTTTGTGTTTTCTTTTCTAGCAACTTGTGCACACCGAAACACGATTACAGTTGATCAAGCTATCCGAGACGGCGAAACCCTTGTTTCGACCAACGGAATGTATGAGCTCGGGTTTTTTAGTCCCGGGAGGTCTAGAAATCGGTTCTTGGGGATATGGTACAAAAAGGTATCCCCACAAACAGTAGTGTGGGTTGCTAACAGAGAGACACCAATAACTGATTCGTCTGGGGTGTTCAAAGTTGACACCAACGGATCCTTATTGGTTATCGCTGGTACCAACCACAGTGTCTTCTGGTCATCTAACAATAGTCTAGTATCTCCCACTACCATAATTCCAGTAGCACAACTTTTGAGCACTGGAAATCTGGTTGTGAGGGGAAATGATGTTGTTTGGCAAACTTTTGATTATCCTACAGACTCGTTTCTCCCCGGAATGAAATTCGGGAAGGACCTGGTTTCCGGATTAGATAGGCGGTTTAGCTCGTGGACAAGCGTCGACGATCCTTCACCAGGTCAGTACGTAATGTTCATGGATACCGAGGGGTTCCCACAGATTTTTGAAGACAATGGTTCATTTACGCCATCAAGGATAGGACCATGGAACGGTTTTATGTTCAATGGCTTGCCTGAACAGGTATCTAACTCAATATTCAGCCACGAGTTTGTTTTTAATGATAAAGAGGTGTACTACATGTACTCACCTGTTAACAGTTATGTCATGTCACGTGTCTACGTGAGTCCAGAGGGCAACTTTGGAACATTGATCTGGAATGATAAACTCCAGAAGTGGGTCATATACTACCCCCCAGATACTAGCAAGTGTAACCAATATGGGCTATGTGGTCCATATGGAAAGTGCAACGCGAACAACTACCCGATTTGCAGTTGTATGGAAGGGTTCGAACCACGAAACCCTGCGGAATGGAAATCATCCGAATGGTCAAGTGGGTGTCGTCGTAGAACGCCTTTAGACTGCCCAAATGGGGATGGTTTTCAAGTGGTTAAGAATATAAAACTTCCAGACACTCGACGTTCATGGTACAACAGGAGCATGACACTTGGTGAATGTGCAACAGCTTGCAAGAGGAATTGTTGATGTGCAGCATATGCAAATATTGAGATCACGAGGGGCGGAAGCGGATGTTTAATGTGGTGGGGCAATTTAATGGATGTTCGAACAGCTGATGAAAGCCAAGATCTGTACGTGAGAATGGCCAGATCCGACATAAAAGGTAAGCCTATTTTCAACTCGTTTCTCTATCACAATTTAGCAACACAAGCTAGTGGACAGCGCGCTTACGTGACAAAAATGTCATTAATTAAGTACTTTTAACCTGTTTTCGGCCGATTAATTCTCGCATAATTACTCATCGGTCATTAAACGTTCGGATTTATTATAATCGGCTTATTTAATCTGCTTGGTCAAAGTTTGCTTAAAAATCTGTCAACGAACCGAATAATCGGACAAAATCGATCTAATCGGATTAATCGGACAAAATCGTTCAAAAATTGATCAACAAAATCGATCAAATTCACTTAAAAATCGGTCAACAAATCGATTAATTGGATAAAATTGGTCAAATATCGTTTAAAAATTGTCAACAAACCGAGTAATATCTATATTTGACTTTAAACTTTGAAGAATTATGTATTATGTTTATATTTGAACACTTGAAATGTTTTAATTTGATGCACTATGCTTATTTCGTACATATAATATAATATAATATCTAAAATTACAATTTTGTGCATAAAAAATTCAATCCGATTAATCCTCGCCTAACCGATTTACGACATGATTTTGTGACAGTTGTACTAGAGTCAACATCTGAATCTAGCTCCAACAAAAGGAGGCGAATAATCATTGCTTCAGTGTCGATTTTATCTAGTCTTGTTATAGGGATCTTGCTTTTAGCTATCTTATATGCTTGGAGCAAGAAGAAAAGATCACTAGCGAATAAGCAAGGTACTCATTTCTGTATAACTGCTTTTACTTCATTTCTATATAAGAAAAGTTCCATGCACACTATTTAAACAGGGACTATTACATGGTTTCTAAGAGCGGTGGGTGTGGAGCTCGCCACCCTTCGCCATTCCACTATGGCATCTTCCCCGTCTTTCGCCACTAGACCGTCATAGCTCGCCATTTCTCGACATTAAGCACCTCATCGTGCAGACGACGAGCTCATTTCTTTACTTTACTATCGTTTTTGTGGGGCCCAAGTTTAAATATAAACAGTAATATTAACGTTTCAATTTTTTTTTTTTTTTTTTTTTTTTTTTTTTTTTTTTTTTTTATTATTATTTTTTTTTTAAGAAATAACTTAACACACATAAATTGCACACTATAAATACCATACCATATTACATACTATTTTTCTTATACAATTCAACCAAAAAATAACATTACTCTCTATATCTCAACTTCAAAAAAAAAAAAGTCTCAAAATCCAAACGAGAACGGGTATTTTACGAATCTACTCACCTCAAACCAATAACAATACGGGAATTTTTCAAACCCGTCTAAAGAAGTAGCAACATCCTGCCATTGTTTAAACCAATGAAGCATTCCAAAATCGATGTGCTATATAGTGTGAAAAACTAGAAGGGGGGGTTGAATAGTTTTGCCGATTTTAAGTTAGTTTTAAAAAACTTTAGATTCGATATTATGTGAGATGGTATGGATGTAGAGAAAGTATAGATCTAATGATAAAGCAAGTAAATAAAGTAAAGTAAGGGATATAAATGACACAACCGATTTATAGTGGTTCGGCTACAAGGACACCTTCCTTGCCCTACTCCACTCCCCGAGTCACCTACTCGAGAATTCAAGCACTATGTCAACAAACTCCTTCAACTTGGCGGAGAAGCCTTCACAACGTTGCTTACACCTTTTTCCGGTACAAAGCTAAATACCGAGTCCGTAACACGGTAGACCAAACCAACACGACTATTACACAACAAATATGTGAAATATCAAAGACAAGATCTTCGCTACAGAAATCTTGCGGATGAACAAATCAATCAAGGACCCCTTACTTGGATGACTTGTAGAATGCTCATGATCTCGCCTTAGAGAAGGACTTATATGAGAATCACTAAAGAAAGAAAGAAGGAAGTACTCTCTAGATCAAGTGATCTTTTGTTGGAAGAGAATGAGAGTATATGAGAGAATTAGTAAGAAGAGGGGTGAGTTAGAATGAAGAAATGGCTCTTTATTTATAGGAAAAACTTGCCACTGTTCCCCGGATCCCACGGATCCCTCCCACAAGGGATCCGTCTAGTGTAATCCTAGGGATCCGTGGGACGCTCCTCTTTGCCCATGGGTTTTTTGGTTATGGATCATGGGTCATGGGTTATGGGTTAGTCCATGAGTATTCTTCTAGATACAATGTATCTAATGAGTATAATGTATCTAGTCAAGTGGGTATGGGTCAATACCATGGGTTATGAATATGATCCATGGGTTGTGATTTTTACCCATCCTAATAAACTATTACAACAAATGATTTATTACAACATTTTGTATTAAATGGTTATATGTAAATGATTTACAAAAATAACATGTATCCTTATAATTGTACTTAAGATAACATTATATTTGTTATCAACAAAACACAAAGAGATCGCAAAATATTAATAAACGTTTTTACGGTTTATTTGTATTAACAATCTCCCCTTTTTGTTGATGACAAAACATAATGTTATAATGAGTAAAACTTAAGAATAGATGTATGTTTTGAAAGCCCCTAAGTTTTACTTCTTCTCCCCCTTTTTGTCGAAACAAAAAGTTAAGCCATCAAAGAAGTAAAATGTGGAAAAATAGTCCACATATCGCTTACTCCCCCTTGAAGGTAGCTCCCCATAGTTTGGGGCGTCAAGTGAAGAAAAATAAAAAATCCTACAAAGAGAAAGGTTAGTAATATGCTTAAATAATCTTGTGATTGACGAGAATCAAGATTGGGAGCCAAGGTATGTAAACAAGGCCTTGTAATAAAACAATAAAGTGTAGTGGTATATATGCCACTTGCAAGCATGTAAAAATAAGAACAAGACTTGTTCTTGAAAGTGACTCAAAAGAAAAGTACTAAAAATAGAAAATAGTAATGATGATTCCGTTCATGCTTGCATAAGGTTACGGATGGAGGTTTTTATGAGTAATGATATTGATGCGATCAAGAATGAGGTTGAGTATGAGTCACATTTCTTCCCTAACTTCTATTACAATTTCTCTAGTGGATTGACAATGTTCACAATGTAAGTGATGTGGGTAATGAGTGCGGAAGTTTTCCGGGTTGTTTTGATTTGTGAGTTGCGGAAGATGTGGTGGAAAAATAGGAAAATACGTATCAAAGTCCGGAATGTTTGGAAGTGGTGGTGGAAAAGAACCTAGATGTTCTTGTAGCTTAATGGGAGCTAAGGGTGGTGAAAGGTCATTGAACATTGTGTTTGGAGAAGTGGGAGGTGTCAAAAAGGCTATTTCTTTTTGTTTTGGTTGTTGAGATCTTGTTGAAGTCGTAAGGAGTTCCAAAAGAGTGACTTTAGGTGATGAAGTTGGTGTACTTGTTGGTGATGAAGGAGGTGCTATAATGGAAGCATCTTGTGGTGAGTTATTTGATTGTGATGAGCCATTTGATGATGGTTTTGCTAACAAGGCTGGATGCTAATCCGTGCGGATATCCTAGAGTTTGATTGTAGTATTTTGGATGGTAGAAGTACAAAGGTTCGGGTTTCATGAAGATGATTATTTGTACTGGGTGATTCATCTAAGTTGTAAGATCTTTTGGATGACATGGTGTTGTTTGTTTGTGAAGATGAGATGAATATGCAAGCATTTTGGGAGTCCTATATGTAGAAAAACAATGCATTGTAATGAATGCTTGACCTAAAATGTGGATTAAAATCTAATGATTAGATATGAATTTAAGGCATGTGATCATGAGAGCACAAGCATTAAAGAACATACTCCAAAAAAAATGAAAAGATATTAGATTTTTCATCCAAAGTGAGAAAAATAGAAGATAAAATTAGCTTCTGTCTCACGGATCCCACGGATCCTTCCCTTGAGGGATCCGTCCAGCATTAAGGCTGGGATCCGTGGGACTGGTGATGCAGGCAGCACAAAATTTTCCTCTTGGAAACATTTTTGCCTAGTGTGTGCCTATATGCAAACTATTTGGAGTTGCGGTTATCTCGACTCCTAAGAAAAAAAGAAAAATAAACTAGAAGTGAAAAAGCATACTATTATGTGAGATAACCCGAGTGCTCCTAATTCATTGTTACTTAAATGAATGTATCCGAAAATACATATTAGTTATGTATCTCCTTTAGCATTCAAAAGATATGAGATGCAATGAAAACGGGTTTTTACTTTGTATTAATAATGAAAAAGCGATTTGCCCTAGACGTGAGAAATTGCTTTTGTGAAATTGATACGGGAAGAGGTATCATTGTTAGAAAACGTTTCAAAAAGAGGTTTCTATGTGCGATAAAAAATCGTTATATCCCTTGAAAAGAAGATGTGTATGTAATTATATGTTTGCAACTTGTACTTATTTTGAAAGAAAATAAGAAAAACTATGTGTTATAAGTGAAAAACTTATCTTAGGTTTTGAAAATTCCCGTTTTGTTTGTGAGTTGTGCATGAAATAGAGATCCTAGACTCAGAAAGAAGAAGGCTAGTGTTTACATACCTTGTAGAGTTAAAAAGTAAATTACGACGATTGTTCCATGAGACCAAGACCAAGACGTAGTAGGTTGAATTGTTCCCGCTTCAACGATTTGGTGAGGACGTCGTCTATGTTGTCTTCGGACGCTACCTTCTCAATAGAGATGTTCCCCTTTTGAACATTGTCTCTTAAGAAGTGACGACGAATCTCTATATGCTTTGTGCGAGAATGTAATACCAGATTCTTTCTTAAATCGATGGCACCCTTGTTGTCACATAGGATGGCTATGTCACTTAGATGAATGTCGTAGTCAACTAACGCTTGTTTTATCCATAGTGCTTGTTGGCATGCTTTGCCGACGGAGACGTATTCGGCTTCGGTTGTTGATATTGCTAATGCCGTTTGTTTCTTTGAAAACCAAGATGTTAAACAACATCCCATAAAAGTATATACCCCACTTGTACTTTTTCGGTCAACATAATCACCTGCATGGTCAGAATCTGCATATACAATTGTTTCTACTCCCGTGCCCTTAGGATACCATAATCCTAATTGTGTTGTACCCTTAATATATCTAATTTTTCTTTTTACGGCTTCTAGGTGTGATGTTTTAGGGTCTTCTTGAAACCTAGCACATAGACAAACACTAAACATGATATCCGACCTACTAGCCGTGAGGTAGAGAAGACTACCAATCATGCCACGAGATTTAGTATTATCAACGGATTCGCCGTCTTCATCTTTAGTGAGTTTGGTGTCGGATGACATTTGTGTCCTAATTGGTTTTGAATCTTCTAAGCCGAACTTCTTTAACATCTCTTTTATGTATTTAGATTGATTAAAGAAGATACCATCTTCTACTTGTTTGATTATAGACCAAGAAAGAAACTAAGTTCTCCCATCATACTCATCTCGAACTCGTCATGCATGATTTTAGAGAAATCATCACACATGTCTTGACAAATGGATCCGAATATAATATCATCTACATATATTTGAACTATGATTATATTTGACTCTCTTTTCTTAGTAAAAAGTGTGTTGTCAACTAACCTCATGGTATAGTTGTGTTTTATTAAGAATGACTTGAGTATATCATACCAAGCTTTTGGAGCTTGTTTAAGACCGTAAAGGGCTTACATGTTTAGGTTTTTCAAAATCGATGAAGCCCGTAGGTTGAGCTACATATACTTCTTCATTAATAAAATCATTTAGAAAAGCACTTTTGACATCCATTTAATAAAGCTTTAGATCATTAGCACAAGCATACGCAAGAAGTATTCTTATAGACTCTAATCTAGCCACGGGGGCATAGGTCTCATCAAAGTCTATTCATTCTTGTTGGTTATACCCTTGGTCAACGAGTCTAGCCTAGTTTCTATACACTACTCCGTTTGCATCTAACTTGTTTTTATAAACCCATTTGGTTCCTTATTATGGTTTGATTACTAGGTGGAGGGACAAGTGTCCAAACATCATTAGAAACAAATTGATTTAATTCTTCTTGCATAGCCATTACCCAACTTTCATCTTTTATGGCTTCTTGTGTATTCTTTGGTTCTATGGTTGAAACAAAACAAAGTAAGCTACTTTGGTTTTGAACTTGAGACCTTAATGTTCTTTCGTTTAACTTTCCTATGACCTTATGTACGGGGTGATCTTTGGACTCTTTAATATTTATGACTTCATCATTTAAAGGTTCTTCTTCTTTATTTATCTTTTTCTTTATTACTATAGCTTCACTTTCTACAATCTCGCCATCGACAAGAGGTGGAGAGGGTTTGGGTGAACTTTCATCAAATTTTACATTTAAAGACTCTTCTACCTTCATTGTTTCTTTATTTACTATGACGTAAGCTTTACTATTTGGATAGTAACCTAGAAAGATACCTTCGGTTGATTTAGGATCAAATTTTGTAAGGTAATCTTTAGTGTTAAGAATAAAACATTTGCTATCAAAGACTCTAAAGTGATCTAACGTAGGCTTTTTGCCTCGGAGTAACTCAAATGGAGTTTTACATGGTCTAATTAAGATTCGATTGAGTATGTACGTTGAGCTATCAACGGCATTGCACCAAAACTTTTGAGGTATTGATTGCTCATTAAGCATGGTGCGACTCATTTCTTGTAGGGTTCTATTCTTTCTTTCAACTACCCCATTCGATTGTGGAGTGTGTGGAGCCGAGAAGTTGTGAGTAATACCATTAGCGTCACAAAAGGCTCCAAATTGCACTTCATTATCGATTTTAATGACATAGACTCCATGTTTCCTAATTCCTCTTCCTATGGTTATGCCATTTTTTAGTATCTTACTATCGGTTTCGGTAAAAAGTACATTGCACTTTTTATCACAAATTTTTCCTATACTTAAGAGATTAAAGTTTAGGTTTTCTACGTGACACACATTGTTAATGGTTAGAGATTTGTTAGAAATCGTACCTTTACCGATGATTTTACTTTTGCTATTTCCAAACACCACATTACCTCCATTGAAGGATTCATATGTGGAGAATAGATCTTTATTGCCGGTCATGTGCCTCGTGCACTCGCTATCCTTGACCCATTCATCCGGGTCTAGTTCGACCTTTTAGCACACCTAAGAAAACAATTAACTCAAAAGTTTGGTCCCCATTTGTTCATGGGTCCATTAGTGTTAAACATTCCATTCATGTTAGACATGTATGGATAAGGTGAGTATGCATTTCATGGAGCAAAGTTTTGAAAAGGAAAACCATTTTGCATATTTGGGTTCCATCCCATTTGATGGTTACTTATCTGGTAAACATTATTAGGTCTCCTAGATGGATTAGTTTTTGAAAAAGATGGAGCTTTGTTTCTTGCAAAAATAGGATTATATTTTGGAGGTGGTTGTCTAGTGGTAAAATGAGTTGGTTTCTTCTTATTAATGATAACAAAATCAGTTCTAGATGAAGAAGCTATGTTATTACCATTGTTTGCTACAGCAGACCCACAGATCCCTGGCTGTACACTAGCCGGTTCCCTTTTTATGGGATCCGTGGGATCCGCCACAACAGTGGCTTGTTTTCCTAGTGCCTTAACAAATTGTGTTTCTTTGTTTTCACTAGTTGATGGATCAAGTTGTTGAATCCCAAAACCTTTTTGGTTGTATCCAGTTTTAACACTATCTAGCATCATATTTAACGTATTAGTACTCATTCTAGCAATCTTAGAATCTAGTTGATCAACTAGTGTTTGAAGTTGAACACAAAGTTCACATTCACCACTTGCTATTTTAGCCTTTTCTAGACGTTTCAATTTTGATTTTAGCTCTATGACTTCTTCATCTAAACGTTGGTTTTGACTTTTTAAAAGCTTGTTTTTGTTAATTAGTTTTAAGCTAATGTTGTAAAGTTTGTCATATTCATCATGTAATGAGTCATCATCTAGTGATGAGCTACTGTAGTAATCGTGACATACCTCGTCATTTGCCATGAGACAAATTTCTTCGTCCTCCTCATCACTCATTCCCTACGTGCCGCTCACGAACGCCTTTTGATCATCCCGTTTGGGACAGTTACTAATAAAGTGGTTTGGGTCCCCACATTTAAAGCAAGCACGATCATCCCTTGGCTGCTTGTCCTCTTTGCTTTTTCGAAATCCTTTCTTGTCGTCATACGGTTGTTTGACGTATCTTCCCTTCCTTCTAAAGAACTTTTTAAAGTCCCTTACCGCAATAGCATACTTCTCGTCGTCACTATCCGAAGAGGAGTTCTCTTCATCGCTTGAAGCCTTTTTGGCTTTGAGGGCAAGAGATTTGTGTTTCTCTTTCACCTTTGAGGCTTCGGAATCTTTAGCAAGGACAAGCTCGTAGACTTTTAAGTTGCCTATGAGTTCATCAAGGGTGAGGATTGTTAAATCTTTTGACTCTTCGATCGCCGTCACCTTGAATCTCCACTTGGATGGAAGTGCCCTTAGATATCTCCTAACATGGTTACGGCTAGAAAAAGATTCATCAAGTGCTTGTAAAGATGTAATAATAGTATTAAAATTAGCAAATGAATGATCTATAGTTTCCTCATCCGATATTGAAATTTATTCATATTATTGAACAAATAAATCAATTTTATTATTTTTAACTTGTTAATTACCTTGATGAGTTACAACTAAAGAATTCCAAATTTCTTTAGAGGTTTTAAGCATAGAAATTCTTTCGAATTCCTTTTTGGGTAAAGCATTATATAAAACCATTTTAGCTTCACTATTTTTAGAAAGCTTTTTCTTCATTTTATCGTTTAGTTTATCATGAGGTATGTTAACTAAATTTCCTTTATCATCTTTTGAGGTAGCCTCAAAATCGCCTTCAACAATAATGTACCAAAGATCAATATCTTTAGACTTCACATACGTTTCGAATCTATTTTTCCAATATATAAAATCATTAGTTTCAAGTAGTGGTGGTCGTTGCATATATTGCCCTTCCTTGTAATTTTCAGAATCCATAGTGATCGATTTTTTTTTAAATACGGTTTACTTTAAAACTTTTATAAACTTAGCTCTTGATGCCAATTGTGGAAAACTAGAAGGGGGTTGAATAGTTTTGCCGATTTTAAGTTAGTTTTAAAAAACTTTAGATTCGATATTATGTGAGATGGTATGGATGTAGAGAAAGTATAGATCTAATGATAAAGCAAGTAAATAAATTAAAGCAAGGGATAGAAATGACATAACCGATTTATAGTGGTTCGGCTACAAGGACACCTTCCTTGCCCTACTCACTCCCCGAGTCACCTACTCGAGAGTTCAAGCACTATGTCAACAAACTCCTTCAACTTGGCGGAGAAGCCTTCACAACGTTGCTTACACCTTTTTCTGGTACAAAGCTAAATACCGAGTCCATAACACGATGGACCAAACCAACACGACTATTACACAACAAATATGTGAAATATCAAATACAAGATCTTCGCTACAGAAATCTTGCGGAGGAACAAATCAATCAAGGACCCCTTGCTTGGATGACTTGTAGAATGCTCGTGATCTCGCCTTAGAGAAGGACCTATATGAGAATCACTAAAGAAAGAAAGAAGGAAGTACTCACTAGATCAAGTGATCTTTTGTTAGAAGAGAATGAGAGTATATAAGAGAATTAGTAAGAAGACGAGTGAGTTAGAATGAAGAAATGACTCTCTATTTATAGGCAAAACTTGCCACTGTTCCCCGGATCCCACGGATCCCTCCCACAAGGGTTTTTTGGTTATGGGTCATGGGTCATGGGTTATGGGTTGGTCCATGGGTATTCTTTTAGATATAATGTATCTAATGAGTACAATGTATCTAGTCAAGTGGGTATGGGTCAATACCATGGGTTATGAATATGATCCATGGGTTGTGATTTTTACCCATCCTAATAAACTATTACAACAAATGATTTATTACAACATTTTGTATTAAATGGCTATATGTAAATGCTTTACAAAAATAACATGTATCCTTATAATTGTACTTAAGATAACATTATATTTGTTATCAACAAAACACAAAGAGATCGCAAAATATTAATAAACGTTTTTACGGTTTATTTGTATTAACATATAGTATGTCGACTATTATAATATTCACGGTTTCTACTAATGGCGTCTTCCATCTTGATAGGGACCGAAATTCGTGACCAAAACACTAATATCGTCTTGACTACGCCCAATCCCATGGTTACGCCGTAATCCTCTCGGTAAAATTAATGTCTGGTGGGTTTATTTCAGAATGTTCCTTTTATGTTTAAGTCGTTTTTTTTGGATAATTATTGTTTCTGAATTAGTCTTTTTCTATAATTAGGTTTTCTTTCTCTACAAGTTTTACTTCCCTATAAATATAGGGATCATTATCAATGTAATTCACTTTGGAGTCATTAATATAATTGTGTTTTAGAGTTTTTACTCTTGTTAGGGTTTTATTCCCTTGAGGTGCGTCTCGTATATCACCCTTGGATTAGCGTTTATCAAAATACGCTTGTGTGCGTCCTGCGTCAGCTGGCATCAAAGACACGTTAGAATCTTGGTGGTAATTGGTGGAAAAGGTTATACTTCAATTAATGTCTAGAGCTTGTTAGCATTCTAGATGATGAATGGTGTAGAAGATTTAAAAACCCATATTGTTGGTGGGGTATGGTCTGGAGAGTACATGAATTATGGTTTAACCAAATCCATGAATGAACTTGACAGGTTTACACTATGCTAGAAGAACTAAGTTCCGTGATCGTAGGTGGGGTATTAATCCACAAGAAGGATGATCGATTGCCTACAACCAAGATTTTGCGTTCAAGAATTCTAATCAATAATTGAGTATGTACTTTAATTATTGATGGTTGTTGCATAAATAATTTGGTTTCAAGAAAATTGGTAAATTTTTTAAAATTATCAATGGAGATTTGTCCAATTGAAGGTTACCAAGTTTGCTGGGTTTCGATAACTATTGGGAAATAAAAGAGAGATACTTTGTATTGTGGATGATTTTGATGATTGTGATATTTTGTTGGGAAAACCTTGGGTGCAAGAGGTTAAGGGCATGTACGATTTTCAAAAAAAAATCTTCATCTTTTCTCATGGGAAGAAAAAAGGATTGCTATGGTTCACCCAAAGTCAAACCAAAATTATCAAAGCCCGAGGTTAAGGAAGAAGAAAAGATTCTGGATTATGAAGTTATTGAAAAGCATGTTGAGAAAATCTAAGAATCTAAAGTCACTTCGCAACATGAAGACAAGATTTCAACTTTAGTGTTGAAAACAACAAATAAAGTTGGTACCTTGAGGATTTGTGAAGAAGAAATTATGGATTTTAATGGTGATGATGATGTGAAGGATTTTGATGGTGAGCTAAGCATAGATTCTGAATACATCAAAGGTTTAAATGTTTGTAATTTTGATTATGGGTTAAAGTTAAATATGGTTATCACAAATTATAGAAGTTTTCAATGGTAAACAAAGAAGTTAATTTTATTGCAATTGAAAGTTTCCGATTTAATGTGAAGCGCAAGTCTATCCAAGATATGGTTCGTCGTGAGAAGATGTTTGAGGTAGATGAAGTCTTTGATAGTGAGAACTCGATGACGAGTTCTTTTTAAGTGAAGGGGAATGATAGGGACGAGATTCGTGATCAAAACACGAATATCGTTTTAACTAGGGCCAACCCCATGGTTACGCCGTAATCCTCTCGGTAAAATTAATGTTTTGTGGGTTTATTTAGTTACGTCGTAAATGGATGAATGTAGTTACGCCGTAACTACATCGATTCTAGAATGTTCCTTTTATGTTTAAGTCATTTTTAAGGATAATTATTGTTTAAAAATTAGTCTTTTTCTATAATTAGGTTTTCATTCCCTACAAGTTTTACTTCCCTATAAATATATGGATCATTATCAATGTTATTCACTTTGGAGTCATTAATATAATCGTGTTTTAGAGTCTTTAATCTTGTTAGGGTTTTATTCTCTTGATTTGCGCCTCGTATATCACCCTTGAATTAGGGTTTATCAAAATTCGCTTTTGTGCGTCCTTCATCACATCTAACTCTTGTAACTAATGTTTTATGTTAATAATTTTTGTGATTTATTTGGTGATGTATCACCAAAATATGGGCAGATAATAATTTGAAATGCTAATTGTTCGTTTACTTAAAATGGGTTGTTTCATAACCTTGCAGATGAACCAGCGCGAAATATTGACAAAGAGAATATCATGGAGATCCACCATGACGATACCGAGTTATCATATTTTAGCCTGACTAGGATATCAAAGTCTACTAATGATTTCTCTGATGACAATAAGGTTGGAGAAGGTGGGTTTGGTCCGGTTTACAAGGTAATGTAAAAACAAGTTTAACACTAACCAAGTGCATGTAGTTCTTTTTTTTTAGAAATTAAGGCAACCAAATGTAGTTCTTTTCCCGTTAAGATTACAATCAACATTCCATTAGTCACTAAATTTAACACAAAATTAAAATAAAATTAGCTATATGTTAAATATGTAAAATGGCCATCAATTTTATTTTATTCAAGTAAGAATTTTTATCCAAACCAGGGCAGTAATATATTACTAATGATGATTTTACGTTTGAGTAACTTATGAGTAACATTGACATAGCTTATCAATGTTTATAAGACAAATGTTCACTGATAGAACTAGAAACATACACTATTTTTTTTTTTTTTTTTTTTTTTTTTTTTATCTGTGTGGGATTGCTGACTGAATTAAAATCTTGTAGGGTGCGCTGGATGACGGACGAGAAATAGCTGTGAAAAGGTTGTCTAAAACTTCAAGACAGGGGCTTAAAGAGTTCAAAAATGAACTTACATTCATAGCTAAACTTCAACATCGAAATCTAGTAAAGCTTTTGGGATATTGCAATCAAGAAGATGAAAGCATGTTAATCTACGAATACATGCCAAACAAAAGCCTGGACTTATTCATATTTGGTACGACTCTTTACACATCACATGTTTCTTTGCCTTTCATTCCATGTTTTCCTTTAGCATGTGAGTTTTACTTATCCTCCTAAAAACAAGATCACCACATGTGGCAAAATCAAGAGTTGATCGAGATGATGAGAAAGAATTAGTGGATTCCAATTTCTAAATAGCAAAATTTTGTTCTTTGGAGTTTTAATTAGGAGAATATAGTAGGAGTACATTATTTTCCTTTTTTTAATAGCCAACTTATGCATTGATAGCTTTATTTTTATTTTTATTTTTTCCATTTTTTTTTCCCTTAAGGTTACCTGTATTAAAATGTTATACTGTGCAGAAATAAACAGAAGTTCAATACTAGACTGGTCAAAGCGTTTTCACATCATCCAAGGAATTGCTAGAGGGCTTCTGTATCTTCATCAAGATTCGCGGTTTAAAATTGTTCATCGAGATCTCAAAGCTGGAAACATTTTATTGGATGCTAACTTGATCCAAAGATATCGGACTTTGGTCTCGCTAGAATGTTTAGAGAACATGAAAACGAAGCAAACACGAACAGGGTAGTTGGAACATTGTACGTATCCATAGCCTAAGTATATTTCCGTATATGAAATCCTATTAAAAAATAGTACCTTTGACTTTTCATACTTATGGTTTAGGGGTTATATATCACCAGAGTATGCTGTAGACGGGACTTTTTCAGAAAAATCGGACGTCTTTAGTTTTGGAGTTATTGTGCTTGAAATAGTGAGTGGGAGAAAAAGCAGAGGATTCTCGCATGAAAATGACAGTGATATTAACCTTCTTGCACATGTAAGTTCTGTAAAACTCGAACTAACGCCGAAGAAAAACTTTAGTATAAAATATGACTTTTAAGCTTTTATGGTTCCATATATTGTTTTGTTAGGCATGGAGACTCTATGAAGAAGGCACGGCTCTAGAGTTTCTTAGTGCACATATGCGTGACTCAAGAGTCGATTCTGAAGTACTTCGGTCAATACATATTGGTCTTTTATGTGTGCAACATCATGCAAAAGATAGACCAACTATGTCATCTGCGATTTTGATGTTTCATCAAGATGGCGCATTGCCTCGACCCAAACAACCTGCTTTTTCTTCTAAAGATAGTGTGCCTAGAGATGACTCAATATCCGTCAATGATGTCACAGTGACCTCGTTAGAACCTCGATAAATTCAATATTTGTGCATGTCAAGGTTCATTATATTGGTTATCATAAGTGATCAGTCTCCATTTAGGCATATGCTTTTACAAGCAATATAAACTTTAACATTGTATAAGATTTCAACATATATATTCAAAGGCAAGAGTAATATGTACCAGCTGGAATTTAAACATATGTTCTTATTACATGTAACTAGTTTCAGTCCGTGTGTAGACACGTGTTATGAATAGTATTTACTTTTCTTAGCTTATATGATTATAATTGGTTTTTTTTGGAGTCAATAGCTTTTTAGTCCGTGTCACCGTGTCTAGACACATGTTGTGAATCATGTTTTTTAGTTTATGATTGCAATAATATTTTTGGAGTAGCAAAAACAAGATTGATTGAATTACTAGGTCTTTTCTTCTAATTACAATCATACAGTTCTGCTAAAGTCAGGCCAACCAGGACCAAGCCTAGTGAATTTAAAGAAGCGTAGAAGGATTACCTTTTTCTTGCCGGAGCTAGGTTATGGGACTAAGAGGGGAGGGAGTGGGCACGGGTAAGGGATTCGGGTACCCTTACCCGAGCGGTAACACCGCCGCCACCACTTCGGGTATCAAAATCGGGTACCATTTTCGGTTTACCAAGCCGAGAGTTTAAAGTGAGGGAGGAGTGGATAGTTTTGAGGTGTAAGGTTTTTATTGGATGAAAAAAAATCGGGTACCCTAGGTGACCACTCCCTCCACTTAGGGTATGGTTAGGGTAAAATTGGGTACTTTTGATGTGTAAGGTTTTTATTTGATGGAGGTGAGGTGGCACCTAGGGTATTAGGTGACCACTCCCCCCTCTCTAAAAGACCTTCATCCAACAGTTGGAACAAGTAATAAATTCCAAACAATTTGATTCAAGCTAGAATTCAGACCATTACAACAATGTTGGGTCTAATTGAAACTTACACCACATCACCATGTGAATATAATCTATACTACTATATAAATTATTTAAGGTGTGGGCTCCATAAAAAATTAAAATAAGAAGCTCCAATCACTAAGTGACATGTGTCACTTTTCTAACTAAAAATAAAATAAAATGAGGAGCTTTAACAAACTAAAATAAGGAGCTCCAATAATAGGGTGACATGCATGTGTCACTTCTTACTAATTAATAACCTTTATTTTTAGATTTAAATATCTTTTAATTCGTTTAATTTTTTTTATGATCTAATTTCACCATATTTTTAAAAATTTTGTGCTCTTTAATTCAACATCTATTTTGATATATTTTTATGAGTTTTTAGTTTTTACATTTTAGTAGGTTTATTTTATTTTAATTCAAAATTTAATTACTTTAACTTTTATTTCAATCGATACAAACTTTATTTATCAAAATCATTTACTTTTGGGAAAATGTTTGACGGGAAAGAGATTGTGGAGGTCTTTTTATATGCGAGAATAATGATGTCACGGGAAATATACGGAAAACCCAAACAAACACATACAACTAACACATATACATTTGGAGTGTTGTGAAATGAATTCACTAAGCGGGTGAGAATTGCGAAGAGAGTTGAGTTAGCAATTCATTTACTATATTTATTATATAACTATATTTATCGCCGCCGCTGTTCGCGGGTATCCAACTAGTATTCTGAAATGGGCCGTAAAAAACCTACCTATTAACTTGGTCATGGCAATTATTATGTAAAGATCTCGACGTTAATCAAATACTCTAATATCCATCAGATTTCCAAACTGTTATATGTAGCAGCAATACTTAGGACTTAGGAGGGTTTATATGTTACTTAGACAATATTAGGGGTTTAATTGTATTTAATATAAACGAAGAAGAGGGCACAATGGGATAGATACCATCCGTGGTGCTTCTTCTATATACTTTTCTGTATCAAATTTTAGTAAATAAAAAGATTTAAGATACAATTAGCGAGTTAGTTTCAACAATTTTGTTAAGCATCCTGGTCAGTAGACAAGTTTCACCCGTCACCTGCACATAAGGATTCCCCATTCTGACTGCTCACCCATTTAACCCGTTAGTCAAGCTGCCCAATCAGCTCATTTTTCATAGCTTCGTAAATCAGTAAAAAAGTAACAACTTACTGATGTTTTGTTATTATCAAGCAAAAGAACGATACACTCCAAAAAATCAATGTCAAATAAGCTGCATTGATGCAGTGGGCCTTAGAGAGCAAATCACATAATAAATGCCATGACATATTTCAGGTAAAGCTTCTACTTCCCTGAAAGCTTTTTGCCTGAAAAAAATGACTCTTAAAAGTCACATAGAATCGAAAGTATCATAGATAGACTTTCATATGTATGCAGGGACGGAGCCAGACACAAATATGACCGGGTACACAAATTTTTTTGAACCGTAATATAATAGAGTTAAAAAGTGGATTAAAACGAAGATTTCATTAAAACGATAAATAAATGAACATATTACCTTCTACTTAGTGATTCTACGATCTCCCATAGAAAAACGCTTACGTACACCCTCATTTTTAACATTAATAACTTCTTCTTTCTCTATAGCACAAGTTAAAGCGCCGTTAAAATAATCATCACCCATCCGATTACGCAAATCAGTTTCAATGAGCTTTATTTTAGAAAAATATCTTTCAACCGTAGCGGTAGCAACAGGCAAGGCTAAAGCCAACTTCAACAACCGATAAACCAAATGATGAGATGTATGCTTTTTCTTATCCACCATCTTCTTTGCAAGTTTGGCAATACTATCCAAGTTAGCGAAATCATTATCATTACGCATGATTTGATAATAGACTCCAAGTTCTGTAGGAAGGCTTAACCTTTCCTTATAAATAAAATCACGCGGATACATTTCACTAAATTTCACAAACTTTGATATACTAAATTCTGAAAATGAATCATGTGGACTCAACGCCGCTATACAATCAAGTAAATCGGTGCTTCCCTCACTAAAAGGATCTCCAAACTCTTGAATTTGCATATCCATAACAATGTTGAATATATCAACCTCGAAATGATGTTGGTTTGTAATTCTATCCTTTCGGCCTCTTGAATGAAAGTCAGCCATATTTACCATCTCAATATCATGTTTACCACAAAACGAAGTTACATTCTTCAAAAGTGAAGCAAAACTTGTTTCCCTATACTCTTGCAATGCTCTTTTGGTTCTTTTTACCAATGAAACGGCCTCTAAGATCGTTTGATCGCTCTTCTGAAGATTTCGTGACAATGTATTAGTGAGCCCCAATATATTCAACAACAAGTACAATAAAAAAACAAAATCAAGTGTTTTGAAATACTTTATAAGACCAGAAGCTGTTCCACGGTTAGAGATAGTATCACCATCTTCCTCAACATAGTGAAGCACCTTAAGAACCTCCAAAAAAATTTGTATCAAACTAGTGATAGTACTATGATGAGAACCGCATCTTGTATCTCCAACTCGCGCAATGGTAACTTCTTGGTTTTTCCATCTCCCTGTTTCAATTTCACCTTTCTCTTTTTCTTTTACTATTCTTTCTCTGTGACTTTCTCGCAAAATATCTTTTCGTTTACAAGAGCCACAAGCAACATTTTTCATCGTGGATAGAACATCAAAGAAGTCTTTAACACTCTTGTGGTTTTTTGCAACAGCCACAACTACTAACTGGAGTTGATGAGAACTGGAGTTGATGAGCAAAACAATGTACATAATATGTTGACTCATTTTCTTTTAGGGTTAAAGCTTTTAAACCATTAAACTCACCACGCATATTGCTTGCTCCATCGTAACCTTGTCCTCGAAACTGTTTCAAATATTTAATTAACATGTTACATGTATAATACAAATAATAACTTGCTAAAAAATATAAGATATTTAAGACTTAATTTTGAACTCTTACATGTTGCAAACTCAAGTTGTGTTCATTAAATAAAGAATCAATGGCAGCTTTTAGAGTAGAAGAAGATGTATTCTTAACATGAATAATACCGAGAAATCTCTCTTTTAAAACTCCAAATTTGTCAACATACCTCAAAACTACAGCCATTTGTTCCTTCTTAACCACGTCACTAGACTCGTCAGCTAACAATGAAAACACGTCATCACCAATATCCAACAAAACTATCTCTTTTGTAAAACACTCAACTATATCTTTTTGAATCATAGGCGATGTCAAGATACAATTCTTTGGAGCATTTTCTAATGTAACCGCACGAATTTCCTCATTATGATCTCCAAAAAATTGCAATGCTTCAAGAAACATCCCTCTATTCAATGAATTTACGCTTTCATCACGACCACGCATTGGATTCTCTGTTTTCATACATAGTTTAACACAATCAATTGAAACATTTAATCTAATTAGATAATTCTTCTTGTCGATTTCACTTTTAATTTCTTACTTAAGGCTTCGACAATGAATTGATGTTGTTTAAGAAGATTTTCATATTTTTGGAATGCCCTATTGTGATAGCTATCAACATTACCAACATGTTGATACAATCTATCTTTTTTATGCCAAATATCAAAACCATTAACCACAAATGCAACATTCCCACCTTGCTTCTCAATATTATCTCTAAATAAGTATCAACACAAGCAAAATGCTTTCTTCACCTTTACATTATACTCCAACCAAGGAAATTCATGAAAACCATGTTACAACAAAACGTCTTACCTTGCCTGCTACTATTTTGGTTGGAAATATATGAGCACTTGGTTGGCAAGCTTTTCAATCCCAATATAATCACCTTATTTCTTCTATTTGGTTTGGATCATGATCAAAAATTCGAGGTCTATCAGCGGGATCCGAGGGAAGAGTGTCTAAAGCAATTGTAATCGGTATCGAAACCGAAGGAATATCAGTTTTGGATGTAGTTTGAGGTCGTTGTGAAGAATCAGTCGTGGCATTTTATCTTGTGGTATCATTATCGTTATCAGGCGGAAGCTTTCTTTTTAGATAACTCCTAGTTTTAGCCTACAATAAACAGACTACAAATTTTAGCCCACAATTTCATATCACTATTACATGATTATTAATCCTAACAATTGGTGAACAGTATAAATTATATACGCAGTAAAAGGAAAAAAAATCACTTTAATTCCATAAACGCTTTTAATTAGTGCAAGAAAGACCAAAGAATGACTTCTAATCCCAAATGATTAAACTATTAATTTCAAACAACCAATCAAAACAGGGAAAACATTAAAAGATATAATCAAACAAATGAAAAATATATGTTATGACTTCGAGTTACGAATCTGTTTCGTATTTATGGTGACTTTCGGTTCAATTTTGGATTTTGCAAATTGTTATTATTATGAATAAACTTGTTTAATTAATAAACCTTTTCATCTTTTGGCTTGTGCTTTAATTTATCAAATTTGTTTCATCTTTGGGCTTTTGTCATATTAGGGCTTTTACAAAATTTTATATTTATTTTTTAATTGTAAATATACCAACTAAATAATACTAGAGACATATTTTGATGTACCGGGTGTATTTAAAATACATTTAGAAAAAATCTATAATTTTTTCAAAAATTAATACTATAGCGAAAAAATCCATGGGGTGCACGTGCACCCACGAGCACCCCCTTGGCTCTGTGCCTGTATAAAGTGGTGAGTATATATAATAGATAGAGAGAATAAAGGTCAAAAGAGAAAATTGGGGAAATTCCCATTCATTTGATTTGAAAAACTTTTGAAACTTTTGAAACTTTTTCAAATATTTTGTTACGGAATGCATGATACACCGTACTAAATATGTAACCACCGGTAAAAATCCGATTTTAAATTAACTAATAATAATTCATTTTCTACGTATAATTTTTTTTACTTGATCACAACGACAAGATAATATGCTACACTCACAAACTGCTCATTTGCATAGTTGATGTCTTTTGATATATACACTCTTATATGACAATGGAAGTCTCACAACATCATTTCTATGACTTACTTGAAACTTCCCGGCATGGTCACCCATGCCAGTTGTGCCCTCACACGAGCACGCTTAACTATAGCTTGCTATAATCATTAGGCCACGAGACACGTGGTATCTGGCATATATTATCTCTGTACCCTAGCGTCACTTCCAGCATAATGCTTACTATATATTAGGGTTTTCATAAAGCCTTAATTAATAATAACTTTGATACTATGTAATTATGTCATAAATCCTAAAGCACAAACTTCTAAATTTAATGTACAAACTCACAAAGCATGAAACCCTAACCTTATAGTATTTCCTGGTTCAAACCCTAATTTACAAACTCTATGATTTTATGTGAATAAAATCACAAACTATAATTGAAAATACACATGAAACTTGTACAAATTACCAAAGTACAAGTCTATCATGCACATGTACAAGTCTTACAAGCCAATGTACAAGTCATTAATGCATAGGAGCATACTACTAACATAAATCTCATTATAAACCTCGGTGTACTCATTTTAAAGCACATTACACAAACCTTTCAAACACAAGCCCTAAAAATGTAATTCATATATTATAAGTACAACACCCTAATGCTTAGAATACAAGTTCATAACGAACAAGTCCTAAACGAGATTTTTCACAAATATCATTGCAGCATCCTAATGCCTAATGTACAAGTATTTAGTGCATAAAGTACATTTTACTACACTAGAATTACTTAGACTTACTGATAACGCTCAGATTATACATGTTTTCAGAAGCGTTATTTATGCTTTTGTATATGTTATTTGGTTATATTCATATGATTTTTGTGCTTAATCGCATCAAAAGATGCATGTATAGTATTTATAACCAAGTGCAGGGAAACCGAAGGAAAAGTTAAAGAATTACGATAAAAGAAGATTTCCGTTTCATTGAAGCATGTCAAGCACAAGTCAGCATTTCAAGTATCGTAGAAGATCAAGTTGAATGAAGAACCAAGTTCCACAAGTCAGAATCAAGCAAAAAGTCCATATTCCATCATTCAGGAAGACCAACCGATCGGTCGCAACCCGCAACCGATTCGGCTGCAAAGATGCCAAAAATATCCCCAGAAGACGGACCAGCCGATCGGTCGTTGCCCGCAACCGATTCGGCTGGGTAAATATCAAAATCGGCTGGACAAGGTTTCGATTGGCTGGGGAGGCCTGTTCTGCTATTTCTTCATCATTAAGATTCCCCAGTGCATCCAAACATTTCTAAGTCCTTCTTTTGGTGTATTCTAGTCCCTTCTAGATCCTTGGAGGCCAAGTTCAACATTTAATACCCTAGGCCTTGGAACTTGTATAAATAGAGACCTCTTGTGAGCATTTGAGAACACACACTTCAATACAACTCTCTACTCATCAAACACATCCCTTTTAGCTCTCAAATTCGTCATTAGAAGTCCAGGAAAGTTTGGAGGTCCAAGAAGTCAACATTTGTAATCTTATTCCAATAATTATAAGACTCTTAATCATGTTTTCTAATGTTCAAAGTTCTGAGTTTATGTTTATGTTTGCTATGAGTGGCTAGTTTCTTTATGCACTTGCTTAAATGATGTTGATTATCATATGATTAGTTTATGATTGTGCTAACATGTTTTAATTCAATTTCAAGTTGATTCTAAGATCCAATTGTGCTTAAGTTTCATAGTGACATTTGTTAATCAAGTTTGACTAGTTGATAGTAATTGTAAAGGTCGAAAGAACTCATTGTTATTCAACTAGTTATAATCATTTTGTCTATGGATTATTGTTTTTACCCATTATTATTGAATCAAACAAAGAATCTAAAGTGTGGTTGTAATAAGAACGCTTTTTTATTATCAAGTTGGATTGATTGGAAACATCTAAAAAGGTCGTAAGAATAGTTGTTTACAATCAATTGTAACCTTTGTCTATAATCGGTTACCTTTTGTATTAACCATTTCTTAAGCAAATTTGATAAGACAAACGAATGTTTTTGTGTTTAAGTTTATGAAAGTAAACTTATGAAACTTGAATTGATTGGTTAAACTTAATTCTTGTTTTTATGAAATAAAATCTTGACGAATACTCTTTTTGTTGTGTCACACTTAGTATACAAGTACTAGGTCCTTTAAATAGCCAAAGCACTTGCTTAACTGCCCAAAAAACGTTCTCTCTAAGTTAATATCAAGAAATGATCGGACTCCAATGATTATGGGGAGTTAAGACAACAATAAATGCGAATTGTGTAACTGCAGTGCCAGAAACCGGATCGGTTTCTAGGCCGACCGAATCGGTAACAGCTTTGACCATCTGCCCAGCCGGATCCGGTTGCGGGTTGCGACCGATCGGCTGGGTTTTGCTCATTTTGACTTTTTGCTGACTTTTTCCTTTACGCTTCATTCTTTGCTTACGTTGATGATTTCCAAAGCCAAACTTGATCTTTCCTTGCTGTAGATGCTTAGAAATCACTACGCTTCCATATCATTGAGTCCACAAGCTTCCAATCTCAACTTCCTTCCTTTAGAATCTTCCAAATGTGCATAAAAACTTCATTTCTTCATTATTCGCGATACCTGGCTACATATACATACACAATACGCATCTTTGCACTTTTGCAACAGTTATGAGTAAATATAGCCGAATATCATGCACAAAACTGACAATAACGCTATTAAAAACATGTTCATTTTAGACGTTATCAAATTCCCCCACACTTAAGCTCTACTCGCCCTCGAGTAGGTCAAACATTTGCAAAGATTGATTTCAATGGTTCATAACACCATGGTTCCAGAAAAATGTAACAATTACCAATAAAAGATAATTATTATTTTGCTTATAATATGTGAAAATCTTCTAAAAATGAACCAAACACTTTAGATAAAATAACTAGGATACCTCACAAATGGCTTTAAGATTTCACTCAACACTCATATATTGGTGGGTATATGTATATCACTCAATGCCTAGTCATGATCAATGTTTTTTACCATAAGCTTGTACAAGTATCAAAACAAAGAAAATAAATTCATCAAAGAGGTCTTTTATTCGGGTTATAACGATAGGCTAAGGGTTCATAATAGGTATAGATAAGGCATGGGATAGTTTATGAAATTGGTTTAAAATAAAAATAAAATCAAGTCCAAACCTCCATGGTGCTAGTCATCATACAAACCACGATCCCGAAAAATGATTATTACTCCTCTTCTCATATCGATTCTCCGCAAATATGTATAACTCAATTTAGCTCATTGGCCAATCAATATCCCTCATATAGCTCCTTGGCTAAAATTATTATTATTATTTTTTTTTTTTTCACAACTCTCCTCCACACTTCGTATAAGCATCACCACAAAAAAAAAATATACAAATAAGAAGTATGCATCCTTCGTCTTTGTCGGAATGGCACACACGAATGGCAAAGTGCGGCTAACTCATAATCATCAAAAACAATCCAATCATTCCAAACAACTAGCAACAAACCATTAGACTTGATAAGGGTTGGCTAAAGTTTAAAGGTGTAAAATATTTTTGTATTTTTCTGGATGTAACAAAAACGAAAAGGAATGGCTCAGAAGGTATAACTAGGGGTATCTAGTGCTAAAAATGAGCACTAACAAAATGGGTCCATGTGGGTGGTTAACTAACCGATGTGGTCAGCTAATATATCATTAGATGTAAAAATGGAAGGCCATTTGGGTTATTCCTAAGGTGCCTCTTATCACTTGAAAATATTTAGATCACTCGAAAGTGTTTTTAACCATAATGCATAACTAGTACAAGTTCTAGAATCGACATAATCACCGGCACACTCATAGCAAATATAAAACAAAAGATGTGTTTTATACAAAAAGAAACCTCACAAACATGTGGGAAAAAGGCTATTCTGCATGCTAGAAAATGCTATCGAATCCAAAATGAATTACTTCAGTAATTTGGTTCAAATCTAAAAAAATTTCAAAACTTTATTTTACCATTGAAATCCCAAATTATGTATTTTAATTGTCAATAACGCGCGAAAACCATTAGACCATCAAGGGCGAATTTCTTCTAATCACTTGCATCCAAAAGTTATCTAAAAAAAAATGTATATCATTTTCCTATTTTCTTCCCTCCCCCATACTTAAGTTTTGCATTGTCCTCAATGTAATGAAAAATGAACTTCAAAGTAAAGAAAATGGGAAAAAGATAGTTAAAAGATACCACGGGATAAAATATGCAATAAGCACATTGGGTCATTAGCAAGCCTGTGAGTTATCCAACTCGAAATATTTGACCATCAATAAGCTTCCAACACATCCATCCTGCAAACAAAAACTGCAACACGAAATGCACAAAACAAAACAAAACTACTAAAAACTAGAAATAACCAAACAAAGTACGCCAAATATCCTAAAGAAAATTGATCAAAAGATAGAAATAGTTTAAAACACATCATGACCATTGTTTTTGAAACCATAATTCACGAATGATCCATAATCACTCGTCATCCTCGCTCATTTCTTCTCCTTCTTCATCATCAAACTCATCATCATCACTTTCGGTTACGTAGTTTTCGTCTATGATTTCTGAACAAACTCTCCTCTTTTTCTTCTTGCCTCCAACTCCTGATGATGATCCTCCAACTTCATAACTTGTTCCTCCAACTTCAGGTAATCGACCATATGGGGGTATTGGATCAGGAAACGGTGCGTACCCAGGATATGGATACGGATAGGGTCCAGGATAAGAAGTATAAGGAAAAGGATATGGTGGAACATTTGGTGGATTGTAGGGTGGCAACTCATAATTGGCTTCTCGAGCCATGTGTTGAAAGATAGGCATCGAATAATCATTGATGTAGTTGTTTCTTAACATCATCGAGTCTCTCCACACATCCCTACATTGAATCTCATCTAGATGTTGGTTCAACTCTCCCCATCCTGAATCAAAACTACTGGACGTACCCATTTGCACGTTCTCCATTGGTATATTCCCTTGCTGTTGTGGTGGTTGCTGTTGTGGCCTTGGTTCAATCCATAACCCTACGGTTCCCAATCTCCTGTTCAAAGCATTACCAAAACCTTTTGCAGTCCACGTTTCACTATACTTTGGCTCTCTACACTTAGCCAATTCCTCATCAACATAATACCCAAGATTCTTCGCCAATCTTGTCACAAAATGTCCTCCACAAATGTTACTGTTGCTCTTGATTCCCGGGGCTCTCCTAGACAAATATTCGGCTATCTGCCAAATGGCATTACCGTCCTTAGTTTCTTCCAGCAACTTCATAATCCATAAGTCCGGTTTTTGACATTTGTCCCTGCTTCCAAATCTATTAAATGGCCCGGTCACAATCAACTTGTGAAGTATCCTCATCAATGGATTCCTGATGGTTGAAGCATTCCTCCTAGCACAAGTAGGATCTCCCACTTGATTCCAATAAGCGGGAATACTAGGGTAATCTTTTTCAAACCTCCGAAGTCTAGAAAAGTGAGTTTCAAATAATCGATGATTAACCTCATGTGGCTCATACAAACCAAGAGCTACACCAAAAGCTGGCAACGTGTAAGCATGATCCCTTCCACAAAGTCTAAACCAAATACAAATCTCCGACATCAAATTCCGAACATCCACCTTTCTTTCAAAATACATGGTTGAAAAGAATTCCATACACCATTCTCGATAGACTTCTTCATTAACACTGAATGCTCTTTCCCATGACAAATCATTGAACGAATCTCCATCTCCTGGATATACATAAGACGTTCGCATCATCCTTCTTAACTCATCTTCACACTCACATTCGTTAAATAAATCCCAATCAATCACCCTCGGAACCAAACATGTCCTATGTTGTAACTTCGACAATCTTTCCCGAAAAGCATGTTTCTCTCCATCGATGAGATTTTTGAATTTTAAATTAGCATTTGCTTCCTTCTTCACACTATACTTAACCTTCTTCTTCTCGTTCCTTTCACAAAACTTCGTAATAAGCATGTTAATTGGAATTTCCTCCCCACTCGAGCTCCCTACAATAATTCTCTGTAGAAATCACAAAAATAAGACCATATAAGAGTGTTAGAACAAACAAGAAGGTTAGAGAACCCTCTAAGATACATTTCAAAATTTCACAAAAAATCCACACAGAAACCACAACCGGATTCGGTTGGATAACCAACCGAATCGGTTTCCATCTGTCAGACACCAACCGTTCGGTTGCAATGCGCAACCGAATCGGTTGTGCAGACTGCATACGGCATTTTGCCTACAAATCCTCAGAATCTCGAATTTCTAACGCTCAAACCACTCTTAGATCGCATTCTATCATCCTTAATGATTCCCACATCCTAGAATTACTCTATCTTGCTTCCAAATCATCAAACATCTAACATCTTAGAACTCATCCTATATTTTAAAATCATTAGTTCTAATAGTGTAGCATCCATCACTCTTAAAAACATATCATCCATCAAAATGAATCACCAATTGTAACTTATCTTATTTCATAAGCACAACCCAACTAATTCCGAAAAATCTTATCATCTAAAATCCATTATATGGTGAATCAATCAATCAATCTCTTGTTGTAATGCACTCCTATATCAATTACCCACTCAATCCTAAAATATTACCACTTAATTCGAATTATAACAAAAACCCCCAAATTGGTGACCTAATATTCAATTCGAATCAAATGTTCTAATAAAACCTTAATTGAGTTAATTGAATGTAAATGCTTACTTGCTTGGGTGCCATGATGTTATCCTACAACTTAAACAACTTCCAATCTGCTCTCTTGGATGAATTTTTGCAAAACCCACCTAGAAAATTAGTGTGTGTGTTTTTGGAAAAATGAAATTTTTATACTTTGGTGCAACCGGTTCAGTGAAGGACACAACCGTTTTGGTATGCTTTTTGCCAAATTTGCTTTTTTATTTGTTTAACATGTTACTTAGGCATTTACCCTCCAAGCAACATTTTTTACTCAAAAATTCCTGCTAAAGATTCACACAACATTCATTCACCAAATGAAATTTTGAACAATCATTCAATCCAAAAAAAAACTCAACTCATCATATAAATGAACTAATCCAAACTCAACTCAAAACTCATAGTTATAATGCATTAAACCAAATTACCTCAATCATAAAATGAAAAATAAATAAGAAACAAAATCCTAATGCATCAAATCAAAAGAAATAGTTCATGAAATTCAAGCAAATGATTGCTTGTTATTACGGTCTTTGCCTTTCCTCAAAATTCCTCAAAATATTCTTGCCTAAGAATATCCTCGCTTTGAAATTTTCCGGTCAATTCACGGAACGTTTCAAAAGTTTTGAATTTTCTCATAAATCTTCGTCCGTCCGGGCATAATATATCAAACTTAACATGCCATGCTCCATCTCCGGTTTGTCTCTTGTAAGTCCCCAACCCTTCGGGTTTCCACTCCAAATTCTTAAGTTGCACCGGTAAAGATCCTAAAAAGTCGGTCAACTTCTTGTAAACCAATATGTTTTTGAATGGGTTATAGAAAGCTTCTATCGCGAATGCACGTTCCATTTCATCCTCTATATCGAAATAAGGTGGAGTTAAAGGTCCGTACATTGGATTACCGTGGACATCACGTCCCACTTCAAAACAAGTTAAATCATCATTTGCATCCATCCATTCCAAATCTTCCATACATTCTAAAATTGGTCCTCTTGGTTTTGGGTAGTATGTTTGCCTCGAAATCCCATCGTCAATAGTCATGGTGCCTCTTCCCATGTCTATAATTGCTCCACAAGTTCGTAAAAATGGCCTCCCCAACAATAGCGGTAAACTCTTGTCCACCGGAATATCCAGGACAAGAAAATCTGCCAAATACGGTTGATAGCCAATTTGCACTCTTACATTCTTAACTTCTCCCATTGCCTTTGCTTGAGTGTTATCCGCCATAGTGAGCTTAGAATGATTAGGTTGCGGATTACTTAGTCCCAAAGTTTTGAACAATGGATACGGCATCACGTTAACACTCGACCCCGGCAGCGGCGCCAAAAACTTGGTGTAGTTCCATTTACTTTGATTGGCAACACAAAATTACCCGGATCCTTTTCTTTCCTTGGCATGCCTTTAAACAAAATTCGATCTCGATCCTCATCCGTGAGATTCTTATCTTCCAACCTAGCCCTCGCTAGCATCAATGCATCCAACTTCTTTCGGTAAAGCACATAATCTTGGAGAACTTCTATAACCGGTTTCTTTTCATTGAGCTCTAGAAATTTTTGTTCTAGATTTTCTAAGATAGCTTCTTTTTGGTTGTCGGTTAAGGGTTTGATAGTAGTGGTAGGTGACGATGGTGTGTAATCATTTTTGGTGGTGGAGGTTGTTGTTGGGGTTAGTTTATTTGATGATGGTTTCTTTCGGTTTGTTTTTCCCATTTTAACTACTTCCACCTCTTTCTCTTCCATGTTTGCACAAACTTCCACTGGCATCTCGTTGACTCCTCTTCCTTCTTCCAACTCGGTTATATTAATCCGCATTTCTCCCATACCAAAATCTACTTGACACTTGGTCGTGACAAGAAAATCTCGACCAAAACACACATTAGGTTCCTCCGCATTTCCTTCTTCTAAAACAACAAAATCAGTTTCAAAGATATGTCCATGAATATTGACCTTCAGATTTTTCACCATCTTTCTCCCATATGCTTCATAGTCCATACGAACATGACCGATTTCGTCAAGAACCTCTTCCAAGATATAATTCTCTCCATAAGCCATATTAAGCTGTGCATCCCAAGCACGTACTCCTTCCACTTCACAAGGCGTTCCAAATCTCATCATCGGTGAATCATACACCGTTGACGGTGCTTGTGTAAACACTGCCACTCTTTTGTTTTTGGGTAGTTGAACCTTGTTTTCATATACTTCTTCCATATCACCCGTGTTAATTCCCAATTCTTTCTTGCTTTCCTCCAAAATTCCTCCAATCTTTTCTAATGAACTTCCGGTATCCATGAACATTTCATCCAAAGTACGAAGGTATTCCGAGATTCCGCTCAAACTATCCATGTTACTAGACAACTTAAAAAAGCAAAACAAAACAAATCCCGAATGATTAGCGTTAAAGTTAGTAAAACAAGAACAAACTATAAAAACATATAATAAAACAACTAAGACATCTAACAAAATTAAGAACTCAAATAAAAACTCAAAACCTAAAAATGATAAAACTCAACTCAGAAACTCCAACCGGATTCGGTTGGATCACCAACCGAATCGGTTGGTTGAAAATTCTAGACAGAAATACGAACCGGATCAGGTTGCGGGTTGCGACCGATCGGTTTGATCGAATTTTTTTTTTTTTTTTTTTTTTTTTTTAAACGATTATTAATGCAAATTAAGTGTCATAAAGGTGTACTAACTCCAGTTAATTAAATAAAACTCTTCATAAACTAATAATTAAATAACATATTAAATCTAATTAAAACCAAAATTAAAACTAAAACTAAATAAACTACCAATAAATTCTATCATGAAATAAACTATAACTGAAAATAAAATTACTCCCTAACCATTACCATTAACTATTAAAAATTAAAATTAATTAAAACTAGATTAATAAATGACAAATGTAAAGAAAAATAAAATAAATAAAAACAATAAATCTAAGAAATGATTAAACCACAAAAATTACTCTGGAAATCAAAACACAATAAACTAAGAAGATAGATACTAAATTCGAACCAAAAAAATATTTTCACAGAATGTCTAACCGGATTCGGTTGGCTAACCAACCGAATCGGTTAGTTTGTAACAAAACTTTTTTTTTTTTTTTAGACTAATTTCAAAGAAAATTACAGAAAAAATCCCCGGCAGCGGCGCCAAAAACTTGATGTGCTCCGGTTGGTGCAAGTTTTAAAAATTTATAATCACGAATTAACCTTATAACCTATTAACACATACGAGCAAGTATACTCGTCCGCAATAGCAAAGTTTGGTAAGTCGAGATCGTCCCAAGGGATTTTTGTTTTTGAAATAGATTTGATTAAAAAGTTTCTAACAAGAAAGCTTGTCAAGGCTTCCTCAAATAAGTGTTTTAGTGAAAATACGAATCAAGAATATAAATATATACTTGTGTGTAGTCTCATAATCAACCATAGATAATGTTCATAAAGGTTTGGTGTATACTCTTAGTATGATGCACAAATCATAAGCAAATGATTCCCCAACCATGGTATTTGTTTGTAAAAATCATTCTAAGAACAAAAACATTTAGGTAATCCTTTCGGTCCTTATCCCAATGATTATCCTATAAAAGTTCCATTTGTTTGCAACATGTTCTCATTAAATTTGTTCTTACGAATCTTTCGACCCTTCGTGATGAAAACGTTCCTAGTCTTGTTTTAATAAGCAAAACATGGTGGTTGTCAATCACCATATCCCCATATTAGTTGTCACTACACTTTTTGGAATAAAACATAAGAGAAATCCTTTCGGTCCTTTTTCTTAAAACATGTTTTATTGACAAATCAATCCAAGACTAGTATTTTTCCAACAAACTCATTTAAACAAGATCATATATACATGCATCACATTTTGAGAACATTATTATGATTAATCACATTCCAACACACAAGTATATCACAAACTACTCCATGAAAACAATCATATCTAAACACAAGTCATAACAAGGTAATTCAAACAATTCAAGAGAATAGATTTCCATAACAAAGTTCATAGAATACCTAAACTTTTGTGATTACAAGAATTAGAAATCGTGGATTGTAGCAACCACGCGCCTCCAATCACCTAGGATCACCGCACAACTCCAAACTACCGAAACAATGGACAAGAATGGTTCCTTCCTTGCTTCTGGACGTTTTCCAGTAACTACTAAGCTTTTGGGTTGAAATAATAGGGTAAGTATGAGTTTTGGTGTAAACTAATACTCTTTTTGTTGTGTCACACTTAGTATACAAGTACTAGGTCCTTTAAATAGCCAAAGCACTTGCTTAACTGCCCAAAAAACGTTCTCTCCAAGTTAATATCAAGAAATGATCGGACTCCAATGATTATGGGGAGTTAAGACAACAATAAATGCGAATTGTGTAACTGCAGTGCCAGAAACCGGATCGGTTTCTAGGCCGACCGAATCGGTAACAGCTTTGACCATCTGCCCAGCCGGATCCGGTTGCGGGTTGCGACCGATCGGCTGGGTTTTGCTCATTTTGACTTTTTGCTGACTTTTTCCTTTACGCTTCATTCTTTGCTTACGTAGATGATTTCCAAAGCCAAACTTGATCTTTCCTTGCTGTAGATGCTTAGAAATCACTACGCTTCCATATCATTGAGTCCACAAGCTTCCAATCTCAACTTCCTTCCTTTAGAATCTTCCAAATGTGCATAAAAACTTCATTTCTTCATTATTCGCGAAACCTGGCTACATATACATACACAATACGCATCTTTGCACTTTTGCAACAGTTATGAGTAAATATAGCCGAATATCATGCACAAAACTGACAATAACGCTACTAAAAACATGTTCATTTTAGACGTTATCAACCAACATGTTAAGAAGTAGTTAACACAATCATACTAATCAATGATAAGAAACTAGTTTAAGCAAGTGTATTTTTTAATCATCTGAATTTCATTATATCTATTCTCGTTATTATTTGCTTTTGAATTGCCTTAGTTGATTTTATACTTGTTAATCTGATTCACTCACAAATCCCTGCGAACGATCCCGACTTACCTTCAAAATCTTGCTATAACGGACGAGTGCACTTGCTCGTATGTGTTATTGGTAAAATTGGTAAATCGTCTTTTATAAATTTAAAACTTGTACACACGTAGCACATCAATTACCTACACTTTAACCTAGCAAGGTGCCCTAACTAAGTCTTCTACACTTCTAAACCTTAGGTACAACCACCACTAACCTAAGGTACAATGCCTTAAAGCATTAAACGAACCATGTTCCTTTTCTAGTTTAAATCTAACTAAACCCTAACCAAATGAACCTTGACCGATTTCTAAGCCACTAATCCTAGATAGGTATCACATTGAACCACATCAAGAACACATCACCATGCCTTCTAGACTTTCAAAGAATGTAGGTAAATTTCTTGGCTAAACTTTTACCACATCATCTCATTTTTACCATGGCCATAAATGTTCCCCAATTGGATTGAATACACATCACCTTGCCCCCTCCTCTCCCAACCAAGTGACCTAGAAGCCACAAGAAATCCTAACCCATCACCCCTATAAATACGCCTCATTTCTTCTCATCCCTCACTTTTCAGCCTACAACACACTTCCACACTCATACATTCTGAAATTAAGGTTCTATAAAAGATTAAGAGAATGTTCAATAGGAACTAGGATCTTGGAAGAAGCTTAGCACCACCTTGAAGCCATTTCAACCAAGTTTCTGACCTAAAGCACATTATAGCAAGTGGTAAGTCTTCAACCGCTTTAAATATATTCCATAACTTTATTTTGCATATACATAACATAACAAATGATATAGTAAATGAAATATAATACTAAAAATCCATTTCCTACCTTAGTTAATCTTTCTAGCCAAAACAAACTTACACAAACATCTCTATCATTTTGTGACCTTGTGCAAACCTAAACCTACTTTTTCAAATCCTCATACATGCTAAATTATCAGTAGCAAGGTCTTAAGGTTGAATTACAAGTCGTTATAAGGTTTAACATATTTTCTTTTTCTGAACTATACGCTAAAAACCTACGCAACCCCCCTACTTTTGAGCCATTTTTGAAACATAAGCAAAGGGCATTAGGACCAGTCTTTAGTTACTTTCAATAACCTCCTAGGACATTACAAAACGCCCCAGTAAATTGGTCAAGAAACCCCTATGCCTCGGTTTAAAACAACCTTACTTTTGGTCGCATGTCTCAAAACCAAGCGCACCAGCCCAAACCCCCCACTTTTGAGCAGATTTTGAGACATCAGCCAAGGGTATTAAGACCAGCTCTAGGGTACTTTTAATGACCCCCTAGGACACTACGCAAAGCCCCAAAGACCCGGCCAAAACCCTTGAAGCCCCGCTTTTATTTCCGTCCCAAGTTGAAAACCTAAGTAATAAATTATATCACAATTTGAAAACCTACGTAATAAATTATATCACACACACATATTAAAATTAATAATAATTTTACAAAGCTTTCCAAACCAACTCAAGTAGGGGTGAGCATACGACTCGAATGGATCGGACCGACCGAGACCGGATCGGACCGACCACATTCGATCCGGTCCGCGGTCTTGGATTTTCGGCAAATTCGGTCCTTGCTCGGGTCCAATCCGGTACGGACCAAAACCGACGAATTTGAGCTAATTTGGCCTTGTTGGACCGGACCGACCACATTCGGTCTGGTCTCGGTCTAAGATTTTTCCCGAAATCGGGTCTCGGTCCGGTCTGGTCTTGGCCGGTCCGGTCCCGTTTTTGGACCGTGCACACCCCTAAGCTCAAGTGTTTTTAAAAGTCAAAAACCCATTTTACATGTTCTTCTCTTTTTGGTCGCGACGGCCCAAGTGGCCAAGTTCACACCATCGTATCTCTTTAACCATAGAACCATAAAACATGAAATTTGTTCCGTTGTGAAGAGCTCATAGCAAAGTTAATGAAACAACAAGAAAATCTTTAAAAGCTTAACATGCCTCGCCTTTATTTGCTCGGGAAAAGGGTGACTCGCACACTTTTTCAAACGTACCCTGTTGTGCACTTTTCGAAAATAAGCTTAGGAGTAAGCAAATAAATTGTCATAAACTTGTTTTCAACTCAATATTAACTTATACAAACAATCCGTAGGAAGCCTCACCTTTTTCTAAGCTTAAAACGTGCTAAAACGATAAGGACTATTTTGTAAACTACTCGAAACGTCAAGGACTTAAAATGTCTAGATTATAATATTTTTAGGACAAGGATTGAAACAATAATAAATTTGAGACATAAGGGTATAAAGTGTCACTTTTGAAACTAAAGGGGCATAAACTGTCATTTTACCAAAGTTGAGGGGTGAAAGTCACTACTAGAAAAAATGCCACTAGCAACAATTATTTTAACAACAATAGAGAAATCGTTGCTAAATTATGCATTTAGCATCTAATTTTAGCAACAAAATTGTTAACAAAGTTGCTATTTTTTAGCAATAAAAAAATTAGTTGGTATTTTTAACAAATGGCCATAAATATTTGTTGCTAATTTAGCAACGACTAAGCAATTTCGTTGCATTCTAAAATTAGCACCGGTCGAATTAGCAACTAGCATCAATTGATGCTAATTCGTCCGGTGCTAATTTGAGAATGCAACAAAGTTGCTTAGTGGTTGCTAAATTAGCAACAAATATTTATGATCTTTTGTAGAAGTACCAACTAATTTTTTTTTGTTGCTAAAAAAATTGCAACCTTGTTAACAATTTTGTTGCTAAAATTAGATGTTAAATGCACAATTTAGCAACGATTTCTCTATTGTTGTTAAAATAATTATTGCTAATGGCATTTTTTCTATTAGTGAGTTGCCATTTTACCAAAGTTGAAGGGTATGAGTTGTCATTTCTTAAAATTTGGAGGATATCATGAAAATTAAGGGGTATAAATTGTCATTTCCTAAAAGATAAGGGTATAAATCGTCAATACTTAAAATTATAAGCGTATAATGTGTAACCTTTTATATATTATATAATATAATACCTAATAATCCGAGAAATGATAAACTTATATATGATATGATCTATACTCACTAATGATAAGTCGAGTTATAACTAAGTTTCGTAAATAAACCATTCGGCGCGTACTTGTAATTAACATGACATGTGCATGAAAACGAATACTGAAACTTGACATACCAACTCAGGTCACAAGTTGGAGCTGTTTATTCACAATACTTAATTTTTTTCCATCCAGACTACAGTATCATCAAGGTGAGTTCATAGTCCCACTTTTACATATTTTTCAAGCTTGTGGGGATATACATGCTACAAACTCGAACACAAGTATTTTTGTGTATGCTATCCTGACTGATATTGCCTAAGTACCTATTGTTTCCACTAAAAGTCCCTCATATCATGAACCATTAATCACTTGCGAGTGAATGCGAATACAGTGAATAGATCTATTGGCAGTTGACGCCCCATTTGTGTTAGCCGGATAGGTAACCAAATGCCCATTATTTGAGAATACTAGGAGAATGGCAAGCTCCTACCAGAGGGCATTGTTGCTCACATAATTACTATGATGTTTGTAACTTACGTCATTATTATGACGCGTTCGTGTTAAGGTTTGCGTGTCATGAGACTTAGGGCAATATACTGTACTGCAATATTACTGATTTTACTACTGTTTACCTTGCGTTCAACTAATTATTATACAAACATTATGGATTCACTCAACATTTGTATTGACCTTTTAGCATGTTTTATCTCAGGTAACTAGAGCACGAATTGACACGGAGTGGCTATGGACTTTCTTATAAAAAGGGTGTCCATTTTGTTATCATTCACAAGAATAAAACTATGTATTTCAGTATTTTCGTTGGGACCTTTCTTTTGTAAAACTCTGATTTAAATAAAGGAATGATAACTACTTTATCTAAAACGTCTCTTTTGAGCCGTTTATCTATTATTATGACTATCCATGAAGCAATACCTCAACCTTATATACCGTTCTAAATAATGTCTAAACAACAACAACCATTTTATTTAATTAATTATTTACAACGTTTTGCTACATAACCGTCATAAATAATGCTTTCATATTATTAAAAGCGGTGAAATATACCAACCGCTTCAAATAAGGCGTTAAAAAAAAACCGATTCAAACTTGACCAAATGGGATTTTGAGAAAATCATAAGTAGAGATGGCAATGGGGCCGGGTATGCGGAGAATGGTTGATACCATCCCCATCCCCGAAGTTCAATAGTTATTACCATCCCCATCCCCATCCCCGATGGGGAACGGGGATTCCCAATGGGGAATCGGGGATTTTTCCCGTTACACTATTGACATATGTAATATATTTCAAATGGTGCAACCATATTAACATCAAACAAAATTCATTCATCTGAGTAAATTCAAACATTCGACACAAAATATAATAAAGAGTACGACTTATCGTATGTACGAAAACCAAAGTATGACTACAAAGCCATCCTATATTATGGAACGCTGGAGTATTTGAATTAAATATAGTTACCAGTAGACCAAGGTCAACAACAGCCTTGTTTCTAAAATTCTACAAGATTATTTTAAAAGAAGATATTAACTAGTAATTGACAAGATTTCAAATATTATATACATATACAATTTGTATTTATATAGAAAAGATATTCGGGGACGGGTTAGGGGACCCAAGGGTATTACCATCCACACCTTCACCCCATACCTGGTCAACTCGAGGATTACCCGGTCAAATCGGGGTCGGATATTGGATTCTCCGTTGGATTCTGGGTTTTTTGTCATCTCTAATCATAAGATGGTTAACATGAATTACGTTTTTTTTAGCAACAATGCCAACACATCTTCTTTAAGACACTTTTATTCAAAAATTATTTATATGAGCTTTTTGTGAAAACTAGTTTGGGTGTTTGTAGGATAATGCAATCCTTAAGAAAAATTATCAATAAATATCAAATTTGTATAACAAAATTTGCTAGAATGGTTTGATTAATACAAACAAATTTGAATTAATTCTTGATAAGCAAAAACCTATAATTAAATTAGGAGATATTAAAAAATAAATGTAACTATTTACAAAGATGATTAGGAAACTGAGATTGAGGAAGATGAAAGCCTAGAATGATAGAGTGGTTGATTTTGGTCATTTGTATGAGAAGAGAGGGAAAATAGAATTGTCTCCGATGTTTTTAAAAAAAAAGTCTAAACTGATATATGTTGAGCCGGTACTGCCTAATCCTTTTGGAAAGGGGTCCGGCCCGTTAAAGCGGATGAATCCAGGGAGACAGCTCACATAGGGTAATTTTGAGTGTTTGGTTTTTGGTGTATTGTTTGTCACTAGTTCTTTTAATTTACTTGTTATAAGGTAGATTATGACTATTGATCTTAAGTAACTAAAACGAGAGTTTTGAGAGCTAATATTATGAGGAAAGATTTAGACGGGATTTTTTTATGTTTAAATGGTGATAGTTGTAACGAGAGACATAGCTAAGAGATAGATCAAAACAAGAAGACAATTATGTTCCATTAACTTTTGACAATATGGAGATTGAGAAGTAGAGATACACGAGAGGAGATAAATTGTCGTGAGTAAATTTAAGAAGAGAGTAGAAAAGTACCACGAGTGTGATTATGATGATGATCAAGACGTGGTAAGTCATAGTTGTGTTGTCTTCATTTCTTCTTTTGGTGACGAGTGATGATGTGGGATTAAAGATTAAATAAATTTTGAATGATGGAGACTAAGAGAGTATGACATGGTGATAAAACTAGCTAATCGGTCTCATTGACGAATGTTGCTAAGTTAACACCGAACACGGTAAATTGATCAGATCTTACTCTTAACATTGACGTGACGATAAAACTAGCTCTATTTAAGTATTTATATCTACAAAACGTAGTTAAAGTTTTACGTACGTCAGACTTTGGTTTTGCAGCTTATACATTTTCAACTTTTTCACCATAAGTAAATGCATTGTTGTGTTGTTTACCTTTCTTACTATCCCATCCCCATCATTAACACAAGTGACACCTTTGTCAGCCCTTCTGCCATAGCAACCCCATGCATGCCCATCTCCTCTCCCCAGATATCAACACATCAGACCAGCCTATCCATGCTAACAGTTACAAACTCTAATCAAGATACATTAAGTGTACTTTTCTATTTTTAGAATATATAGCAAAATAAATCACAAACACTTGTTATTTCAGAATATTCAGCTGATCTGATGTAAATGATAATGTCAGTATAACTATAGCTAGTCTATTTTGTATATTTTATGGTAAAACACAATTTGAAAAGTATTAGGTATATAATTCCTTCATATCTTATTAGAAAAAAACATTAATCTTTATGTGACATGAACAATTGTGGCTTAAGCCTAGGAGTTATTTATGGTAACCTTGGTATCCAAAACAAAGCATTGGATGCTTATCATTTTACACAGAATTTTTTGTGTTTTTAGTTTTTATCCCCAACGATCCCATCTTCTATATCGTCCCAATCGAAGTACTACTATATTATATTTCAAACATTTAGTAATTATTATTATAGCTCAAAATAATATACTTCTTTCGTCTCATATTAATTGTCCTATTTTGACTTTTGCAATCTTTCTTTATCAGTTTTGACCTTAAATATTTTTGTTTGTATTATATAATACTTGATAAAAATTATACCAAAGAAAAATACATTTAAAACTTAATCTATTCATATATTTTGCATCAAGTATTATATAAAACAAAAAGATATAATTAAGGTCCAAGTTAGAAAAAGAAGATTTTGAAAAGTCAAATAAGACAATTAATATGAGACGAAGGGAGTATTAATTTTTAATACAAAACAAAAATGCATATAATTTATAGAAAAATAGATAACACATAAATTAACTACAAAAAATTATAGAAGCATAAGCATTGAACTTAACAAGGCTTTAATTGCTCACGCATATACTAAGAAAAAGTAAGTAAAAATATTTTTTTAGTAAAGATTCTATAACAATAATGTAAGTATGATTATATAACAAGTATCAAAATATCATAGAGTAAAAATATTTTTTAGTAAAGATTCTTAACCATATATGCATTTATATGGGAAAGAAAAATAAAAAGTGGAGTATTAGAGAAAATGGTTTTGCTAATGGCAGTCTTAAGGGTTGTTGTTAAGAGCTTGATTTTATTACATATGAACTAATGAGTAATTCTTATTGGATGACATTTTCGATAAAAGTGGATGAAATCCTTACAAATCCGGATACACAACAAACACTTCATTCTCATTGGGTGAATTAGTTTCTTACAAATTATTGTAGTAAAAATATTCATATTAACAGCCCTTGCCATTAGCAAAACCCTAGAAAAAATAAGTTCAAAGTAAATAAATTTTGAAAACAAAAAGTTATATATTACAGAACAATCCAGAAAAACAATAATATATGTATTGTTGGAGAAAAAAAAATCCATAGAAGTATGATTGTTGGAGAAATAAATTTTTTGATGAAATATGTAAAAAACAAGAAATGAGGAAAACATGGATGGAGAGTTTCTAGGGTTGACTATCTGACTTTGTAACAGAGAGTTGGTGATCGATCAAAACATTTTGCTTGGGATCTTGAGCCTATGGATTTGTAATCTATTGGATACCTTTTTACTCGATCTCTTTTTATCCTAAAAGTCAAGATACTTGTTATATAATCATACTTACATTATTGTTATAGAATCATATTTTTACTCTATGATGATAAGTCAAATGTTGTTTTCTCCCATCATATTTATCATTCGTGTTTTCCAACATGGTCTAAATGTGTTTATTTAGTTGTTCAAAATCATGTAAACAAATTAAATGATATTAAGCAACTTTGGTCAGAACTAAACAGGGATAGAACCAGAATTAAATATGATCGAATGCACAAAATTTTTTGAATTATAATAGAGTTAAAATCATTGGACTATACACATTTCGATGAACTAGTGCACTTAAAAAAATCAATGTTTTTTTTAAAAAAAAAAAAATACCGAAAAATTTATGGGATTCCCGGGAACCCGCATAAACCCTTACTCCGTCCCTGTAACTAAATAATATTGGTTAAATCGTAATTGTAAGTTTTTATTTTCTTTAAAGTATAGTTAAGCAAACAAATGTAACTTTCTAAAATTCTAAATGGGTTATACTATTGCTACGGGGCCTACCCCGTAGCCCTGCCACTTGTCCCCCTTTTGTCCCTCCCGCTTTTTCCAGTATAACACAGTTTTTTGTCAGTTTCTGTTCCGTATTTTTGACAGTTTTAAGCGTTTGGCTTATTAAACTTTATATTTACAGTTCCGCATTTTCAGGTTTATAGCTTTTTGATATAAACAAAATTATAAAAATAAAAAAAAAATAAAAAATAAAAAAAAAAAAAAAAAAAAAAAAAAATAGCCACCGTATGAATAAAAACATAGCCACCGTATCAATAACTCAACCCTTCTAAATAATAGTTTAATCTTTGTGTCTATTTTTGACCACACGTGTGCAAGCTGTCTATTTCATGAAACCAATGTCAACTTTCAAATTAGGACCCCGAAGTTTGAAACTAATACCTTTTAGTCCCTGATCGGTTTTATCCACCAGCTCAGAATTTGATAATCATATTTGGACCGACATGCACACCAAAGCTGGTCTAAGTCATAAAAAACGGAAGCATTAGAATAACATTTTAATTGTGACATCATTAACATCGTAATATTATGACTTTGTTGTAAAAGGTTACACTAGTTTAAATGGTTTGTCTCATCAAACTAGGAAGTATTCTTCACTAAGTTATACAAGTATTTTGTTATTGAAGGTTTATTTAGAATTTATTAGATGTTTTGTTATATGTTTTCAAAAAAATGCATTTCTTGATATAGCATACTCGTATTTGGTCTTCCAAAATAACATACGATATATCGAGCTCATTTTCATAGCATTGGTCTAAACGATCATACAAATTACATACGCGTACACCATCATTATTCATGTTGTAGTCGGTATAGTTCTTTCACACCTTGCAATTAGATAAACTCATAAACTTTAGGGGATAACATCCCTGCTGTAAACAACAAAGAGTTATCTGATGTTGCAACTTGCAATGCAAAATGGCCCCTGATTCTACACAAATGGTCCCTAATAACATCTTTGATGTACACAGCTGGTCCCTGATATACATCTAGCAATAGAGAAAAATCCCTGCTGTTTGCGGCCGAGATTATTTCTCATAACTTTAAATGCTAACTCATTTATTTACAGCTTTGTTTTCAGGTATAAGAATTAAGGTGTTTTTTTTAAATGGATGATTGCATTGAGTAGGTATGGTGTTTTGACACACAAAAAAGGTTGGTTAGTATGGGTGACATATCTCCCACACTCCAATATGGTTTTTGTGAGAAAGAGGCAACTTCTTTGACCAAAAATCCTTAACTTCAGGGCCCTATTATAAATGTTTTTAATTTTGCCTCTCAAATCCCTATAAATTTGGCTTTCCATCTTTTGCGCCCTTCATTTTGCTTAATTGGGATTAGCAACACACATTTTTTTATCCCTTCTTTAATCCCTACAATTTATGGCCATTGTTAACTTCAATAATCAATGCTCTCTTGCTTTTCAAACCTTTATATTCGACTTTTCTAAACAAAAGTTATGGTAATTAACCCTTTTATTTTTGTTCTCAAGTGTGAAAAATTAACTAATGAAATATAAAACCGGAAAATAGTTAGTTGATCAGTTGGAAAACCCGTTTTCACATAGAGGTTGAGGTTTCGATTCTCACTTTCAACAAAAAGGCCAAAGATCATTCGAAAGCAGTTTCTTTATCTTTAAGTTTTAGGGTAAGGCCGTCTACATCTCACCTCTTTCGTACTTCGTGAAAGAAAAGATTGGTTTAACGTTGATTTTTGAAATATAAAACCAAAAACATTACAAATGGTTAAGTACTATGCTAAAGATTTGATAATAAAACTTATTAAGTCTGTTTCTGCTCATTTGTAATTCCCTCAATCGTTGCAATATATTAAAACACTCTATTAAAATTATCAGAAAAAAACGAAACATTGACTTAGATGCATCTTTCTCATGACTTGACGATGGTTTATAAAGATGCTTTTTCTGAAAGTATGAATTCAAAGTATTTATTACTCCGTATTAGGTCTTGACTATTGATATTTGATAGTCAAATATGTAATTGGTGCTTGTTCTTTGTCGTAATATAAAATGTCATGATCCATGTTGTTGACTTCAAACCTCTTTTGAAAATGGATGATACGTACATGTCACCAATACAAGTTGATGATGAAGATTTTAGTAACGACTTACGGGGTAGCAGTCATGATTCCATGTCTCCCTCATATTTCATCACCCATCAATAATATCATGTCACTTCATTACATGCCTCTCTTATGCCTCATCATACTTTTTTAGTGACAACCATAATTCAATGCCTTGCCTAATTTTATTTTTAATTTTTTATATTTCATGCCTCACCCAACGGCTCTTTTTCCTCCATGCTTCAACGGCATAAATTGCCGAGAACACTCATGCCTCTCTCATGCCGCAATGGTGGCGGCGGTGTTCATTTGCGGCATACCCCATGTCGAGCCCACTGCCACCCCCCTTATATTATACCAACTTACCAACCATTAATCTAACTTTTCAGAAGTAACCACTTAATTATATTTGATGACACTAACTAATTACAATGGTTGGTCACATGTTTTCAAACATGGAACATGCACTTTGAATGGCTATTGCATAACATTTGCATTTTTTGAACATACTTTCTGAATGTTTTTATTCATGTTTTTGTGTAAACACTAATTTGATTGTTTCTTCACACCATATAGATGTTACAAAACCATGTATTATGTCACCTTGACATCTCCAATTTTTGTTACTATACCATCAAATAAACTTATACCATGCTGAACAATTAGTGACGCGCAATTGTGGGGGAAAAACATTACAATAAACTACAGAATTCTAATGAAAAAAAACTACAGAAAATGATCGAAATGTGATGCTAAACAAAGGGTTACTACAGAAAACATAAACTAATCCCGTCTAAAAATCAGTCGATGTGGACTTTACCACACCTCCCAGAAACTAAGAAACTAAAAATCACAAGATTTGAACTAGCGAGGACTATACATGATACAAGAACCTCCTAACCCGCCGCTAAACTCCTACATTGTCGCTCCCTGAATCCATCACAATCGTTAGCCTTTGTGCCGTCTTTGAAAACTCACTGCAACAACAAAACTCTTTCAGATACACGAAAAGCTACAAGCTTTTATGAACATTGTGAAACATGATCATACAAAATACCTGAATGGTTCGTCTCCTGTATGTTTTACCGCACCAGTTGAGGTCCGGTAAATCAAGTTGTTCATCATTACAGATTTCTCAACGCTGAACATATCAGAGAGTTTTCTATGCAACTCTTCATATGAACGAAAAGCAGTCAAGTCAAGAGTCCGGCCCACGTCTTCAGACTCCATAAAAATCTTGCAATGGCCGGTCTCAACTCCAAATTCAGACCTTCGGTCCTTGGACCAAGGACTAGCTTCATCGGATGAGCTCGAGCCTGGACCATTCTGAACCACAACTGACCCTGTCTCACCAGAACTGCTATCAGAGAGCTGTTGTTCAGTGAAAATTGGTTGACCAAACAACGAAAAGGTTGGTTTCTTCTCATCTTTTGAACTTGATTTGGAGTTGCATTTGTTCCCTATTGTTAGCCAACAAGAAACATTTTCCTTTTTTTCGGTTTCTTGAGTTGTTTCAATGAATCTTGGTGGAAATCTTGGTGATCCAAATGGAAAAGATTGGATCTTGCTCAAGTATTGATGATGTTGGTGCAAATGATGATCAAATCCGAATTGCGGATTATGCCTGGCTCCCTGAATGCTATTGGGAATATGATTGGGGATCATCGATGGCATCGTAAAAAGAGGGAAATCAGGTGGTTGTGGAACCCGAAGCTTCTTTCTTGGAGGCGAAAATGGTGAAAGATGAATTGCTGGCATATTTGACACCAATTCAACTAACCACGGGCTGACCCGCTTCACATTTTGTAACAGATCGGGTTCATCCCACGCTACCTACAGCCGAAAATCATTTTAGTTAACTTATAACAAAAATTCCAACAAAGTGGATGTTTGGGATTTGCTTATTTGAATCTGATTATTTGCTTAAGTGCATGTGCTCAATTTAAAGTGCTTATTAGCACTAAAAATTAAGTGGATAAGCAGTTTTACCCAAAAACTCAAAACTGCTTATCTAAAAAGACGTCTAATTGCAAAAAAATTCAAGATTTATGAAAAGGGTACCAAGAGTATACCTGAAGTAGCCTCCAAGGCGAATTAGGCCAACGAACTTGATCATCAACATCAACCGAAGAAATCGTCCCCATAAACCAACTTATCCGTGACGAATCTTCTGTCTCAAAAGCCATCTTAAATCTCATCCCAGGACACCACTGAATCCGCATTGCAGCCTTAACCGTGGAAGCTTTCACACAAAACTCCGGCGTACTTGCCCGAGGGTAAAAAACCACCTCAAACGGCCTCCCCAAAGCAGCCAAATTGGCAGCTTCAACCACCGAATTCACACTCACTTTCCCTGAATCCCCAACCCCTGCAACCGAAGTATTCCAACCCGAACAATTCGAATCAAGAAACCCCCTCCCAATACCCCTTTTCGCCCTCCTAATCCCAACACACAAATCGCCATTATCCGCCCTTAAAAAGACAATAGAATCACCAGCAACAAGCTTCTTCTGGTTAACAAAGTTACTCCAACCAGTTGTCAAAAGATGCCTACGAGGGGTCCCACGGTAAATATGCCTAAACTTCCATAACTTACCATGAACATCCTTAGCAACAACAGTTTGCACAGGTGGTTCAGCCGTATAATCTAACCTAGGAAATATTGTTTCAGCACAATATCTAGGAACCGAAAAACCACCGCCGTTATTTGCATCAGATTGAGTCAAAGTCTTTGCAAACGACGTAGGTTTATCTTGGTTCTCATTTTTATTACGATCAAATCCTAAGAACCCATCATTAGTACTATCATAATCATTTTCATTAGTACTATTTTTTAAAGGGACTAGTCCTATTTTTGCGTACACTTCATCTGTGTTAGTGTCCGCCATAAAGTTGACAGCGGACACTGCACATAAAATGTACGGTGGGACCCTAGGAAAACCCGCGGCGCCGGTCACACCAGAACCAGCGCCGCCGGCATGCTCTGCATGCCCTTGCGGAAAATAAAAGATTTTTGAATTTAGTTCCGGCATTTGAACCATACCACCCGCACATGCGTGCCATAACTGACTATCCAACGTTGGTTTATTCATATGATGATCCATTACATTAATCATCTTTATACCAAAAACCCTTTAGCTAAAACCTGTAAAAAACACACATAAACATAAAAACACAGTCAGGAACAAAACCCTTAAATATTTTAGCACATACCCATGTATATAAGTATATAACCACCTTGTGACAAAATCTTGTTTTTTTTAGCTTAAATTACAAGATTTCAAATTTTTGACACAAAAAATGGAAAAAACACAAAAAGAAACAAGACCCATTAATATTTAGCAAAACCCATGTAGAAAACAGCATAAATTAGTTAACTTGTTGAGACAAAAAGGTGAAGAAACAGTGACAATACAGGGGGGAACAATGACTGACTGACCTGAGTGTTTGCCGACCAACGATGGATGGCATACAACAACAGAAGAGACAAAATGTGAACTCTAGAGAGAGAAAGTGAAAGTGTTTTAGAAAGAGAGAGTGTATGTGTTTGTTGATAGATTCCAACAAATGAAATTACTAGAGCCCCAAGTATTTCGGTAGAGACTCTATCTATACTTGACTAAATATGTACGACATACTTTACTACTAGTCCTTTTTATCTTTCTATTTACTGTTTTAGTCCTTTGCTAAAACCATTTATCCCGAAAATTACTGTTCCGTACGATTCCCCTTATCACTCCAAATAACAAGTCTCTTTACTAGGAATATTTACATTTTGTTGTTTTTTTAAATCTTGTAAAATTTTGAGGTCTTGACATTGTGTTTAGGAAGCAAACGAGTGGGTGATTCCGTGCGTTGTTACGGGAGTGCTGTGAACCTGTTATATTTTTGTGATAAATGTATATGTATTTATGTATCGGTCCTTAAAAGTTCAATTATATTACATTGTTAGTCCCTGAAGAACCAAGTTTACAAGAACAGTTAAATCTTAAAAACTATTTTGTTTAGTTTGTGAATAAAGCATTATAGCTACAGTGCTTTGAACAGTAACAAAGCCTGCCTTTTAGTATATAGATAAATATCTCATATGTAAACACCCATGTTTTAGCTTAGATTATTTTCATACATCTTCATATGTTGCAACTTGTGAGTTGCGACAACGACAATTCTCTTTTAGTATCAAATTAAATGTTCATTTACTAAATTAAAAAAGGTTTGACGAACGTGAAACCATTACCTTGAACACCGATAGAATTCAATATTTATCTATTTAGAGACAATTTGATTGATAACTAAAAGTGTATATTTATTTTAGGACAACCGTAAATAGCAATATAAATATTTTATTTGCGACAAAAGAGTAATTGTGAATAATAATAAAATCATTCAGTTTTTATTGATTGTGCTTTTAACTTGATTTTACAAAACGTAGTACAACAATAACTTCATACCCAATCTCGCCAAAACGAGATATGAGAAAAGTGAAATATAGACAGATTATACGCTTTGCATAAGGTAAACCGAAATTACAAAACGTATGTGATCATTATATAGTGATATTTTAGTTTAAGACTTATTGGTTGTATTTAAAAAGTTGAAAACACTTGATGAAATATGTTTAAGCCTCATCATAGTTTGTTTTGTTTGACGTGTTGTGGTCATAGTGAAAAATTCAATTATGGTTCAATAAAATGTTACTTTAATGTTACTCCTTATGTTTTAAAATTATTATTCACAGATAAAAAGAACATAGAAAAATATCGTCATTACAACTTTATTTTTCTTATTTTTTTCAAAATGATATTTTCACCAGTAAGTAATTAATTTAAAATTGTTTTAATGTTTGTAATACTAACCTCAAACGATGATAATATGTCAAACTTGAACTAAATTTTTTATTTATTTTGTAAAGTTGACAACTAATTTAGGACATCTTAAAAATAGAAATATGGACAATAAATATGAGACGGAGGGAGTAAGAGTTTCACGACAGAGTTAGTGTAGTGTCGATCGACATGTTTACTTTGAACTAAGATGACATACTTGTCGTACCTGTCATTTTCAAATCGATCATGATCGTAGTCTCGCACCAGCATCTATTCTTTCCGAAAACGAGTACATAGATAATACATCAAGTTCTCCGTCTTGTACCGATGTTTAAAGAATCAATGTCTTTCTATATCTTTGTGTCCTTTGAGTATCACAAAAATTGTACCATAAAGTACTCGAAACTAAAAAGTTTATGAAGTATAATGATATTTCAAGCAATAACTATAGATGAGTGATTTAAAAAAGAATATACTTGATGACTTGATATTGAAAAGGGGCTCATGTTTGCAAATGAAAAGTGGTCAAGAAAGTTATGGACGAAACTAAACAAGTGAAAGTGAATCTAAGTCCAAAGTTAAGGGGATGTTTTTAGCATATTTTGTAGACATTTTTACTTTTTTACTCTTACTTTGATCAGATCTGAAGCTTCGGATTTATGTAACCTTCTCCCACTCACATTGTCTGTCTCGTGTTAACCACTCGCTTAACTTTAATGTACGAAAAGGTGAGAGAGACTACATGACTTGTCCACTTTTATAAAGTATGTCAAACAAAATAATATGAAATTGACTTTGTGTGAAAGTGTGATTAGTTGCACCTTGAAATTAAAAGATACATATTGTTGCACCAAAAGAAAATGCTCGTATAAGATACGACACTTACTTTTAAAAATTCTACTCCCTCCGTCTCAAAATTATTTTCAGGAGACAAAAAACACACACTTTAATAAAAGTGGGACCTCTATCATTCTCAACCACTCAAATAGAATATTCTTCCACTAAATTCTCTTAAACTTACTTAAAATAGAAAGTGGACAATTATTTTGAGACATCCTAAAAAGGAAATATGGACAATATTTATGAGACGGAGGGAGTACTCAAGAGAAGAATGTAGGTATGGTGTTATTTGAGTGATTATGACTCTTTAAACTGTTTTTCGTTTTTTTTCCAAGTTGAAATTGTCAAACAAAGTTGTGTCACTTCACTTGAAAAATTGTTTGTTTGTTCATAATTGAGAAACCGACTAGTCGTCATTTCACTACAAAACTTGCTTGTTTATCCGTTATTAAGAAACTGAATATCTGTATCTGATTTACTTGCACCACAAAACTTGTTTGTTGTTAACAATAAATAGTTTTTGCGATTAAATCAATCAAAATCGAATTGAAAGCCTCCCTCTTGTCACATATCGTGGTCGCACTTCACTTTCAACCCTCACCTTCCCCACAATGTTTCTATTATGTTTCGTGTGTATGGTTCTTAATATAAGTTTGTTTGATTTCTATCTTAGGCTAGCTACAATGGTAGGTGAGACCTTACCATTACCATCAACCTCACACGCTACCACCGTTGAACCTTCCCCTCCCCCTATTCTCGTGCAACGGAGGAAAAAGAAAGATAGTGGTGAGGGTGCTCACTGTGGTATATTTGTATAAAGTGAGTATTTATAGAGCACCAGATTCCCTCACGTTATAGGACTCGTGTTATAAGAAAAAATATTGCCACCTCTGCATTTTTTTCGTATAACTCAGCACAAAAACACCCTCCTTTCAAAATTAGTGTTATATGACACCCGTAAACCCCACAGTTTTTAATCTTTTTCATTTATTCAAATAAAACATTACATTAAAATAAAAACATAACATAATTTAAGTAAAATAACTTTACCAAATATAAACATTTTAGGGACAAATTATGTAAGAAAAAAAATTAAAGGACTAACGCAAATCTAATAAGGACTAACGTTGCAAAAACTTAATTAACAAAGATTAAAAGTGAAAAGAGGAAGAGGATGCATCATCTTCTTTCTTCCTCTCTTTCATGACCTGCAAATAAAAAAAACAAACAAACATAACATTTAAAAACACAAATACATTACGCACACATAAAAATAAACAGTGAAACCCAACAAAAAATAAATAAATAAATAAAATACTAATCATGTGGGTTGGCCAGTACAGCACCGGAACCTATGGTGCCACTTCTGATGTCATCCTCGCGCCATATGTTGGCGTTTTCCGTCCGCGTCACCCCCCTTCAGCCATCGACACCATGTCCTCTTAATGGTGATAACCATTGAAACTGAAAGGTGGTGGTTGTGGTGATGTGTTGAATGGTGATTTGACACTAACGTGAAAGTGATGATATAGGTGACCATAGGTTTTAATATTTGATTAAGGGTTCTTTTATGATGTATTTGTGTGCGGCTCCATTTGCGTTGTGTTGTGATAAGTTGTTCAATTTCACTTGTGAATGTTGCTTTTATGGAGAAATGACCACCGGAATACCATGCTTAAATACATGCTTAAAACTGTCAACACAAAGGTTGAGTGAAATTCATAGAGTTTGTTTGATGGTTGAACACATTATGTTGGTAGTGTGAGTTAATTAGACTCACACCAATGGTTTTAAAACAAAACAGTTATTATTGCTTGGTCCGCTTTGATGCTTGGTACGACTGCCTAAAGTATATGATACTTGAGCCCGCTTTTGTTTGATACGGCTGCCTCAAGTATGTGATACTTGACCCCGCTTTTGTTTGATACGGCTGCCTCAAGTATGTGATACTTGAGCCCGCTTTTGTTTGTCACTAAGCTCATGATACCGAAAAAGTTAACAGCTTGTCAATAGAAATTGATATAATAGTTTGCAAGGTCTTGGTCAAACAGTTGCCCTAATAGGTAATTTTCCAATAAACCTATGGTTCTTCAAATAGAGTGCGTTTGTTTACCGGACTTGGTCAAACAAACGAGATTCGTCAATCCCGATAGATCTATCCACATTATTCGCGTTCACCCGCAAGTGATTAATGGTTCATGATAATAGGGACTTAAGTTTGGCAATAGTGGTACTTAGTGCAAATAATACATTCAGATAAGCATTAAGTTTCAAAGCAATGTGTTCGGTTTAAAAATAGCATGTATCCCCCCCAAGGGTTTGTAAAACAATTAAGTAATAGGAAGTGGGGCTATGAAGTCACCGTGAGTTGATGATATTAAGTGCTTTAACGGATGAGATGGATAAGCCGGGAAACCTCTACGTGCAACCTAAAATGGAATGTTGCGACTTAGGTTTGGAATAATGTTTAGGAAAACATAAACCAACCTATATACGTCTCTATGTTGATCATGATGTAGTCATTAATAGTTTGTTGCTTATAGTAACTGTTTAGTATGTGAAAACGTATATAGTTTATAGATATCGTACTACCGTTCGGGCCATCATAATTCAGAGGTCATGTAGTAAACGTTCGAGGAGCTAGGACACTTTAAATCGTAAATCCAGCAACTCGTCGATACGTTTTACTCAAATGAAACCCCTCACATGAAGCTCCCTAGTTTTGTAGCACTTAGTAAATAAAACATAGGTTTTGAATGAAGATTTGTTACATCATAAAGTTTATCATGTTTTTAGTAAATATCTAGTTTTTACAAGTTCTCGTCGATTACTAGCGATCATAACTTATTAACATGGTTAAAATGATATTTTGGTAAAAATTGGCGAAAAAGGGTAAAATGGTCATTTTTTCGTTACTTGCGAAAACGCTATTCCGAAGGTCGAATGAAGTTTTGTTAATTTAATATGTAACTAGCTATGGAAATAACATGGTTTCTATTTTCTCAACTTGTGAAAATCCAAATTTTGCCGGTAAAAACTATTTTACAAATTTTAGGCAGAAAATGATACCGTTTGATCTTTTTAGGCTGAGTTCCCTAGCGATAGCCATAAAACATCGTTCCGGACAACTTTTGTGTTTTAACTTTTTGATGATTCGGACTAGAAGTACCACTTATATTTTAGACAGATTAGGCAGTAAACCTTTTTGGCGTTTTTAGGTTTTCGCTAACTTCTTTTTACCATAACTTTTGACTCGTTTGTCAATTTTGGGTGATTCAAGTTGTTATGTTTCCCTTTTTATCTTGTCTACTATAATATGTAAGTTATCAAGTCTATATGTAACTGGTTTTAATGGTCTCAATCGTGTGGAATATGACTAGTTTACTAGTTTGTTACTTTACGACAATATGTGAATTTAAAAGATGTGATTGAGTATACGTACATCATGAATCAACATAGTAACCATATATATAGCATGTGTTTGAGAAGATTAGGAATTAATAAACATGAGATGATGGTGGTGATTAGTTTGCTTACAACTTTTGGCTTTCTAACGAAAGGAGTAACTAGTTAGGATTAGGACTTTGATTGAGCACTTAGGATCTTGGATAGAGCAAGCTTTCCACACCTTGGCACCCTTGCAATCTTGAAGGATTGGTGATAAAGTTATAAGTGACTTGAGTAGATCTAAACTCAAGAAGATCACTTAAACTTGCTATGGATTTGATGTAGTAACTTGTTACTTGAAACTTCTAAGCATAAACTTGGAGTTATGAATCAAATTATGGAAGGTGTGTTGGTGTTATGTGATGACGACCAAAATGGGAGGGGTTTATATATGGTCTTGAGAAGGTTAGGAAGGTCTTAGGAAGGTGTAAATGAGGAGGTGTAAGTTTACTTGAACGTTTGGAAACTTACTTAGTAAGTTTTACACATGTAACATAACTAAATGATCAAAGCATGAGATTAAGACACATTACATGGTGACTCCCCCCTATAGGTGGCTATATTAAATGGGAAAGGATGACTAAGTTAGTTTTTGGTATTATCTTGTTTACGGAGTGAGTTTTTGTTCCGTTAAATGCCAGCCGTAAGTTGTTAAGCCATAAAACGTAAAACCGGATATCGTAAAAATATGAAACTTGTAGGAATGATGAAATTCATCATTATATTCCTTAATAAAATATAAAATGAGTGGTAAGTTCCATCGAGTTGCTTAAACGCTGTTTAAAGCTGGAAACGCGGGTCAAAAACGCGTATTTCGCGTAAAACGCAGAACTGGAAAAAGTAAAATTCTAAAACTTGTGGAATTGTCGTAAAATGGTAGAAATACATATTTCTAATGTTTATAGTATTTTATGGAGATATCAGGATGCCCGAATGACGTTTAAACCCTAAAGTAATTCTCGGACACGGTTTTATGAAATCTGTTTTGAATGGATTCGACGTACGTCGTCAGGACGATTTGTCGAGTTTCCTTTATCTTGTCATTATGGTAAAATAAAAATAAATTTTTTTACGGATGAATAGTAAAAGTGAATAGTAACTTTTCAAAAATATGAAAAGTAACCCTAAAATGCGGGTTGTTACATCACGTTTGAGCGAGAATCAAAGAATGGTGTGTGCTCATTGTTGTGACTTAACACAAAAAAGAGTGAAAATGCGCGTATGTGAGTGCTAAGTGTGTTTTTTTTATATTTATAAATTACCGAGTATAAGTAAATGGTGAGTAATGATACGAGGGTGTGAGTGATGAGTAAGTGAAAATGGAAGATAATGATGTGACACTGAGATAATAGTTTTTTTTAGGTTAATACACATCTGGCCTAAGACTAGTCGTAGCAAGACCTAACCAATCAGTTAGTCTCCTCTTTTTGAACGCATCCTTCCCTTACTTTGCACAAACCAAACGTGTCTGACACCTTAATTTTGAAAGATTTGGTCTGTTAGGCGACCGAAACAGTTGAAAGGGTTTGTGTGTGTGTTTTTTTTTTAATTTATTTTTTGGGGTTGTTTTTCGTTGCTATTGTGGTCTCTATACTATGAGTGTTTGATCGATGTTTGGTGTAAGAGAGAAAAAACTAAACTGACGTCGATGTGATGAGGCTATTTGATCTCCTTTTATATTAGTCTATTAATTTCTGAAATAAAAAATTAACATATAAAGTATATTACATAAATCGTCCCTTTGGTTGTAGCAAAATGGCACGTTTCGTCCTATAACGCAAAACTTACACCAATGGTCCCTGTGGTTGTAGAAACTGAGTTGACCGCTTCTTTGACCTTTTAATCGGCCAATTGGACTTTAATTTATACTAATGGCATGGGCACTTTTGTCCATTCGCATGCGATATACCTCGGGGACCATATTTGCAACACATTTTTTTCTTAACGCGGGAAAGGTTATTTTGACCCGAAGCCAAAGGGCTATTTTGACTAAAGCTTGTTTCCCCTTTAATAACCTGTGTCCGATCATTCCACATTACATTTGATCATTCCACATTAATCACAATCACAACCTCATTCGTGTTTGATCATTCCACATTAATCACAACCTCACATCCATATTACATTTAATCATTCCACATGAATCACACCTCATTCGTGCAATGGTAGAACAAGATTGGAACGTTTTCGAAGTAACTGAGGATATGAAAGATTATGTGTATGCTAAATATGGGAAGGACTGGAAAGAAAGCGATGGAATTTCTGATGGATATTAGATGACTTATATGATTATGCTATGATGAAAGGTTAGTGTATTTGTTTCATTCTTCTTGTTTAGAGGGTACGTTGTGGTTGAAGTGTTTGATACATGTATTTGTTGCATTGTTCTTGTTGCCTTATATGCATGGGACTTTACACATGTAGTTTTAATGGTTGTTCCAAACACCCTAATGGTCTGAAAATGGTATCCAAACACCCCTTATGGTCTGCAAATGGTCTGTTCTGTAAGGAAATACTTATCAATGGTAGAATCTTCAATGGTAGAATCTTCAAAGGCTACAGATAAAGATTATACAAAGCTGATGGTGACTGATGAGATGATTGAGTATGTTTTTTCTAAATATATGAATAAGTGACATATTGAGGATGAAATAGCTGATGTGATACTTGAAGACTTGTGGGTGAAATACGGGAAAGGTTAGTGTATTATTTGCATACTTCATTTATGGGTTGTTTGGAAGTGTATTGTATACGTACATTTGACCTGTTAACGCCTATTAACTTGTAGATGATAAGGGAAATAAGGCAAAGGAGCTTTGTGATCAGCTTGAGGCAAGGAAGGCAAAGAAGGCAAAGGAGCTTTGTGATCAGCTTGAGGCAAGGCAGGCAAAGAAGGTAAAGGAGGCAGAGCATCATCAATTGAAGGATAAACCCAAAAGATCAATAGCTCCTACAAGACAAGTTGTTTCCACTTCAAGTTCAGCTCCAAGAGGGTACAAGAAAATACCCACTACTGGATGTGTAATTGCTTTAAGAGCTACTAATGCTCCAATTGCTTCAAGTTCAGCTCCAAGAAAGAGGAAGTCCAAGAATGTTTAAAAACACTTTACTTTTGTTGCTATCTTTGGGATTTTGTAGTAGGATGTTTATTATTAGTATCTGAATTAGTAATTCTGCATCTTTTTGCTATAAAACAACTATTTACTGTCAATTAGTATATGATTATGCAGGATTTCTATCTTTAAGATCATTCAACTTATGTTTGTAGCAATATTACAATTTGTAGTTTGAATGTTTTTAGAGTGCATTTCCATTCAGAACTCCCATTTAACATTTGCAGTTTGATTGTCTAAAGTCAAACTCCAAATGCTCATGACATGAGTTGACTGCATTTCCATTCAGAACTCCCGTTTAACATTTTCCTTTTGACTTTCTAAAGTTAAACTGCAAATTCTCATGACATGAGTTGACTGCATTGGATAAAATTTGCAGAATGCCTTTTCATTCAAAATTATCCATGAGCATTTGCAAATGGGAGTTTTAACTGCACTGGATATAGGGGGTGTTTGGATATGAGCATTTGCAGTTTGACAAATACCACAAAATGCAAAATTTTGATAAGTCAAACATATTTAGCAATTCACAAGCAAACATTATAGTAACAATAACAACCCAAACATTTTTATTGATCATTAGAGAAGTTTGGAAACAGATACAAAACATCAAACATGCAATGCAAGAACCGGACTTGTTCAAGCATAGAAATACACCATTAGTTCAATAACAACTCAAACCATTACAAGTTTACAACCATTACTGCTTCATCCGAGTTTGCTAGAACCACAACCTTCCCTTCGACTCCTTTCTTTGAGATGTACAAACACAACTTCAAGATTTGCTATCCTCGTTTCCAAGTCATCAACTTTCGGTAACTTGCTATCCTCCGGCTCTTGATTCACCTCCCTAGAACACAAGAACTCTTCATAGTAGTACTCTTTTCCCCTCAGGCAATTCAAAATCTTTTGTCTCAGCTCATTAGGTATCTTCTTATATGAACCATATTTGTCAATTCGTTCAGAGCCAAATGTATTAACAACTTCATCAAAGAGTAGTGTGTTCGATAACACTTTTTCCCACTCCTCTTCATCAGACCCAGAAATTTGTAAGAAATTGGGTATTAGATTATATGTGTTATGGGGGAAAGAAGGGATGGGAAATTAGGGAAATTATGTGTATTTATAACCTGATGAGACAGGAAAAGAAAGGACACAGTGTTTGGAGGGAAAAAAGGAGGGAAAAATAATAAAGGAAGGAAAAAAAGGTGTTGCAACTTGGATATACTCAACAAACATACACTACATGACAATTTACTTTAGAAAGTCAAACTCAGCAAACATAACATGATTAAGCAAACATAACATAATTCATAGTGTTCAAAGTAGAAGGACACGGCTGAATTAATAGAATCCATAATGTTTAAACTAGAGCTAATACTTATAATCCAAAATACATCAAACTTAACAGAATTTATATTCTTCAAAGATCACTGCCTAATAACTAAACAACTTTGACTTGCATGCTCATCAACTGACTTCTTCCTCTTCTATGATGGCCTGCCAACTTGTGATTTGTGAATAGGTGGTATTATGTTTTAGACTCAATTACTTGCAACATCTTCATGCCACTGCATGGGTTGATCTTGAATGAGTATACATGTGCGGATGATGTGCCCATGTTTCAAGCTTGTAAGCAGCATGAACCCACTTTTCAGGTATACCAACTCCCATTTCATTCTAAGTCATGTTATATATTTAAGCCACAACATGTTTACATGGTATTCCAGTCAGCTCCCATTTCCTACAAGAACACTCCCTTCTATCCATGTTAACAACACACTGATCCGTGTAAGGCACAATTACTTGATATAAAGAACCTCCATTCCAATCAACAATGTAGTGAGCATCTTCTTTTTTGATAGCATCAAACATGGATGTCACATTAGAAGTAAGTGGTCCAAAAGTCTTTGCTATCACTTCCTGAACTACCACAAGCCTCTTCATCAAGTACTATCTGATATTTTCCAAACAAGTAATGATGGGTTGATCTCTGGCATCAACTAACTGCCTATTGAACACCTCAAATGTGATGTTTAAAAGTAGATTACAATTGGCTCTTCCTGTTAAACAAATCACACACTATATAAATACATGACCAATTATTAGCATGATTTTGTCGATTATAAGTTAGTTAATTACATGAAAAATGTGATATGCTCCATTGTTCAGCTGGAATCTTGGTCAACCAATCATAAGCAGCAGAATGGTATGACTTGAGCTCAACCATCTTTTTGTTGAATTCAACAACAGTAGTGGCTTTAGCTACATTCCAAAGCATGTCCTTGAAAACACCTCCTTTAAACCGTGACACCGTATTCTCATGAATATACATAACACATAACTTGGAACCACACTAGCAATGGCTTGTAAAAGTCCTTGTGGACAGTTAAGGTTAAGGATGAGATTAAAAGTGCACCTATTCTCATTTTACATAAAACACATGAAAAATTATATAATAAAATGTGTACCTTTTGCATATCAGAAATGAAAGTGAAATTGAAGTTTGTTTCTATATCAAGATCCTCTCCAAGTAATTTCAAAAACCAACACCAAGATGCTTTATTTTATACTTCAAATACAGCATATGCTACTGGATAAATCTCATTGTTTGCGTCAACTCCAACTGCTGTTAGAATTTGACCTAGAAAAGGACCTGACATGATGCATCCATCTAATCCTAAGATTTCTCTGCCACAAGCTTTGATGTTTAAGAGCTCACAAACACACATACACCCTTCTAAAAGTTCTTTTTGGAGAGTCTGGATTTGGTTCTTTTTGTACATCAATCCTAATAGTAGTGCCTGGATTTTGAAACTCTTGGGCATATTCTCTAAGCATTGAATAATGATCCTTGAAACTAACTGTCATTTTATCACTTGCAATTCTATCATCTAATTCACTTCCAAATGAGTCACAATCAATGACATCTATACCTAAATCATGTTCATGAACCTCAACAGCAGTTATACCTAAATTATGTTTAAGGTATGGATTGACATTGAAATTAGAGTTACTTACAGGAACATCTTGAAGTATATGCTCATCATCGTCAAACACTTCATCATGCTTTGGAACACAATCCAAATCATTTGAATCACTACCAATTGTGTCACTCTCTTCTTCTGTTTCATTATCCCTATATCCACGTTTACTTTTTTGAAATTTCCCATATGCATTATGTTCTTTTCGTATTGTGCAGCTTCATCAGAGGATTCCATGTGTGTGTGAGAGGTGAAGAAGGAAGGGGACGATTGATGTAATAAAACGAGAAGTATAAGTGAAGTCCCTGAGGTATATCGCATGCGAATGAACGAAAGTGCCCCTGCCGTTAGTATAAACTAACGTCCAATTGGCCGATTAAAAAGTCAAAGGAGCGGTCAACTCAATTTTGACAACCACAAGAACCATTAGTGTAAAATTTTATCCGTTTAAGACGAACCGTGCCATTTTGCTACAATCACAAGGACGATTTATATAATTTACTCTAACATAAATAAAATTGAACATGTAGTGTTGACTTAAGCTCTTTGATTGAGTTGGCCTAGCTATACGACACAAGCACACGGAGTAGGTTGGCGTGTGGACATGGATCATTGTCGAAAGTAATATTAAATAGGATGAGTAGAAAAACAGGGAATTTAATGAAGATTAAAAAATGAGGTCACGTTAGACGCGAGATTTGGGATTATTTGACTTTGAAGAGGTTTGTGTGTGTGTCCTAAGACCCGAATCTTGCGCCTAGTTGTTGACTAACCCTCCCACTTTATTCGCTATTTTTAGCTCAAACCATTGTAATACTTTTACTATTATTAAATATGTATGTATCAAAAAATAATTCGATAAAGATTTTTTGGGCGTAAACAATTAGAGGTCTGGAAATTAGTTTAGAACCTACTAAAATTTTTATATATTAATTAGTCCTTGTAACGTTCTATCTATATCTTTGTAATTGTTCTTTTTAGCATCTTGCTAGATGTCTTAATCCAATTGCTGTTAAAAAAGAATTATAACTCACTGAAAATTTTATCTTGCCATTAAAAAAAAACTAAAAATTTATCTTTTATTTTGACCAATGTAGTATTTTATTTTACATTTAAGTGGTATAAAAATGTCAATAGTCCTTAACTTGCTCATGATATAATGGATGTCTTATTTTGAAGAGTTTATACACTTATAAATGGTTTGATTAGTCACGGATAGCGCCGATTATGTATTGTAGCGTCAATTTGTGTATTTATTTATTTTTTATCTTTTGCTTACATATATGTGTGAAATAAGTGAATCAGGAAAAAGTTTGTGAATTTAAATTGTAATTAAATATTTAAATAATTAATTATTTGTGTTGACTTTTATAACTAAGGACATTTTAAGTAGATAGTATTACTCATTTTTAAGTTTTTGAGCTTTTAATGAATTGTGTTTTAAAATAGGTTATATCAAAAGTGTTAGTAATAGACAAAGTTTTAAAACTATAAAAGAAATCTACTATTTATAGATGTTCTTTATATTTTTTGTGGATAAGAAAAACAAATACATATATACTAGGAAACAAAATAATTCCAGTAAAGGGTCAAGTAATAAATGAACAACAACTTAACGAAGATGAATGAAGATATGATGATGGTACTCATTGTTCTATAAATTTAAAGCTCTATTATATGGATAGAGTATGTTTGAAGTTGTAAAGTTAAAAGGTCGCCATTATGATGTCATGTAAAATTCTTTTTTGACAAGCAAGCCAACTACCTCAACCCCGTGGTTTACTTTTTCTTTTTTACATCATCTTATTTTAGACTTTGGAACTCAATTTACAATTGTATTTGCCATTCTAGCAACACCACACATTTGTTTAAACCAGACGGTGCTAAAAGGGTGTGCAAGTGGTGCTATTGCATCGGACCTCTACTTAAAAAGAGTCATATTTTTCTTAGTCATGTATATAAATATGTCATATTTTAACATATATACTGCATATAATTTAAGTTTACATGCAATTTCTTTTTAATTTATAAGTGTAACGAGACCTCCTTACTCTTATTGCCTAAAGCCATAAAAAAACCATGAAACGGCCTTGGTTTAGAAAATTAGACATGAATGTTTTATATTACTTAATTGTAGCAAGCAGTATATGATTTGATAATTAAATTTGAGTTTGGAGCAAACTTATGTCCCCAACTTTGTGATCACCTCCGTATTATTCAAGACAAAGATATAATATATCTATTTAATTAATAGCAAAACTTGAAACTACCTTTTTGATCGTATATTGTTTTATATAATGGAGATAAAATAAAGTAAAATTACAAAGGCATGAGATCAAACGATAATCCAAAACACGCGGCTGCCGATTAACCTTAAATATGTGAACAAAATTATTGTCCAATGATACTTTTTTAATAAACAAATAATTTTTGTCCCGGTTTATGAATATTATAATTGGTATTAGTGGTTTTCATTGTTGCTTTTATCATCATGTTTTTTTTTACTTTAATAATTCACAATGTTTATATGATGAAACATTTATTTATTCTTGTAGGAGTTGGATTAATATGAAACTTAAAGCATCATAAAGTAACAATCAACACACATAAGTTGTAACCCCAATATGTTTGTGTTCTAAATAATTCATTTATTTATATATACATATTGTCGGTCTACATTTATGAGCTTTCTATCAAAAAGTGAAAATATATATTATCTGACACGTACTAGAGGAGTATACATTTTTTAGTGATTAATACAGAGTTTTAATATGAGAGGTGATTTACACATTCTAATTTTTATTTGCATACACAGCTGTTTGTAATAAATAATTATACATTTATTATATGATAAATAAAAAGAATTGAAAGTTTGTAATCAATTTTCTTTTAATATATTGTCTAAGACAAGGAAAGATAATAGTAGTTATAACCAACCAAATAAATTTAAACTTAATGATTTTAGAGCAAATGGGCTAGCTGCTTAAATAGCTAATTTATGAATAATGATTTGATGTATATCAACCAATTTAATTTGATCCGATCCATAACATAAATGATAGTTGGATTGACAGTTTGGCATTATGAGTTTTGAATTAAAAAAAGTTGATATTATGTTTTGTAAGTTGGTTTATAATGGCCATTTAATCTCACTAAACTATACCCATATGTGACACCATTGATGAGCATAACACAAAGTTCTTAACTTTTCTTTTGGTGGAATTGCCATTAGACAATTGTTAGTTGAAAAGGTCAATTATCATATGGTTTCAACAATTTCATTATTTTTTATTGCTAAATGATGTTTTGTGATATTTTTCTCAATAGAAAAAAGTTTATCTTTTACATACGCCACACAACTGTCATACAATTCACATACGGGCAAACAATTATTTGGTTGGAGAGCATTCTCACATAACATGAGTAATACCATTAGTCTACAAGGAAAAGTCTACCGATACAATTATTATTGTCTCAAAGCGAAAATTTGTTTTTAGAAAGAAAAAGAAATGATTTTATAATAATACCTACTTAGTTTATGTAGGCATGAACTTCATGTTACAATAAAATAAAATGCAAACACCCAAATCTTATCGTATCATATACATGAGTTTTAGGTTTACAAGACATGATTAATGAATAAAAAGACTAATAAAAATAAGGTAGAAAGGGACTCTTTAACAAAAATATTGATAAAATGGCATCGATTTGTTGGGTGTTTCTTAAATCATGCCCTACGTCATGTCAAGTATATAATAACTATAAATACAATCGGCCAACATTCAACTAACCGATTATATAAAAAGAAAAACAATTGATATATTGACATGACACAAACATACACACACTTGGAGAGACAACAAACTCATTTCACAACCAAGTACCAACTTCACCTTAACAAAATTTGGTTTAAAATTACTCTATTCCGTTTTAAAATTATAATCCTCATTTTAAAATAATAGTCTTCTTTATGTGCAGACAATACAAAAAAAGTTTAGTGGATACGATGATATTTGATTGATCGAAAAGTGTAGTGGTCTCACTTTTTTAAACTGTATATATATATATATATATATATTTTTTTATCTAAAAACTATAATTTTAAAATGAAAAAAGTAGCATGTACTACTAGATTTTATTTTCAGTTTATTAAAAAATTAAATGAAAATTAAGAAGTAACAAAATACAAATCCATAAAAGTAACGTCGTGGTAACGTGTAACTTGAAAAAGCTATACTCGAATTCATAAAACTTCCATATGTTTTAAAATAATTGTCATGTTTTATTATTTTGAAGTATTATTTTTTCGATTTTTTGACCTTAACTATTTTTTTTATATAATACTTGATGTAAAATATATGAATGGATTGAGTTTTAAATATATTTTAATTGATATAATTTTTATCAAATATTACAATTTATATAATACAAACAAAAATATTTAAAGTCAAAGTCTTAATTTTTTTTAAATTAATTAAAAAAAGACAATTATTTTAAAACGAATAAAGCATAAACTTACTTAATATAGATAGAAAAAATTGATTTATGCTTCATATGTACAATAAAAATGCACATCTTATTTTCTAGTCTCCATAAGCAGTTGTCAGGATCCCGATCCTGATCTTAGGATCTTACGATTTTACGATACTGCAAAGCAAAAACGATCCAGATCCTACATAGGATCTTTGCAAGCTTAGGATCTTATAGGATCCCGATCTTTACCATACGATCTTACGATCTAATCCGATCCGATCTTACTTTTCTCGTATTACAAACTAAAAATCTAAAATTTATGGGTTGTTTGTTTGTAGAATTCAAAAAACAACATGTTAATCTTTTTAAACATTTTATAATCATAATTCAGGACAACATTTATACGAAACATTCATAGTATTTTATGGTTATAATGTATTAGAATTTGTAGATTTGTATAAAATTACATAAATTATTAAGAAATAACATTAGAGTAGGATCTTAAGATCCCGATCCGATCTTACGATCACGATCTTGCAAAGACGAAAACGATCCTGGGTAGGATCCCGATCTTGACAACACATCATTCGCGAACACGGACGAAGCTTATTAAGGGCAAGAAAGGGGGTTGTGGCTCCCTAAAATCTAGAATCACTAAGCTTTATTTTTTTTATAATTTTGTATACAATTTCATAAAAATATTACGATCACATTGCGGCGCCCTCAATAGCGTTGCTCAAGTTTCGTCCATGTTTATGAAGGAATAAAGATTAACCCTTTCGGTAATAATTTGAACTGAAAATGTGTATAAAACATGAATCGTTAAACGACTTAAGGCTAATTTATGATGAGTTAGGATCAAATAAAAATATTACTTATAATAAGAAGAAATAAGAAGAACTATAACCGCAAATCCGAGATGCACCGACATAAATTAGATGCATCCCTATAATCTTAGATACATTATAACGCAGTATACTGTGTTTTCTAGCTTTTAATCAGATGCATATACGTATATTAGATGCATTTCATGATTTCTCTTGTTTTTGTTCCTCAGCACATGCCGAAATCATGAAAATCAATTTGCATCATCTATACATCAAATTAACTTTCGAAACTCAAGATGTTGCATCTATATGAATAGAAATGCATCTAATGCAAGTCGCTGCATCTCAAATGCGTGGTTTTGGTCACTCCTTACCACTTTTTATTTTAATTTACTTCTCGCTTGATCCTACTCAATTTATGATTATTCATTTTATATGACAGATCTGATTCATTTCTTATTGAATAAGTTGGTGTTGGTTATGGACTTTTGGTGAGGTTGCTACTCTAAGGTTCCTACTCATGATCACACCATGTTATAGTTTCTATGGATTGAAGCAACCTTTTAATTAATGAAAATGGTCAATAACTATCACATTTTATACCTTAAATTGTACTTGCTAATTTCAAGATTAACAGTACATTAAACGTTAATAAATTATATAGTTGGTAACTAAATTATCATAATATGTTCATCCATTTGTTATCGAAAACATATAATCGGAAAAACATTATTCTTTATAAATAGGGTTAATAATCTTTTAAAGCATTATACTTGTCAAGAAGGACAGTTCTGCGTAGCGAACTAAAAAAATAACTCTTTTCGACATTAAATTTGACATTTTTGTCTTTCTTTAAGTATTATGACCATATTATAACCATTTTACCATTTCTAAATTTTTTTCGAAATATTTTTTTATTCGAAATTTTTTTTCCAAAATTTTTTTTTTGAATTTTTTTTTGAAATTTCTGAATTTTTTTTTCGAATTTCTTTTCTTTTTTGAAATATTTTTTGAAGGGTAAAATGGTAATAATATGGTCATAATACTTAAAAAAAGACAAAAATGTCAACTTTAAGGCTGCCCCAGTAAGGGGATTCAATCCCCTTACTTTTCACTGTCACGTCAGCTTTCTCTCTCCAGCGATCTTCAGGCGATTAGGTGCCCCAGTAAGGGCGACCAAGTTCATTTTTTTTATTTTTTTTTTAAATAAAAAAAACATTTTTAACACAAAATAAAACTTCATTAATAATTAAAACGTTACATAATAATTCAAATAAAATTAAAACATTACGAAACTTATTAAAACATTACAACACTTATTAAAAATCTAGGTTGTGGCGTGCCTTGATCGCGTCTTTGATTTTCGGCATTGTTTCTTGTTGTACTGCGGGCAAAGATAGGTCGATTGGCGTGCAATAGAATATGAGATCTTTATCATATTTCTTTTGTCGCTCAAATTCAAGTTTTTGTTCTTCTAGTGCCAATTTTTTGTCTTCCCTTTCTGATCTCTTTTGCTCCATCTCCAACACCAGTTGTCGTTGTTCTAGCTCTTTCTTCTTCAAATCATAGTATCCGTCTGCCAACTCCTTCTTCTGTCCGAATGCCTTGGACTTGATGACTTTCCATTTCTCGGCAACACCTTCCATGTAGGTAGCTTTCGAAAACTCCGAAGATTTCTTTTTATTCTTCTTTGCGGTATCACGACCAATTGGTTTATCAGGCACAAACGCAGGCACATCCGAGTCGGTTGAAGTCCTTTCTTTTTTGCGACCCTCATCTCGGCTTACAAAAGTCGGCATCTCATTATCCTTCCAAACAGAATGGTCCCTCAAAATCTTCCAACAATGATCCAAAACGAACGGATGATTACACACTAGTTGGTATTCATCACACGCTCGTGTATAAACAGTGAGGTCATTCTCACCACTTCCGTAATTCCTGTGAGCATTGTTGTAAATGGCACAAAATTGACCAACTCTAGGACGAATCCTATTTTTCCACTTTGTAATGATAGAGTTGTATGTTCTTTCTGCACCAACCTCCTTCTCAAAGTAAGCAATGACTTTTTGCCAAAATCCTTTAGCATTTTGGTTGTTTCCCGTTATACTATTCTCGGATACATCACACCAAGCGTTGCACAAGGCAATCTCTTCTTCTTTTGTCCAAAGCGACGAATCATTCTTGGTTGTTTCTTTCTCGACAACCTTCTTCTTCGCCTTTGTAGCTCGTTTATTCGGTTTCACCGGTGACGTCTCTTCTCGACATTCTTCTTCTTCTTCGTCATCAATGTTAACCGAATCGTGATACGATCCATGAGCCGAACCGGTACCCGAACCGTGATACTCTTGAGCCGGATAACCCGAACCGGTACCCGAACCGTGATACTCTTGAGTCGGATAACCCGAACCGGTTCCAACAAAAAAAGCAGGATTGTTGTATAATTGTTCTTCGAAATCAAAACAATCAAGATTGATACGGTTAACCGGAGAATATTCTTGATAATTTGAATATGAAGACGTTGATGAATCCATTGTTGAATGGTACACAGATTCGGGTGACCCATACATAGATTGGTTGCTTCGACGGGAGTGGCTTTGTTGTTGTTGTTGTTGTTGTTAGATGTTTTGATACGGTGGAACAAATGGACGATTCGTAAAAAATGGATTGTTAGTTTGTTGTTGTGGAGCTTGTTGGGATTGATATTCGAAATCAGGGGGTTGAAAATTGATTCTTGGTGAGACACCGGTTAACCGGAAATTCGGATCCGGTATTAAAATATGCGGGGCGTTTTGTGCTAACGGGATTTTCGGCCTTTTTGTTGCGGTGTTTTCTTAGACATTTTGGTAGAGATAATTATAAGATTTTTGATAGAGAGGATTGTGAAATTTGTGAGTTTAATGTGTAAATATGTTGTGTATTTATAGGGTAGTGTTTTTTTTTTTTTTTTTAAATCAAACGGTAATTTTTTTTTTGTTTGGATATGCAACGATTGGATTAATATTAAATGGTAACATTGCATTTCTCTCGATCGGTCAGACGATCCATTTGTTGAGATTTGGTTGGCGATCGATTTAACCACAGCAAGACGATCGATACTAATCGATCGCCTATACACACTCGATCGACTCTCGATTTAGTCTATTGAGGGCAGCCTAATGTTTAAAAGAGTTATTTTTTTAGTTCACTACGCAAAACTGACATTATTGACAAATATAATACTTTAAAAGGTTATCAGCCTTTATAAATATTAACTACGTGGCACCCCTCGTTTCAACGGGCGAGATACCATGCTAGCTATCTTATCGTACACTCGAGATTTGTGTTAAAAGTAGGTGTTTTGCTACTAGTAAATTATGTTATGTTGCTGCTCCTATTATATATCCTTAACCTAAAATATGGTGTATAATTGTTAGTAGCTATTTTTTAATAAAAAGGAAAACATGCGACATGTCTTATGTAGAAAGCACAATAATTTAAAGGTTGTATGTCATTGATTGTGTTCACGTGATGATGGTTCCTCCGGCGATGTAGGCGTCACCGATGGCCGTGCACGGCGGCATCGCCTATGTATGTGTTTGCTTCTTTAATGAATGCTATGAATTACCTCACTCCATGGTAGTCATTGGTCAACGTTACTTATTTAATGCATCTCTTCTTACATGTCTCATGCCCTCTCTCAGCTCTTTTTAAAAGTCAAATATTATGTAATTGCATCTTTTACTTTTCAACATGCTTTAAAAGACAACTCCAAACAAACATATATATGTCCACACTACAACTATGGGTATTGGGCAGCGTGGTGTTGTCCCGCTGGTGTCGTGAGAAATGTGTTGTCACATATCAACATATATTTTTATAATACCAGAATTACACCTAAAAAACATTTATCGACATGCTATCTAACGAAGTTTTTATTTTTGAACCAACGCCCCCCGTGATCACTTCTCCGCCACTGCATATAGTGCGCGTGGTAATTTATGCACACGTATCAAATACTGCTTTCGTCTTGTCTAGCTGGGTTGGTCCAAGTGATTAAGATTTTTTGGGATGACATGTAACATGTTTTTGTCTAGTGAATCCGACATATATGTCCAGTATGCGTCGACTAAAGTTTCATTTTCTCCAATATGATTCTTAAAGGGCCCTCATTACATAAAAATCTGTCGAAACAGAGTTTTTGTGTATAGATCTTGGCCATGCATGCATAAGTGATTGTATGTAAGTGTGAAATTTGAACTTTATGATTGTTACGACACTTAAAGAAACCGTTTTTATTTAGTAAAATGATTGAACTCAATAAATAGCTTTTTACTATAATGCACAAAACATCCAACAAATACATTTAAAGTGTTAGTAACATTATCATAATTGAAAAGTAATTTTGCAAGCATATTGTATCCTTATTTTGTTGTCTTGTTGTCTTCAAAATGAACACATAAATTATTGAAATAAAGTAGAAATTGTCACATCTAAATTAAAATCATCAATTGATGTTAACACTAGTAGATATCAAAGTTTCACAAGTGTGAAAGAAAATGGTGAGAACCAACAAACTTTGGTAGGGTTGAGAGAGAAATGAAATGAGAGGGGAGTACCTAACCCAACCAAGGGCTGGACCATGGTTCATTGAACTCTAATAATTGATGATGCTAAATGTCAAGAAGAAGTGGACCATAAGTCTAATGAATATGAGCCCATGCTGGCCAACCTAGCCACAACCATACATACCAAAAAAACAAGACATTTGCTTACAATCACATCAATTTATTGCAAAATTTTCAAGTGACAAAAAGTCCCACATTAGGGTAACTATGTCTATCTAAAGATTTAATTTCAATTTGATAACTTGAACATGTATGGATATATCATATGAAGGTAAAGCGCGGATTGATTTAACTTTCATGGGTCTTGTTTTTAAGAGAAATCGAATGGTAAAACGATATAGGGAACTGTAGCGGCATGGTCTTCTTTCGAAGGGGTACATTTCTGTCCTCGGGAGGGTGTGCCCATTCGGCGTAAAACTTGTTTACCTCTTCATAAATCTTTGAGCAGTTTCATGTTTGAAACATGGTTCAGTCAGACTGGCTATTCATTATGTCTTCCTTTTTCTTACTATCGTAGTATTTTCTTTGGACTACTAGTTGAAGATTCATGTAGAAGGCTGCTTCATTTTACTACATTTCAAGGCTTATCAGTTGATCAAACTTGGAAAACACAGCATAATTATAAGTTTGATGCATCAAGCACTTGGCATAATAGCTTTTGAAATTATATATTGGATCATAAGTCCACGGGTATTTGACAAAATCATATCTAGCTTCGAAGTTTAATATATAAAACCGAAAGTTTCAGTAAACAAAACTCAAGTTTTATCAAAGAATGCCTTCGAGATCATGGTGTGAGTCCCAATTCCCCTAAGTTATGGACGTGACCCACGAATGACAACATCGAAAACATTGAAGGCCACATACATGAGGCCTAAATGTTTCAACCCATGGTAGCATATATGCTTTCTTTTGGTTTCATAGTTCATACAGCCTGTCTAGTACCTCTTTAGCTAAATACTGGACACAAATGCGCATGCATTTACTAAGGAGAGATACAGACCAGTTCACAAATAGCATTTGAAAATGCAGCAAAACTGTAATTCTTTAATCAGGCATTAGACAGTCATGATTCTGCAAAGAAAATCTAGAAAACTTTTCGATCTTTTGTAGCTAATCTGCGTTCTCATATGACATAAAATTGATAGTTCCCTTGGGTAAAAAGCAAGTGTTGGTGTCAATTTTACATATTATCTAATTTATCCAGCCATGCTCATATCGAGGATTGGCTAGGAGAAGCGGTCTACCTGGCATTAACATGCATACATGCAATGTACCTGCGTTACTCTTCATTTTCTTATGGAGATGTCCATGTGAACGTAAGCCAAGGCAGCAACAAAGAAAAAGAAAAACACGGATGTTAACATCAACGGCTCTGCAAGCATGAACATTGGGTGGAATTCGTAGTAAACCTGCAAAAAAGAGGCCAGGAATGTTAAGAAAGATGGAAAATTACATCACAGCATTTTATAGCACCTTAGTCAGCAAGTTGCAAATTATATATATTATGGCTGAATTGTTCATGTATACGAGATTTCAGTGTCTCAACATGTGCAAGACTAAGAAAAAGGTTTCAAGATAAAAGGAAAGCATCACATATTAGCGGTTTGTAATCACCTGGAAGAGAGAGTTGTGCTCAGGAACCACATTTTCCTTCTCCAAAACCACCACAGGTCTTCCAACAATATCAAGGTAGGTATACTTGGTCTGTAGAGATAAAAATCAACCTTTAGTTAACACTTAACAGCATTGCGTTAGGATAAATTAAAACACAGTACATAAGGCACTTGGTCTTCTAAAAATGTAAAATAATTAACACTAAATTAATCCGAATACGGTGACAAGAAACCAATTATGAAGTTTTATGTATAGTACAAATAAAAGTTACCTCTGCACGTCGTTCCACAGAAAAGGGAACCACGACAGATGGGTTCTTTGATCCCTCAGGCAGCACAACCTGAAATAAATTTCAACTTATTAACAAAAGCAGTGAAGGTAAAATGCGTTAGCGTCCTAAAAAAACTAAATTACAATTTTCATGATTTTGTACCTTGTTTGTAATTTTGTTTACCACCGTTTCAGCAATAGGACATCCAAAACTGAAGTTCAGGTAGCGCTTACCATCATCTGCCTCAAAAAGAACGTCTTGCAGTGGCAGCCCGTAACCGATAATAAAAGTCGCTTTCCAACCTCCCAACAAGGGATATCGTGGCTCTATTTCCAATTCAGACTGTTTACAGAAAAATGTTAGTGCCATCTTTATATAGATGAACTATGTAGCTGGTATGAAAAGAAAATTTGATCATGCTTTTCGTTATTGCTTTTATCATGAAAAGAGAGAATATGTGAAACTTGATTATAACTGAATGCGAAATAACAATTTTGAAGTAGTAAGCTTATGCACCTAAGTAACATTGGCGTAAGAAGTGATAGAGGTTTATAATCTACCTTACTGTAGCTTGTCCGCAAATGCGAAGTTGAGATATTGCCAATGCTATCACGGTAGTAGACAGAGTGAACCCTTGGGGGTAATTTTGCAACAAGATGCTTGAATGAAGAGACACCACTAAGAGCTGGCCTAGATTGATATTCAACCCTGCAAAATTAAGAGCGGAAAAGGTCAAAAGCTAATTATCAAAGGAAACAACAAGTAAACACAAAGACATAATCTTCATTACTACTATTACAATGGAAGTTAGTTTATCGAAGAACCAAAGCAGCAATTACAACTATATTTTATAATATAAACTTGGACCTAAATTCATGTATATTAGCAAATATATACATGTTTATAAATATAGTTCAGGAGTGACCTAACCTTGAGAACCCGCCTTTGTGTCTAGCACCATTATGCACCAACGTGTAATGCTCAGTTATTTGGAGGTTACCCCAGTGAGAAATTTCAATTTCTCGCACAAGTTCCTCAACGACAGCAAATGGATTGTTATTCTCAAAATGAACAAGTATAGGAGTGTATGAAAATGCAGGCTTGTTCTCATAAGGCCCATACTTCAGCTCAGTACGCAACTGAGATGACGGTTCCACTCTTGTAAATGATTCCACTCTGGTACTTGGCGTCCTAATAACCGTTGTCTGTTGTTTAATTGGATACGGTGACAATATTGAAGAACTGTCACGGAATAAGACCAACTGGGGTTCGGATTGTTTTATTTCTACGGGGAAAGGTTCAAGGGATTGGGTCAATATGTATGATACTTCGATTGAAACAGATCCACCAGTGCTCAACGGATTCCTCAATGAAATAGAGAAGAATTTAGCTCCATTTGGCCCGTCAGCTTGATCACTTGGTTTCACGTCAAGTGGATGTAAAGTTTTCTTCTTCTTTTTCCCAGTAACCTCAGCTGCTTGGAGCAGTGCTAGATGCTGAGCTTGCGCTGGTGGAAAGGCTAGAAGAACATTTGAAGCAGGGGACGCTCCATCATTTTGTACCTGTAATAATAGTCCAGCATCAAACACATGCGCTTCAATATAGTTTCTAGATCTAACTTCAGCAAATTATGTATAATAAGCAGTTGATATTTACAAAGTTGTAAGCACAAAACTATATATTTACTAACCTCCAGCTAGTGGTTTCTCAAACAAAATAACAACCTATTCGAACTAGGTTAATAAGCATCACAAGTGGAAGTCAGCAGAAAAAATATCTAAAATAAAAACTCAGTGCCTCGTTGGAGCCACTTGCGTACCAATATATCTCGAGTAGAATAGTTTATCAGCATATACTGTGTAGAGCTAGAATAACGTGTGTTTAGTTGGTGAAAAACATCCCATTTTTCTGGGAAATTTTTCATAGGAAATGAAAAAACTGAAAACCAGTTTAGTCACACTTTTTTCCAATAATTTTCAAAAAAAAAAAAAAAAAAAGTGAAATTCTCGCTTTCCAAATTTTAACTAGAAAAATGAAAACCCAAATCTACCGTTCTCCACTTTTTTCCTCGCTAATTGAATGGTAGAATTCTGAATCTACCATTCAAGTATCTAACTAAACAGGATTTCTCAATCTACCATTCAAGTATCCCATTCTAACCCTAATCACCATTGGTAACATCTCCACCTTCTCGCCTATATTCATACTTTATGTCTAGAGAAGAAAATTTCTGTACAACTAAACGTTACCTAAGGTTGCATTTAGTTGGTGAGAAATGGGGAGCATTTTCTTAAATAAGTATTGATAAAAAACTGAAAAAGTAGTCGCAAAGTTTTATTAAGAAAGTGGAAAGTTCAATTTTCAAATTCTAGATAAAATTTTGAACACTTGGCAAAACATTTCGTTGCACTTTGTTTACAAACAATCCCTTGCATTTATCATTTCTCTTAGAAGGAAAATATCATCTACAACTAAACACACCATATCTTTTCAACTTAATAACTAAAACTTGTGATGAATGAATTAAAAGCAAGCTGAATAGCCCAAAGTTGGTTTAAATTTTCATACATAGGTAATTTGAACACACATATATAAAGTTATTAAAAATTACCTTCAAAACCAATGCGACTCTAATAATATGCGAAGCCAAATCAATCTGCAGCACCAAACACACTTATTAAAAATCTAACACCCCCTTAATAATAATAAAAATTCATTTTGATAAAATCAAATAATCTTACTCTGCGATCTGCGGTGAGGATCTGAAGGTCCGGTGATGAATAACATGATCCAAGATTTAATAATACAATGAGTGTCAAAATTAAACCAGATCTAGCTTCCATTTTTAGCACCACAACAAATTGACTCGAGTCGTCTCATGTTGATGATGACGATGCTTATGGTGTGGAAGTGGTACTCGTTATGGGCCCTGTTTCACTTGGACTGGTCCATCAAATGGGTTATGTTGGGCTCATATTAGTTATGGACTGGTCATGGTCCTCTATATCCAACTTCAACTAAGGTTATGGAGTTGTTCGTCATTTCGGTTAAAAACTTTGTTTTAGTGAACCAAATTTAAATTGGATTAAACCAAAACCAATAACTTGAATAATTCGAACTACATAAAATAGTTATTTATTTAATTAGAGTAAACTTCAAAATACATCTATGTGGTTTACCTTGTTTCGCACCATACATCTCTCTCGCAAAAATTTCAACAGATACATCACTCCGTTAGTAAAAGTTAACCTATATACATCATTCGGTTAAAATAAGGACCAACGGTGCAAATTATTTCTTCGTTATCTCCTAACGATATATAAAATATTTACACCGTTAGTCCTCTGAGTTAACGGTATTTGCACCTTTAGTCATTTTTTATGTTTTCATCCATTTTTTTACGTTCTTGTCCGTTTTTTACGTTTTCGTCAGTTTTTTTAGGTTTTTGTCTGGTTTTTTCCCTTTTTTTACGTTTTCGTCTGTTTTTTACGTTTTCATCCGTTTTTTTTATGTTTTCGCTTGTTTTTTTTTCTATGTTTTCCTTTGTTTTTTTAGGTTTTCGTCCGTTTTTTTTTTATGTTTTCGCCTGTTTATTTACGTTTTCGTCCGTTTTTTTACATTTTCGTATCTTTTTTATGTTTTTGTCCGTTTTTTACGTTTTCATATGTTTTTTTACGTTTTCGTTCTTTTTTTTACGTTTTCGTCCGTTTATCGATGAAAATGTATGAAAATGGATAAAAGGGCAAAAACGTAAATAAACTGACAAAAACGTAAAAAAACAGATGAAAACGTAAAAAAAAAAGGGACAAAAACGTAAAAAGTAGAAGAAAATGTAAAAAAAAAAACGGACGAAAACGTAAAAAATAGGCGAAAACGTAAAAAAAAAGACGAAAACGTAAAAAAAACGGACGAAAACGTGAAAAAAACGAAAGAAAACGGACAAAAACATAAAAAACATATGAAAACGTAAAAAAACGGACGAAAACGTAAAAAAACGGACAAAAACGTAAAAAACAGACGAAAACATTAAAAAGGACTTACGGTGCAAATACCTTTAACCCATAGGACTAACGGTGTAAATATTTTGTATCTCGTCAGGAGATAACGGAGAAATTATTTGCACCGTTAGTCCTTATTTTAACCGAGGGATGTATATATGTTAACTTTTACTAACGGAGTGATGTATCTGGTGAAACTTTTGCGCGAGGGATGTATGATGCGAAACAAAATAAACCACAGGGATGTATTTTGGAGTTTACTCATTTAATTATATATATCTTTTGCCAAAAAAATAATAATAATAAATAAAAAAAAATCAAGCCTAATAAATGTTTATATTTTTACTATTAAAGAGTTTTTATTTTATTTTTCTTTAATATATATATGTAAAATATATATACTTATGTAAATTTGGTTTTGGTTCGGTTTTCATTTTGTCAAAACTATAACTGAACTGAAAATCGAATATTTAATTCGGCTCGGTTCAGTTTTTGCAAATTCGGTTCGATTTTTCGGTTTGGTTAAGTTTTAATTTCAGTTTTCGCTTTTTGTGGATGAAACCCGAATTCTGCACACCGCTAACTTGAAGGTAGGGGTGTTCAAAAGAAACAATAACAACGGTACTCAATCTTGGCCGAAAAAGGTGAATACGTTTGTTCTTGACTACATAAACTGTTTTCAAAAAAGCTTTCGACAAAAATATACACGCTATCAACATCATTTTTTTTTTTTTTTTTGAAAGGCAACTACTATCTCATGATAAATGAATCTCACATGCCCTAAGCAGGACTTGAACCCACAACCATTTGGTTGGGGAGCATTCTCACACATGGGGTACCATTGGGACACAAGCCCTTCAGTACACGCTATCAACATCATGATAATTTACAGTAAGACGAATATAGATTACTTTTTAATGCATGGATTTATTTTGCAAGTATATGTAAATTCTATTACAGTACTACGTTTTAACTCAAAGAATGCAACTATTTTCTGAACTCCACTTGAACTATACGTTATTTGGTAGGGGTTACTCAAGAAAGGAAAACTTTATGTTATACACACCAGAAAATTAAAAATGATAATCCTTGGGTTAAATCATTGACATTTAGGACCACTCGCCTTTAAATCGACTTGTGCAATGTTTTTCCTTCAAAAATCAATGTGTTCAACCCAACATTAAAAAGGTATGACAAGATGCTAACGCATATGAATTATGATATCGAACATCAACATGCTTTGTGGCTACTAAGTTAGCGATGTACTCAATGTGCCTTCTTCCTCAGGCCCCCTCCCTCTCTTTTTGGTCTCGTTGGCCTTAAGTATAGAGGCTCTAATAGTTGAAATCAAATTTATATTGACAGGGATATATATGAAGAAATCAATTAGTGGTTAACGCTCTGTAGAAGAACCAAACGTGTATTGTCGCGCAGAAAAGGTTTTATATATTTTCTGATTCATTAGCTATGTAAAGTCATATACAGGTAGGGGTGTTATCGGGTTGTCGGGTCTATCGGGTCGGGTTGAGTCGGGTTTTGAGTTTTTAAAAAGTAACCCGCAACCCGACCCGATAAAAATCGGGTTATCGGGTTCGGGTGCTTATCGGTTCGGGTTAAGTCGGGTCGGGTTGTCGGGTTATAAACTAAATCCAACCTTACATAAATATACAAGTAGATAAACAACTTATATAGTTTTTGTAAGAAATATTATTGTATATTTACTCTTCTAGACTTGAAGGAATTTGATAAAATAGCACACAAAATAGCGTTTATGGTTTCTGTATGCTCAGTAAAATAGACTTAAAAGAGGGGAGGGGTTATTCATACGGTGGCTATAAATTCTATGACACCCATAGGGTACTTTTGTCCCCTTGTCCCCTTTGACTATTTTTTTTTTTTTTTTTTTTTTTTTTTTTTAAATAGAAATAAGTGTGTGTATAATAATGTATATAATAAATGTGTGTATAATAAGGAGTGTGTGTATAATAATGTATTGTACATGTATAATTATTTAGTTTGTATAATAGCACGTTAAATATTACCACATTAAATAACTGCAACGACAACTGTTATTATTAAATTAAACGTCAACGTTAACATATTATTTAAATACAACAACATCTACGACATATGAAGATTATTCATCTCGTTTAAAAGATCATGAAGCCTTGCACCCGACTGACAAGCGTGATCCTCAGGATTCCTTGCCAATTCTAACTCCATCTCCAGCGTCTTTATTCTTGTCTTCAACAACATGATCTCATTCATCTTTCCAACTGAAGTATCGACACCGATAGTCATTTGTACCTGGCTGTTACATGTTAAGAAAATAATAAGAAATGTATTTTTAACAAACAAATTATTTACATAAAACCCCTAAGCAAACGTATGATTATTTACCACTGAAAGATGACATGCATAATACGGTCGGCCCGGAAAGGATTTAGTGGATTTCCGTTCTATAATAAATCCTCTATAACATCGACACCAGAAAGGATTTCCTTGGCCCACCTGACAAAAGAATTTGCATAAATCAGTAATCAATCATTTACAACATAAAACATGTATCATTTACAATGTTATTATTAATTTAAATATAAACAGTAATCAATCATTTACAACATAAATCAGTAATCAATCACTATGTTTACAACATAAATCATTCATCAATTATTTACAACATAAATCAGTAATCAGTCACTATGTTTATAATTATTTACAACATGAATCATTCACTATGTTTATAATTATTTACAATATGAATCAGTAATCAGTCACTATGTTAGTCGATCCCTATATAATGATTCCTACTGGGATGCAGCTTCGGATCTGTGCCTCCTCCATTGTGGGTGGAGATGCGGAAGTGGAGAATGTTCGTCTAGCGTCAGAACAATGTAATGACCTACATCGTCACCCACACGGGCTATCACAAGGGGGTCAGTTCTTTGTGAGAAGTCTGGACCACTGATAAGCGGAAAACACGTATTCCAACCCCTGAGAGATATAAGTGCAACGGGTCGTCTAATCAGTTCTGCAATAACCAACCCCGTGTTTGGCATTTCCATGTAGCGATCAGGCGGTGCATTTCCATGTCCGAACCAGTCTATTGTACGGCGAAGTTCGTTAAAACCATCTTCCCCCCACAAACCCATGTAAACCTGCCAATGTAGGTCCATCTGTTGCAATAACATCTGCCTAACTTGGCGCCACAAATGTTGTTGTTCCCAAACACCATGGGCAACGCACCGAAACCCACAATTTCCGTCACCCACCACATTATATATACTGATTATGTATGGATGCCAAAGGACTGGAAGCACACCCATAAACATTTCGCTTTCTGCATCTCCATCGTACAACCTGTGTCTTATAGCGGTGCTTCTTCGGTGATCACTAGGACCCGTGAAAGAACTATGTCGGGCAGGTTCTTTGTTGAACTTCGGGACTTGTGTAGATCTTGTAGCGGTGCTTCTTCGGTGATCTACGGTTGGAACTTCATTCAAGTCCGGGTCTTCATTCAAGTCCGGGACTTGTGTAGCCTTGCCCATTTTGTCCTTTGCGCTCGGACGTCCACGGGTATTTTTCTGAATAACAGGTTCCTGTGCGTCATCAGATGCAGGTTGGTATATCGATCTCAACTTCGTCATCATATTCTTCTTGACAAACGACGATGCCTTGATAAAAACATTCTTGAATTGCCGAATGTCATCTCTAAACGAAGTATCATCATGATGATGATTGATAAGGTTTTAAAAGGTACCTTTTTGAGGGGTCGTTTAAGCCCTTATTTGATCACTTTTGTATCCGTTATTGCTTAATATCGTTCCTTTTCACTTTTTAGGTCTCTTGAAGGCAAAATGCTGGAATGGCACTTATTTGGACGAAAAGGCGCGAATATACGAAGAAAATGGCCAAAGTCAGAATCGAGACACTCAAAGCTGCTGAAAACATAAGGTGACGGCGTCAGGTGTTAAACTGCGACGCCGTCGGAGGATTTTTGTGACGGGACAGAAGCCAAAACTCCTATTTCCAAGTGACGACGTCAAGTTATAAAAGAGTAGGCCGTCACAACTCAGACGACCTAGATGTAATCCAGACGGCGTCAGAAGCTGAAGAGGACGGCGTCACAAGCATAAGGTGACGCCGTCGCAAGTCTAACGTGGCCAAGACGAAACCCTAATGACGGCGACACGACGGCGTCACAAAACATAAGGTGACGCCGTCGCATATGTAATATTATATATAGAATCCGAATTTTTCAGTATTTAGTGTGTAGTTTTTTGGAGTAAAAACCTAAACCAAACCAAGGCTGTCTTGTACAGTATTTTAGGGTTCCAAACCCTATCTTACGCCAAGATAAGTGTTTTACTTCATTAATACAATTATGTCTTTGATTATTTGTGTGTATGCTTGCATGTTCTCCATGTCCAGCTAATTTACTTGTGTGTTTGCTTAGGGAATATGAAACTTAATTATTGAATATTGATTGGTTGTCTCTTATCTTAGTTGATTAATGATCTAGTAATGCGATAGGTCATTCGTTGTGTACTTAATGCTTGATTAAATCTTTGTGAACCTTAGAATATGACTCCTTGATTAGTTGTAAGCTAAACCATCCAAAGAGTGCCTTAGAGTAAGAGTTTATTATCCCTAGTGGGTTTTGTAGGCGAGACCCTTTGGTAAGTTCAAAGAGTTAGGGAGAAACGCGTACCTTACAACCTTAGACATACAACGCAACTAGGAATGAGGACGTGACAATTCAACCACCAATAGGAGATAATTAAAGAGTAGTAAAACCTAAGTAAACACATCTTTAAACTATCATACTAGCACACAATAATTAGACATAGACTACATACACCTTAGATTAGATAATTAGATAAGTAGAGTAATCGGTAGCAATACTAACCCCCCAAATTCAAACCCCAAGATTCGTACCTTTCCATTTCATAAAAATATAAAAATACAAAAACAATCTTCCTCAACCCCAACCTTAGCGTAGTAACTTCTCACTAGCATTCCTATTCCCCTAGAGAACGATATCAATACCCGTGGCTTACCCTAATACTACACTACAACGATTAGGTTCACTGCCTAGGGTGTTGAAAAACTTGCTCGACGAAAAGGAAGTTCCTTTGACCCCGAACGACGCGTGTAGCGTTATCAATGATCATCATCATCATCGTCATCATCATTACTGGAAGAGCCATCTTCAGGCGGTGGCCTATTGATATTAGGCCACGGAACATGTAGGGTTCTCCAAAAAATATTAAGTTCTTCCAGTGGAATGGGGCATCCTGAAATCATTAAAAGTAGTATATTACAATGCCGCCCGTAAATAAATCACTGATATTAATGGGGAAAACAACTTGATAGTTATAAATTTACTTACCATGATATACATAGTATTGCATCTCGTGAAAGTATGACAGTCCGTAAATTGTACGCAACTTATGGCTACAATTTTCTACGGTGATAGACAGGTGGAGTTCTTTTTGCATGAGTTTGAAAGCATGGTGAGAAACTTTATACCACAATTCTTGAAATAGTAGTATATTACAATCATTTATTTTCTCGCCGATGCTTCTATTAAAACTCTCTTTTATCGCATTTTCTTGCGCAAATACAATCTTATCGATTGCACTCAACAACATGTTTAAATTGGACTGTGTGCCGCCCAAATATAATTTCAACAACGCGTGGTGAGCCTCAACTCTACACGTTGTTGTCTGGCCAAATGAGCGATATTCATCGGTGATGTACGAGACAAACATGTGTCTGTAATCTCGCAGCCAGTTATCCAGATACTCAGCGATAGCTGAAAAAAAACCAGTGAATTAATCAAAGGTCATTCGGGTGCTTATTAATTGAATAATAATAAAAAAAATAGAATTAACAATTCAGTACGCGCATGGTTGACCAAGCGTTGTTGTAGGCGCTCATATTGTTGCTCGAACAAGCGGCTTGTCGGAGCTTTAACCAACCGATCCCATCTCCTTTTAATGGAGTCATACTCATCTATCCCACCGCATCTGTTTCTCATAAACTTGAGCAAATTTTGCTCTATATGCCATCGACAGAGTAATTTGTGAGCGGTAGGAAATTCTGCTCTACATGCCCCAACCAACGCTAAATCTTTGTCGGTGACAATAGCACGTGGGTAGTATCTTTCTTCTATCACCTCTTTCACGCGTTGCAATACCCACTGAAAATTATGCCCCTTTTCACCGTGTATAAAGCTGTACGCCATTGAAAATGTTTTATTCGTTGGAGTTACTCCAACAATGGCAATTTAAACATGGTGGTATTGTACGTGGAGTCCATCAACATGATTTCAGGGAACGTACGCCATAGAGCATTCGAAGTAGGGTGAACAAAAAATAGCTCCTCAAGCTCATTATGCTCATTCACCCTCGGGTAGTATGCATACCCTGAATCCGTCAGATGCGAGTAAAGGACTTGAATTTGAGTTCTATCACCTACTCTGGCTCTTCGAAACTTATCAAGTGCGTTATATATAGTTCTAACGCTAGACACGTTATCCGGATTACGTCCCTTTATTGTCGAAAGTATATTACGTTGTGGTACGCTATACTCTGACAATTCTTTGACCAAACTTAACTCATCATCTTTTAATCGCATTGCATATGGCACACCATGCAACGACTCTAGCAACTCATGATTATGGCTATCACACTTCACCCTCAAAATCCAATTATATCGTGTTGGTCTATATTTCGCAACTAATCTGAATGGACAATCGCTTTTTTTTGTTTTGGTTTTCTGTTTTCCACTACCGTGATATTCATAAATCCCGCTCTTTGTACACATATAATTAATTTCCATCATCTGACCATTTTCTGATTTGGTTCTCTTTTTAACAATGACAAAACCGAGCCCCGAGGCTATATTTTGCACCCACTCAGTTACTTCCTCGTGAGAACGGAAAGCCTGAAAATACATAACAAATTTTATAACACACCTTTTTTTTTTAACTAATATTTTTTTAATACTTTTATAACGAAAAGCCCCGAGGCTATATTTACCTCTTGTCTGATAAATGGGCAATCCTCTGATACTTCCTCGTGAAAACCGAAAGCCTAAAAAATAAAAAACACAACAACTTTTATAAATTTCATTTTTAACAAACTTTTATAAAAAGGGCAAATGGCATAAAAAGGCATCAAAGTTAGGGTTCATTTCCAATTAAGGTATTCTACTTTTTTTCTTGCATAAAAAGGTACCAAACAAATTTTTTTGGCGGATTTGGGTTTTTTACTAACGTTCGTTAACTCATTTCGTTAGTATATTACATGTTTAGTCCTCGAATTTGTAGAGTTATTTACATAAATCGTCCTTGTGTATATTACATGCCCAGACCCCAAAACAGTTTTCCCTCTATCTCATTCATTACTCAACATCAACATCAACTCACCACATTTAATAGTCACTTACTTAATAAACTCTCTCAAATTCACACAAGAAGCCTTAACATCCTCACCAAAATTACACCACTTAAAAACCACCAAAAACCCACAATCTGTTATAAATTTCTTGAAAACCCAAAATCTTACTGACCCACAAATCAAATCAATAGTTTTATCACAACCGGTTCGGCTATGTTTTCGTATGGACTTTCGGCTCTTTGTTCGATGAATAAATTGAAATTGAGGAAGAAGTTTGAGTTGTTTAGGAAGTTTGGGTGGTGTGATTTGGATATCTGTGTTATTTTAACTTCATATCTACAAAAGACACACTTAAATTAAGAACTACAAACAACCCAAATAGAGATATAAACCCAAATATTCAATAACTTAGGAAGGAGTAACAATGGTGGTTCGTTTTGGTAGGGAAGACAGGAAGAGAATGGTGAGATGGGTGACGGCGGAATGATGGTGATATGGTTGGTGGGTGGCTGACTCGGCGGAATGATGGTGATGTGGGTTTCAAGTAAATGGTGATTGATAAATAGTGATATGGGTTTATGGTGTTTGGTATCCAAAAAAAAGATGGAGATCGATATAATTATATCTTTTGCTTAAAGATCTGGGAATTTTTGTGACATGTCTGATAGATTGATGGGGAATTTACAGTGGTGGTCGGTGTGTCTCTCGATGGTGGTGGTGGGTTGTGGGTGGAGGTTAAAGTGGGTGGTGTGGATGAGGCGATGGTGGCCTGAGATAAGGAGTTTGGGGTGGTGGTGAATGCTGACAGATGGGTTTACTCGGCTGGTTCTAAAATTTGATTTTACTATCTGTTGTCATAGCAACTCTTTGTAGGAAGTTTTGGATATTTTATGTTGCATCTGCTCTCTTTTTGTGGATTTAGATTATGCTTTTGAGGTCCTAAAGTATGTGTTTTGAACTTGAGATTACAGTTGGTTCTAAAAGTAAAAGGATTTTATTCTATTTCGTCATCTGAATCCTATGCCTGATCATTTTCAAGTTTTTCTTACTTTTGCGTTTGTAGTTTTTTAAAAGTATTACTATGTATTATCAGTGTGATTAATGTGTTTCAGATAAATACATGATTGTTGTATTCATCAAGACATATGTTGGAGTGAAACTGTCTTTACTATGTTAATCAAGAACTGATGATGGTTAACCTTTGTACAAGACTAATTTTAAAAATCATAAGCGGATATGAAGATGAAAACTATGGCGATAATAAAGATCATATTTCTCAAGTAATGTCTTTGCATACAACAAGAAAAGCTAGAAATTCAACTTATAAAACTATGGCGATAATAAAGATCAGATTCCCCAGAAGGCATATGAAGGTTTTTGCAATTGGATGTTGCATGAAATCATTATACAAATTCGAGGACTAAAAATGTAATATACTAACGAAGTGAGTTAACGAACGTTAGTAAAAAACCCAAATCCGCCAAAAATTTTTGTTGAGTACCTTTTTATGCAAGAAAAAAAGTAGAATACCTTAATTGGAAATGAACCCTAACTTTAATGCCCTTTTGTGCCATTTGCCCTTATAAAAAATACAAATTTGTACATTTTTAATAAATTTCATTTTTAACAAACTTTTATAAAAAACACAACTTTTTACATTTTTAACATTTTCTTATAAAACTAATACTTTTATAAATAATTTTTTTAACAAAGTTTTATTAATACTTTTAAAACTAATACACAATTTTATTAATACTTTTAAATCTAATAAAAACTTTTAAAACTAATACACAATTTTATTAATACTTTTAAATCTAATACACATTTTCTTATTAATACTTTTAAATCTAATACAAACTTTTATTAATACTTTTATTAATAATTATATAAAAGAGTTGATACGTGTGTGGCTATTAATGCGTGTACGCGTTCGTTCAATGTGGTACGCGTTTTCTCTGTCTTGAGTTGATATCCTGTCCTCTCTCTCTCACTATCCTCATTCATTCAACTCTGTTTCTCTCTCTCACTATCTTTATCTCTCTAAAAGTTTTTAGATTTAGATCTAAAAACATATTAGATCTTGGTATTGTTGGTTATGTTGTGGTGATATTGCTACTGTGGTTCTTTGATGGTGAGTTTGTGATGTTTGGGTAAATCTGGGTTCTTTGATGGTGAGTTTGTGATGTTTGTATCATTTATGGGTTTAATTTAATGGATCTGTAATAAAAAACAAAAAACAAAAAACGCCTATTTTTTTTTAGGGTTTGGGTATCTGGGTTCTTTGATGGTAAGTTTGTGATGTTCGTATCATTTCTGGGTAAGTTGTGGGTTTAATTTAATGGATCTGTAATAAAAATAAAAAACGCCTAATTTTTTTAGGGTTTGGGTAAATATGGGTTCTTTGATGGTGAGTTTGTGATGTTTGTATCATTTCTGGGTAACTTGTGGGTTTAATTAAATGGATCTGTAATAAAAATAAAAAAACGCCTATTTTTTTTAGGGTTTGGGTATCTGGGTTCTTTGATGGTGAGTTTGTGATGTTTGTATCATTTCTGGGTAAGTTGTGGGTTTAATTTAATGGATCTGTAATAAAAATAAAAAACGCCTAATTGTTTTTAGGGTTTGGGTATCTGGGTTCTTTGATGGTGAGTTTGTGATGTTTGTATCATTTCTGGGTAAGTTGTGGGTCTAATTTAATGGATCTGTAATAAAAATAAAAAACGCATAATTTTTTTTAGGGTTTGGGTATCTGGGTTCTTTGATGGTGAGTTTGTGATGTTTGTATCATTTCTGGGTAAGTTGTGGGTTTAATTAAATGGATCTGTAATAAAAATAAATAACGCCTAAATTTTTTTTCATTAGGGTTTGGATATCTGGGTTCTTTGATGGTGAGTTTGTGATGTTTGTATCATTTCTGGGTAAGTTGTGGGTTTAATTAAATGGATCTGTAATAAACCCTATGGTAAAAGCAGTTACAAACTGCTTATGTGAGTGGGTGATTATGTGATGTTATGTGAAACTGCATGAGTTGTGTGGGTGCAAACGGGTAGGTTAACACCTTGATCTGCCACCATTGAGTGGTATGAATACCTGCTCTGGCCTACCCCAGTCCACAGGCTCTGTGTGGTTTCTTGGGAAACTGCTTATGTGCTTATGATAAAAATGTGCTTATGTGCTTATTGAAACTGCCTGAGTTGTGTGGGTGCAAAAGGGTAGGTTAACACCTTAATCTGCCACCATTGAGTGGTATGAATACCTGCTCTGGCCTACCCCAGTCCACAGGCTCTGTGTGGTTTCTTGGCAAACTGCTTATTGCACACAAGCAGATTGCACACAGGCTCAGATTAGACCCCGTTCCAATAGTACGTTACAGGTGGGGTTATTCATACTGTGGCTATAATTTTATATAACAAACTGCTTATATGTTTGATAAGCAGTTTGTTATTGTAAGCTGATTTGAAAATTGTTTTTTTTAAAAAAAAAAAAAAAAAAAAAACTGAGTTAAGGCAATGATGATTTTGCAAAAAAAAAAAAAAAAAAAAAAAAAAAAAAAAAAAAATTATTTTGCAACCTTTGATGTTGCAGCCATATATGATAATATGATTTTGGCTTGGCATTTCCGAATGGACGGCAAATTTTTTTATTTTTTTTTTATTTTGCAACCTTTGATGTTGCAGCCATATATGATAATATGTGAAACTTAATCTGAGCCTAATGTTATCTCTATTATTAATGTGTAAAATTGTTACCTCTGGTGATTGAGACATATCGGCAGCCTAATTTGAGGTTTCTTTGTGGTTTGTTAGTTGCGGCTTTCACTTGCAGCTTGTGTTTCACTTGGCTTGTGTTATAACCCAACCCTAGGTACTTGAGAGGGTTTAACTAAAATTATAGCCACCGTATAAATAACCCCACCCTATCTGTAACTTGTGGAAACTTCACTTGTTGTAACTTGGTGATGTTTGTATGATGTTTGTGTGATTTCTGGGTTTAATTTAGGATCTGCTTGTGGTAACTTGAGGGTACTTTAATGGATCTGTTTGTGTGATGAGGCTGAATATAACATGGGAGGTTTCACTACCTACCATTTTGAGATTCTTCACTTGTGACTTCTTGCAGTTTGGGAATCTTACTTTTGGTACTTGCTTGTGAACATTGGGAAACATGTGTTTCACTTGGTACTTGTGTGCTAATGCAATCTGCTTGTGTGCTAATGCAATCTGGTATTGTGCAATCTTTGAGATTCTATGTTTGTGAGTTCCTGCAGTTTGGGAATCTTACTTCTGCAAATGGTACTTGCTTGTGAACATTGTGAAACGTGTGTTTCACTTGAGCAATCTAACTTGGTTGCAATCTGGTATTGTGCAATCTGATCTGTGCACTTGTGTGCAATCTGCTACACTTGGACAAATTTTTTTTTTTCAAAAAAGGCGATGACGATTGGTTTTATAACCGAACGACACGACAAAGTGATATTTTTATCACTTTGCAACCTTCATATCCGAGCCTAACACTTTTTATCAATTGTGATATTTTTATCACTTTGCAACCTTTGTGCAATCTGCTTGTGTGCTTATGCACTTGGACAAAAAAAAACTTGGTGATGATGAACTCTAATCTGAGCCTGTATTCAATCTGCTTGTATGAACTCTAATCTGAGCCTGTATTCAATCTGCTTGTGTGCTTTTGCACTTGGACAAAAAAAAAAAAAAAAAAAAAAAAAAAAAAAAAAAAAAAAAACTTGGCGATGATGAACTCTAATCTGAGCCTGTATTCAATCTGCTTGTGTGCTAATGCACTTGGACAAAAAAAAACTTATTGGACAAAAACTTGTGTGTTTATGCACTTGGACAAAAAAATACTTTTTGGGACAAAATAACCCCACCCAAAACCTTCTTGTGTGCTTTGTGCAATCCTTGGACAAAAAATAAACTTGTGGGATAAAATAACCCCACCCAAACCAGCAATATGACAAAAAATAATAATAATAAAAAACAGCAAAAGACAAAAAGAAAAAAAAAAAAAATGTACAAAATCTGTAAAAGTACCCTAGACCCATAGACCCCGTTTGCAGTAAGGGGGTAGACCCCGTATTAATAGTGTGTCCCTTAAAAGAGTTTGACAAATCCTTACAACACCAAAACAGTGCTTCATGAACTCATTATGTATTTTTTGGAAGTAGTTTTTCATTTTATTTAAACCAAATGCAACTGATATGCAAAGTTCATATCCTCTTTTAAGTCTAACTGTGTCCTTTTCGTATATGTGATTAACCAGTATTAGTATACATTAAGTTGTGCAAAAGTAGTAATCTTAAGATTAAGTTAAATACCATCCGTAATTTATTTATTGTCTCATGTAATGCAAGTACAAATTGGTACAAGGTTATATTTTAAGAAAGAAATATATAGTATTTATCGGGTCTTATCGGGTTGACTCGATAACCCGATAAGAAAAATAATTCAACCCTAACCCGACCCGATAACAATATCGGGTTATCGGGTTCGGGGCAAACAAACCCGACTAGTTTTATTAACCCGATTAACCCGACCCTACTGACACCCCATATACAGGGGCGGAGACACGAGGAGGGCAGGCCTCCTTAGCAAGAAAATTGTAATGTGAACTTTTAAAAATATCTGACTATTTTTGTAATACGGCCTTCTAACGAACCGATTTACAATGATGTTTTTAAAAATTGTTAAAGTTTGCTCTGTCGACCATAATTTTTGACTCCGCCTCTGAATAATAGTTATCGTGTATCAAATATCATACAAGTCAAATGATAAGATACATGGAGTAACAATAATTGTGTACCAAAATTCAACTAATCACCAACATCTACTCCATTTTAAACGCCAACCCAAAGACTTTGTAATCCTAAAAAGCTGTAACTATACATTATGCGTATGTAGTTGTTGATGACCTACTAATTAATTAAATAATCACCTAAACCAAACAAGTTGCAATTACGAGGGCTGAAATTGTGAATTGTGAGACTCGATGTCCTTGTTATTACAATTTGATAAAAGATAACCCTTTTTACAGAAAGGCTTTGTTTGGTCGCCCCACATGACCCGACAGCGTATGACCTTAAACCCGGTTTTCGATAAAGAAGTTAAAAATGTAAATGTTGGGGTAAAAAAAATCCACCTTTTTAAAACCAAAAGTTGATATGTAAATATTTATTTACAGTCATGCTGTATAAGCTAGCTTGTCAATTTTTTGGGTCTTATTAAATAACTTTATAGTCATATGTATAAAGATATAAATGTAAAGGTCATGGTTTTGCGATACTCGGAGAGTGAGTCATGTATGCCTTTCACATTATTGAAAGTCAGTCGATTGTGGGCCGGCTCGGGTTACTGATTATTAACCTTTTGCACCTAACTACACGACATAATCAAGTTATCTACGTGATCATTTTTATTCATTTTTTTCGATCACCTCATATATGTATCTAAGGAGATCTGAAGCTTAGTCATTTTATAAGAACATTAAATGCTTAATCAGATAGTTTTGGTGGTGGTCATAGTTTGTGAGGGCATCATTTGAGAAGTGAGCAATGACATCAAACCCCTATTTTAACATTGCGTTCTCGAGTTGTTTTAGGTGTGTATAGAAATGATGGGTAAAGAAACAGAAAAGAAAAAAAGAGTTGATTTTTTATTTCTTGTTATCGAGTTGAAATGAAATGAAAGAAAAATATGTGTTCTTGAGTTGAGAAGAAAAGAAATGAAAATAGATATAATTACATTTATGTCATGTTTATTTTGTCACAATCGTTGAATATGAGTAAATATTAAAGGTTATATTTGTCATTATATACTCGATAGTTTGGGTGCAGTCTTGTTTATGTCCAAATCCGTCCATATTTAAGCGAATTTTTTTTTTTGAGGAAAAATGTTAAGAATTTTCAAGTTATTTCTCTTTTATTTTTTTTATTTTCTGATAAAAAAAAAAAAAAAAAAAAATTGAATAACACAATAAGTTTCGGTTTCCTATGATTTTCTTTCCTTTTTCTTAAAAAAAACTATATGTTTATAGAAGTGTGTAATCGAATATGCGGCTAGTTTATATAACCCATAACTATTTAAAAATTACATGTTTAGTTTATTATTTTAATTTTTTCTCACTTTTGGTAGAAAAAATGATTTGGTTGTATGTTACTATGTTACTTTGATGTGCGAGGAAACATTCTGACATTGTCTTTGGAGAACGTTTTTATAAGCGATACAAATCAAGGTTGTCAGGATCGGGATCCTACCTAGGATCGTTTTTGGCTTCGCAAGATCGTGATCGTAGGATCGGATCGGGATCGTAAGTGTAGGATCGTATAGGGGCTGTAGTTCTGTATATATATCTCGGCATAAGTCTACACTTAGTCAATTTGTATACTATATAAGTATATAACGTTAAAAAATAAAAAGAAGGCCCATACTTTAAAGTTTACTTCGTGGTGAATAATAAATAAACCAGTTTTAAGTTTTTTGTTTATCCTGTTTGAAATGTACATACGCAAGACTTAATATAAATTAATTAATCATATGTGTGTTGGTAAAAATAGCATGTAGTTGTCGTGAAAATATTGTTAGTCATTATCGTAATAATTTTGTACTTAATTTAGCCAATGCTAACACTAATTTCTTACAATGCGCATCTGTCACTTTAAACCGAATGGTCATTTGTAAAAAACAATGAATTAGTGATTGTGATTGGGCTTTTAGGATCAAATATGGGGCTTAAATGCTTCACATAGAAGAAAAAAGTCCAAAAAAATGGGTTAGCAACAGGATCGGATCGTAAACGATCCTACGATCCTACGATCCGATCCTACGATCCTGAACGATCCTACCTGATTTACGATCCTATTATGATCCTGATCGTTTTTTAAGTGTAGGATCGTAGGATCGTGCGATCCTACGATCAGGATCGCGATCCTGACAACCTTGATACAAATCATGCAACATTATGACTTTATGAGCATATGTATCATTTTAATATAACTTATTTTTCAATTTCGTATATATATGTTTTTTAGTCATATATAGATTACTTGAACAATGGCCCACACGTCCACACTTCTTGACAAATTTAACAACAAAACGTTTATACATCACAAGTTACAGAATCATCAAAACGATATATCAGATGAAACTAGATAAAATCAAATGTGCAAATGAAAGAATTGTTATAAAAATTATTATTTGTGTTGAATTACGTCGACTGGCATGAATTTTGAAGGCGAAAAAAACGAGTTAGTGAACCTAAATAGTCGAGAAACACCAGACCGTTCACAAAGCAAATCTAAATACATAAGCTGCCTTAGCTTATAGTCAAAGAATTGTCGTCGGTCCTAACTTGTGTATTCTTGTTTTAGATCATCATTGATTTTTGACAAGCTTATCAAGTCTAGCTTCAGTATGAAATGACAAATCTCGTGACGATGTTACCGCCAAGACAAAACCTGATGGTAGTTATAGTTTATCAAATGGGAACCCATTGATCCTTGCAAATATGAGTTTAATCATCATTCATGTAGCTCAGTTTGTTCCATGTGAACGTATACTGACGAACAGGGCCGGTTTTTTAAAGGAGTGCAAGAGGTGCGATTGCACAGGGCCACCGCTTGATGAGGGCCATCAAATTTCATGCATTTTTATTATATATATGAACACAATATAAGACTCGAGCTTAATTAATTCATGCATTACTTATACATATGTATATTATGTGTGTGTTGAGCCTTGAGGGCCTCTTTGTCGTAATAGCACGGGGCCACTGAAATCCACAAGACGACCCTGACGAAAAAGAAAAATGTGTAAAATATAGTTGTATTATCATAAGGGTGTGTTTAGTGCAAAACATTTTAAAGCGTTTAATGTTTACAAGAAAAAAATTGTTTAACAACCAACGGTGATAACAAGCATTAAAATCTTAATGGTTCTTTTACTTTATTTTACACATTAAAATTAAAGAATTTTTTATCTTACCAAACGTTTTGTTTAAAACAGATAGCCACTGATTACTTTTAATGTTTATAAATTATAACTAGTACTGAGCATCGGGTCAAAACAACCTGAACCGGAAACTGGTTTTATGGAAGACGTGAACCGAAAACCGCACCGAAGTGACTCGGTTCGGTTCGGTTTTGTGTCGCTCCATTCGGTTCGGTTTGGTTTATACGTTTTAGTGTGTTTCTCTCGGTTTTGACTCGAACCAAATCGAACTGAGCTGAACCGAAACCAAAAATCACAAATATATAAAACCAAAAACTGAACTGAATATGATTGGTTCAGTTTCGGTCGAATCGGCTTGGTTCGGTCTTCCGGATCAATTCGGTTTTTGGTCTGTTTGACAAAATCAGAAAACAAAATTTCCCAAAGGACTAAACTAGCCTTATACTCAACACTTGAAGGTCTACTAGTCATGAAAATAAAAAAGTAAAAACTGCAACAGCAAGAACAGATTCTTCTAATACCCTGGGGGTTTTTCTGCCTATAGACTAGGGACCATCTCACACACACTCTCTCTGCGTTTCTACTCATTACATTTTGCCTACTTTGCTCCCCATTCTTAACCATCATTCCTGTCACACACACTCTCATTCTGTGTGTGTTTTTTCTTTATTCATATCTTTTCTTTATGTATATATACAACCCATCCCATAACTGAAACTTATATAATACAATGGCGTGCATGAAACTAGGATCTAAATCAGAGGTTTTTCATTTCAATCAAGATTCAAGAACATGGTTTGTTTTTCTTTATTGGTTTCTTCATTAGTCTATGATTTGTTGTTGTTTTTTAGATATTGGTTAATGGGTATGTTTCTTTTTTGGTTTTCATCAATACCCATGTTTCAGAATTTGATTTTTTGTAAATGTGGATTTTTGGTGTCAGGTTATTGAGGTTTTTGATTGTTTGATTACATTGTGTTATGACTTATGAGTTTGTTTTGATTTACATGTTTTGCTGTTTTGTTAAGGTTTTGGGTTTGATTCATGGTTAATGTGTTGAGCATTGTTTTTGATGTTCGTCTATTCGAAAACTAATGCTACATTATTAGGTCAAAGAGTCAAAACAAGTTATTTTTTGCATTCATATTTGATATGGAATTCTATTGTTTATATAAAGTTTTTGATGTTTGTATTAAGCTTTTATGAGGATTGTTATGTTTAAGAAACAAGGTTGCTGTTATTTTGGTGTTTGTTTTATATTAAGGTCCATTGAAAAATACTATGTTTGACTATTGATAGTCAAACTAATCTGGTTGTTCAAATTTAATGAATAGTGACTAGTGAGGAAGCTCTTAAAGCTTGCTATGAGATGTAGTTTTATATGTTCTCATTTGAATGTGGCTTAAAAATCGAGTATGGACCACATAGGGAAAATTGTCACACAAAAAAAAGCTACTAAAGATTCCAATTTGCCAATGTGGGCTTTGACTTAATTTTCTCGCTGCTCATCAAAAGGAATGGAATTCCTTTCTTTTTTTTGACATACGTAGGAGTGCATGTTTAGTATTTGTCAAATATAAGAGTGAATTGGCAAAATTTCTGTTTATGTTTGGAAATTTGAGTGTCGGCTCCTTTTGATGAGCAAGAAAATTGATTTGCAATTTTGGGAATTTTAGTCGAATTTCTTGGCAATGGTCTGACCACATATGGGGAAGGTCAATGCAGTTTTTTGTGTGTTAACAAGTTTTAAAATTTCAATTTTCTTTCTTTTTTGTATGATATAGAAGTAAATTTACATATAAATCTTGCAGGCTCTGCTCATCTGGCCTTCCGAGTGATGTTACCATTGAAGTTGAAGATGTTTCGTTCCATCTTCACAAGGTATGTTTTTACTCGCTTATGTTTGGACAGATGATCACTCACTATGGTAGGGAGGTGTTTGGCATCACGTTTTGAAAGTTATATTGTGAATGAAATTCAACACAATTAGTTGCATTGCAGGAATTAGTGTTTGGATGTGTATCTTTGAAGTTGTGATAATCAGATGGTCACTTATTTGAGTGTTTGGCAATTTGAATACGTAGTATTAAGGATTTACATGTTACGTGACCCTATATAAATAGATAATCATGATATTTGTTGCAGCAAGTAAACCTATAATCTGAAAGTGATAATGATTCGGCCCATAAATAATCCAATAATCGAAATCGTATAACTAAATACAAGCACTACAAGCTGGTTATTGCGACTTGAAAGCCCAACCATTTCACTGGGTGTATGGAAGTGTGTTTTCATGGTTATAGTTACAAGTTACAACTGTTTTGTTAAGACGCGCATTCATACACCCCTAGGTAATATATTGTCTTTAACCGGTTTATAGTCCAAATTAAATTTCATAAGAGTCTTGCGTTTTGCAAGATGTGATCATTGAAGCACCTTTAGACTATTATCCTGTAGCTACATTGACCAGACTCGCTTCTTCTCATAACTTGCAGTTCCCGTTATTATCTAGAAGCAAAACATTGGAAAATCTCATTGAGGATTCCTCCGATGATGAGAAAAAGATGAAATATGAAGATGAAAAACAATCTTCTGTTCTTAAACTTGATCTACCAGGAGGGCCAAAAACCTTTTTACTCATTGCTAAGTTTTGCTACGGAGTCAAACTAGAAGTTAACTCAAGCAATATAGTTCCTCTTCGATGTGCAGCTGAGTACCTTCAAATGACAGAAGAATATGGAGAAGATAATCTCATTAATCACACGGAAACCTTCCTGAGTGACTTGTTTGACACCTGGAGCGATACATTGAAAGCACTCGAATCATGTGAAGAAGTGGTAGAGTTTGCAGAAGAGCTTCATATAGTTTCAAGATGCATCGATGCACTTGCTTTGAAAGCTTGTACATTCGATAAAGATTTGTTCAGTTGGCCTGTCTCGACCACAAAAGATAACCCTTTTGCAACTGTTATCTGGAATGGTATCCAAACCACTTCCACAAATCAAGATTGGTGGCATGAAGATGTGTCGAAGTTAAGCTTACCTCTTTACAGACGATTCATCTTGGCCGTTGAATCAAGAAATCATGATCACGAACGGGTAGCTGGGTCCCTCGTGTTCTATGCAAAAAAGCATCTTCCTTTACTTGGTAGAGAATCGACTTTTTCAAATGGTAATCTTTATTCTTCTGCTTTCGATTCAAATTCAGATCAAAAGAGTCTTCTTGAAGAGATAGTTGACTTACTCCCTAGTCAAAAGAATGTTGTTCCAACGAAGCTCCTCCTCAGGCTGCTAAGAACATCAATGATTTTAAAATGCAACCCATTGTGTCTCGGGAATTTGGAAAGACGGATCGGGATGCAGTTGGATCAAGCTTCGATTGAAGATATTCTTATTCCTAATATGGGTTATTCAAGTGAGACACTTTATGAGATTGATTGTGTTCAAAGGATTCTTGATCAGTTCATGCTCATGGAGCGAGATCAGGATCAGGATGGAAGTGAAATAACTGAATCGGGTTTTGATGAAGACGACGATGATGATGAGCTGATTGGGAATTCCCGATCACTCACGCCAATGACAATGGTGGCAAATCTTATGGACAACTACCTTGCTGAAGTGGCATCTGATGTTAACTTAAAGCTTGAAAAGTTCCAGTCTATGGCTGCTACTGTCCCCGATTATGCAAGGGCAATGGATGATGGAATGTACCGCGCCATCGATATATATCTCAAGGTGAAATTTAGCTCATAACTGTTAATTAATGTGCTAGCAAAATGAGTAGCTTGGGTTATGGCCAATGGGTCAAACTGGGTTCCGGTAAACACGGGTAATTTTCGTACGGATCACCCGGGTTGACTGGGAATACCTTTGCGAAGTAGTAGTTTACTAGTTCTTTTATTATAAATTAATAAATTATTAGTGTGTCATATTCAATTACAAATAATATATTTTTTCAATATATAAATGATTTAGGATGCTTTATACATTAAGAGACTTTTGACTTGTTTAACTTGTTTCCTTTTTTGCTAACTTTTTTCTTTTACTCTTTTGAACTATTAGAGATAAAACATGACCATAATTAACCCATTCACTAGTAAATGGGTCAAACTGCCACCACTATCAAAAATTTTATGATCTACTACATGCTGGTTACCGCATTATTTCCTGCGTTCTGAAAATAGGTACAGTTGACTGTATAGTCAGATTAACTAGTATTCCCAGCTATAATAGATACCGAACCATTTAGAAATATAAATTATAAACATTCATATACTTAGGATTTTCCACATTTTTAAATCGGGTTGTCATCTTTATCTCATAAAGATATCGGAATTTTCATACTTTGAATCCGAAGTTTAGTTTCATAGACCTGAATAGTCAAATGAGGGTATCAGGTCTTGCATTATGTTCTTTCCTCCATATACTACAACTTAAGGATGCATTCTTACTGTATTTTGCAGGCACATCCATGGCTAACAGATTCAGACAGGGAACTACTCTGCAGGCTCATGGACTGCCAGAAACTCTCACTCGAAGCCAGCACCCATGCAGCTCAGAACGAGAGACTGCCTCTCCGTTTCATTGTCCAAGTTCTCTTCTTCGAGCAGATTCGGCTCCGTACCTCAGTAGCCGGCTGCTTATACGTCTCTGACAGCTACAACTCACAGACTCACCTGAGCAGCAGCATCGCACTACCGGAAAGTGGAAATGTCCACCTTTTGACTACAGGAGAAAGTGACAGGCGAGTTGTGGCGGTTGATGACATGCGAGGCCGGGTTTCTGAGCTCGAGAAAGAGTGTTTGACTATGAAGAAAGAAATTGATAAGCTTGTGAAGACTAAAGGGGTCAGTTGGAACAATTTGTGTAAGATGTTTGGGCTCGGGTTAAGGTTAAAGTCGAAGTCTCGTGGCAGTTGTGCATCGAGCAATGATCTTGGAAGTAAGAGAGTGTCGTCTATGACAAGAATAAGAGATGTTCCAAAAGGAAAGATCCGGGATCAAGAAAATGGTGAGTTGGTTGATTAAGATTAGAGGGAATTAGATTAAGGAATAAATGAATTTATGGTTAATTTTTTTTAGTCATTTGATTCTCAAGGAAATTGAGTTGTTGATGGTGCTGTAATTAAGGTGTAGATTTTGGATCATCTTTAAGAATTATTTACCCATTAAGTTTTTAAAGTCTTTGGCTTTACTTTTTCTAATGCTTTATGTATTTGTAAGGCTTAGAAAACCAAAATTTGCCAGAACCCCTTCTTCCTTATGGCTAGATGTTTGGAACTGCCATTGAATGTGACATTCACATCTTCAATTATTCGTTACTCTTTGAACTGAACAGTTACTGAAGGCAACTCTCGTAAATACAGATTTTTGTTTGCTCAATAACGCCGGGTGACTGAATATAACTTCCAGCGGCCAAAATATTCTCAACTTGCATATAATACTTCCCAAATGGCTTTGTTTACATATTTTTGAATGTTTGCTCAATAACGCCGGATGAACTTTTTGTATATTTCCATAATTTTGATTCCAAATGACGAAGAAACCTAGGTTGCTGCTATGTTCTTCCCCAAACTCCAAATTAAATTACTTGTGTGTACTTTAATTTTTTTCTCTTTGTTTTTTTCTTTTCTAGCAGCTGTCGAACAACAATGTATACATTGTTTAAATCCCATTACATGTATAAAAAAACATGTTATCATCCATAATATAGCATAATCGTCAACTTTCATTATCTATCACCAGGCATGGATGGTGCACTGATTACTTCCTCTTCCTCGCCCTCATCATCTAATACTGCAACAACTGGAAGATGGACATATGACGTGTTTTTAAGTTTTCATGGTGAAGATACTCGAAACAACTTTGTTGATCATCTTTATGCAGCTCTTGATCAGGCAGGAATTTACACATTTAAGGATGACCAGAAGCTTCAGAAGGGGAAATCCATATCCCATGAACTTGTGAAAGCAATTGAAGAGTCAATGGTTGCAGTGGCAGTCTTTTCTAAAAATTATGCAAACTCGTCTTGGTGTTTGGATGAACTTGTGAAGATCGTTGAATGTCAACATCTGATGGGACAGAGGGTGTTACCAGTGTTCTATGATGTAGATCCCTCAGACGTCCGTGGACAGAAAGGAAGTTTCCATATAGCATTCCAAGAGCATGAATTAAAAATTGTAGCTAATACGGAGAAAGTGAAGAGGTATAGGGAAGCTTTATTGACAGTAGGCAGTTTATCTGGATGGGATGTAGCCAGAACGGCAAGCCGGTTAGTTCTCCTTAATCATTTAGTTTACTGTTTTATGATTGTCAACAATTTATTAAAGCTTAAACAAGTTACAATAGGTGAGGTGCTTTGTGTTGATTTGAATTCGGGTTCTAGTGTTAACTCATATTAAAACAGTAATCAAATAAGATGAAACAAACTTATATATTGTCCTTATCAACACCATTGATAAACAGATTAAATTCACTGAGTTATCAAGGGCTCAAACAAACATATAATCATGACCGTATACAAAATTTATTTCTTAGCAACTTGCTATTAAACCTATTGACAGACACAAGAAGACCCAACCAGGGGTGAGGTGCTTTGCTCATTAAATTGTAGGGCGATAATGAACAACACCTGTATCACAATCGAGTTCTATTATTTGTATTTCTTTTAGCTAAAACTGCTTTAACATGCAGGAGTGAAGCTGAATGTATTAAGCAAATTGTAAGGAAAATTTTAAGCTATAACAAATCTCATCCAGCAGATGATAATCTAGTTGGGATGGAATTACGTGTACCACATGTGAAGTCGTTGTTAGCTAAAGGGTCAGATGATGTTTGCATGATAGGAATTTGGGGAATGGGTGGAATCGGCAAGACAACAATAGCCAGAGCTGTATATCGTCAAATATGGTATGAGTTTGAGGGTAGTAGCTTTCTAGAAGATGTTAGAGAAAATGGTTTTGATAAGAAAGGTCTCAAAACCTTACAAGAGAAGCTTCTTTCAGAAATCTTAATGGAAAAAGATTTTGAAGTCAAGGATTGTGATGATGGAATACATCAAATTCAAAGAAGACTAGGCCGTAAAAAGGTTCTTGTTGTTCTCGATGATGTTGATAATTTTAAGCAACTGCAATTCTTAGCAGCTGCTCATGAATGGTTCGGCCCTGGTAGTAGAATTATTATAACAACCAGAGACGAGCATTTGTTATCGTATACACAACAAAAGTATGCACCTGAACTGTTAAGAGAAACTGACGCAGTGAAGCTCTTTAGTCAATATGCATTTAACGCAAACATTCCTCCAAAAGAATATGAAAAGCGATCAAGTGTTGTAGTAAGGCATGCAGGTCACCTTCCATTAGCCCTCAATGTTTTAGGCTCTCATTTTTGTGGTAGAAATTTGGAGTTTTGGGATAGTGCAATAAAGGTTTTGTCCAAAATACCACACAAGGAGATCAATGGGATTCTAAAGCTAAGTTATGATGGATTAAATGATTTTGAAAAGAAAATCTTCCTACACATTGCATGTTTTTTTAAAGGCAGGAAAAGGCATAAAGTCACAAGAATTCTTAATAGTCTTTGTTTAGAAGCTGTAAGTGGAATAACTGTGCTGATTGAAAAATCTCTTTTGACAATTTTTGATGGATGTATTCACATGCACGATCTTATTCAAGAGATGGGTTGGTCTATTGTCCGGGAATGCTATCCAAACAACATGGTATGGCTTCCAAATGAAATCAAAGAAGTAGAAACGAGAATCGAAGTAAGCATTGTTCTTTTGCCCCATAGCATTTTAATTAGTATGTTGTGGGCCTTCATGGCCTCTCTGTTTCTTTCTTTTCTAAATTTTTTTTGTCAGGCTTTGGTTTTATACCTTAAATAATACAGTACATGTTGATACAAATCTGGGCACTTCTCCTACGAGGATTAGTTTAAGCTAACTCTTCGGAGAATAGATCTTGCATCAAGTGAAATCTTCGATTGCTAGCTGCTAAGAAAACCGACACCGTTAGTCTCACCGCGGAACGGGGTTCCGCGGTCAACCTCCGGCGTGAGAGTAAGTGGTTGTTTTAGAGAGAGGAAGTGAATTCTAGAGAGAGAGAGAGTGTGAGTGTGTGTTCCCGTTTGAATAGGGGTGGGACCTCTATTTATATGGCTGACCTTTCTGTCGTGTTCTCAAGGTCACGGGTCTTGAGAGCGACAGTTTGTGACGTAAGTCAGCTGCAGAGCTTGTCTGCTTGTTGTGATGGTGATGTTTTTGGGCGGGAGTTGTCCCGCTTTCCCTTTTGGTGGACTGCAGGTTGCAGTACGTCCGACCTAGGGAAGATTCCTTTCCCCTTTTGTGGGGCGCGGTTGTGTTCTTGTTCGGGCGCGTCTATTGTCCGCGGAATGGCTTGGTGGCCATTGCCGGGGTATGTGTTTGGTCCGCGTCCGAATCATATGGGCGCTGGGAGTACTACATATTAGTGTTAAGTCCGCGGCTGGCCCGTACTGGTGCCAGGGGGGTCATACGTGATCAAGTCCCCCCAGTCTAGTTGTGCTTGTTAGTTTCATTGCAAGCATTGCTAGACTAAGTTTTCTCGTGTTACCGCGGTTGGTTGTATCGTAGGAAGACAACCATTGCTGGTTGTGTTTCTCCACGTGGCAGGGGTGTGCGTTACAGCTGTCCATTGGGATTCGCGAACCGCCCTCAGCCGCATATTTTCTGACTGATAGGACGTTTTGTCTGCTTCCATCTTGTTCGTTGATCTAGGGCGATCTGGGCCGTTAGTTATGGGCCGGCGACGTGGCGCGTTGTTGGTCGTTCGATTGACCCGTCAGTTTTACTTTTGGGGGTATAAATACCTCTCTTTTTTACTTTATTGGTTACTGTTGCCACTTCTTCTTCGCAAGTAAAAAAGAAAATCCGCTACTCAGATCTGTGTGTGCGTCCATATTTTATCAGGTTAGGTTTTCTTCCTTCCTCTTAGTGCCATGGCTAAAAAGCTATTAAGCGATTTCACTTGTAAGTTAACACAGAAAGATCTTAGCGATTTTTGCTCGAAATATCATATTCCTTCTACTGTGCATCCCCTTCTTCCTAGTCCAGAGGCTACCATTAAGGATGCCCCTCTGGGTAAAATAGGAGTGTATACTAGATTCTTCGAGTTTTGCAACTTTAGGATTCCTCTGTCCGCGTTCCTGTGTAGGGTTTTAGAATATTTTCAGATCCATCTGTCTCAGTTGTCTGTATTAGCCGCTGCCAGGATTAGTCACTTCGAAATCCTGTGTCGCGTCCATGGTGGAACCCCGACTGTACCCTTGTTTAGGAAGTTCTACTATTCCGGCATGAGTAATGGGTGGATGACCTTAGAGAAACGTAAGGGTCCTAAGTCATTAGTCGTGCCGGTTTGTTACACCGCCCCCTAGATTCCGTGAAAAATTGGAAAGAATATTTCTTTTGGGTTGACGCGACTGTGTTCCCATTGGCAATCTCGTGGAATGAGAAGGTTTCGGTTGACCGGGATCCACCACCGACCGATAGCGATATTGACCTCGAGTTGCTGCATCGTCTTGACACGATGCGCGCTCCGTTTAAAAAGTTGCCGGAGCCTTTTCTGTGCACTGTTGGACTTAGCCGTGCTTGGGATGATGCCACAGCGCGACCTACTTTTAAGTCTTCGGAGAATGAGGGTGGGTGATTTTTTAGGGTTTGTCGCGTCCCATTTGTCTTTTATGTATTGTTACTAACTTGTGCCTTTTTCTTTGCAGATATGTCTCTCTTCTCCTTCATTAACCAAGCGGATCCTTTCGAGGTAATATCCGGGGAAAGAACTCTTCAGGAAGGTGAGAAAACGCTGCTTGATGAGACCGCCAGCCGAGTTATTGAGCCTTCCGAGAACATCATTTCCTTAGTCTCCGAGACAATTGTGGATAATGTTGACGCGGCTAAGGCTAGCAAGGCCGTTGGGAAAAAGAGGGTGAGGCTTGCGGTTCCTTCCAAACAACCAGAGAAGAAAAGGCTTACTTCTGTGCTGGCAAAGGATGCCGGGTCCACTGCTGGTATGGTCTCTTTATTATGTTGGTGATGATTTTTTTTTTATTTTTTTTTTAGAAAATAACTTAGTGTTATCATGTAGGGGGTGCGACCGCGGGGTCTGCTCTTGTGATGGAGCTCCGCGACGAGTCCGATTATGGGCCTCGTCCGCAGGAGGTAACCCATGTTTCTTCTGAGGCTACTCCGGATCCTCAAGCTAATCCGGATTCTACTTCAAAGACGTCCACCAGCTTTCCTCAAGAAAATTTGGATACGGAGATGTCTGGTCCGTCCCAGCCACCACCATTGCAGCCGGAGGATGTTGTTGGGGTCGAGTCTCCGCTGCAGGAACAGTCCGTCCATCGTCCTGAGGCCTCAGACGATGATTTTTACGAGTCTCTGTCCGTGGAGACGGCAGAAGCCAAGAATGTGTATGTTCCCAAATGGCTCCCTACCAATGATTTCCGTATGGACGATGGTTGGGTTTGTCGGAGCATGCTGGATAATCTAGCTACTCCAGGTTATTTGTCAGTGCTACGCAACATGCCGCACGCGGACTTGCTTGAGCAATACAATGTTGCTACTATGCAACAAACATGCATGTCGTCTGAGGTGCGTTTGCGGCTGGAGTTTGAATTGAATCAGACAAACAAGTTGACTAAGAGGCTTGAGAGGAGGGATGCAAAGATTGGGACCCTTAAGCAGAGAGTGGCGGAATTGGAATCCGAGGCCGCGGAGGCGAGGGGTCTCCGCGAGCGCGTGGGTCAGCTTGAGTCTGAGTCCGAAGAGATGAGGAAACTGCGAGAGCGCGTGGCGCAATTGGAGAGTATGATTGCTCCTAAGGATGAGCAGTTGGCGAACCTGACCGTGGAAAATGCTGAGTTGAAGGGTAAAGTTACTGGGCTTACCTCTGTCTGCGATCAATTGAAAGAACAGGTGAGAAGTACAGGTTCGCTTGAGGAGAAGTTGAAGGAGTGTGAGGATAGGGTCCGTGGTGAATATGATGGACAGCTTGCTTAATTGGATCAGCGGTTGGAGGATCTTAATCGTGATTTTGATGAGGATTTGTTCCCGAGCACTCTTGTGGCTATCGAGGGAAAGAGATGGGTTATCGGGCATGGTTTTCGCCGGGCTTGGATGGCGTTTAAACAATCGGGTGAGCTTAACACTCGGTTGGGAGATTGTATTAGCAAAGCTATCGCGGAAGGTCTAAGGCAGGGCCTAGAGGCTGGGGTTGTTCATGGTTCTGAGGGCCGCACGCTGGATCAGATCAAAGCTTACAACCCGCGGGCTAAAGAAGTGTATCGCGAATCTGTTGTTCGCTTGAGCAATGTCCCTTTCCCCCTGCTGGACTCTTTGGAGGCATGCAAAGACTCTCCCTTGGAATATCTTATGGCCCAATTGGTTTTGGAGGAGGAGCGGCCGGGTAGTGCGGGGGAGTTTGTCTTTAATCCCCCGGTAGGGGAAGAGGTTGCCCTTCCCAACTCTTTGCTCCAAACTATCACTCGACGTCCGCGCGCCATTGCTGCGTACAAGGAGAGGAAGAAGGTAGCCTACGGTAGGAATTTTGATATATGGAACCCCGAGTTAATTGTGTCGGAGGTGGACCATCAAGTTACTTCTACCGGGGAGCCTTCCATGGTGATCGTTCCCATTGGTCCGACACCTTCTTCTGCAGTTACTGGTCCTACTGGGGAGGACGAAACAGAGGAAGATGAAGAAGGGCGCGGTCATGATGACATGTTTGACTTGAGTGTACTGGATCATGGTGCGGATCACGCGAGTGGCGTTTGAAGTGGTCTTTCTGTATAGGCGGCATTTAGACTATGCCGCCTTTTAAATGAAGCTTTGGCGTTCTTGTTAGTTTTTCCTTAGGGTCGCCGTTACCGCGATGCCTTTTTTGTGTAATCCGGGGGTATGCCCCCGTGTATTTGTACAGAACTTATTTCGTACTTAATGAAAGTGTTGGCGCCGTTTGTACACGTTTTTTTGTTTGATTGCCGGGGTTGAGTAATCCGGGCTTTGTACCCTTGGCCGTACTTAAGAAGTCCGGGGGTATCACAATGGACAATGGGTTTGCAATACCACTTACATGCCTGAGTCAATTTTGAGGTTGCTCGTCCTGTATGTGCGACACTGTCTGTCGCGGTTGTGAGAATTATGCACAGGTTTTAAAAAAGAAAAGAGTAAAGAAAATGATTGCATATGTACTTTGGAAAATTTGTAGAGCGGGCCAGGCATCTACATTTCATTACTTAGAAAACATTACAATAGAGATATGAAAAGTTAAAGTTTCCCTGTTGTCCGGACCTGGTCCGTAATCAACTTACAAAAGATGGGGGAAAACCTACTTATGGTTAGATGTAACATTTCTTCAGGTTGCGGATGTTCCATGTCCTTGGGAGTGTCTCCCCATCCGCGGCTCGGAGTTTGTATGTTCCTTTCCCGATTGCTTCGATCACTTCATACGGCCCCTCCCACTTGGGACCAAGCTTTCCAGTATCTTCTGCTCTGCTAGCTTCGTTACTCCGGTAGACAAATTCTCCGGGTCTAAATGCCGTGCTTCGTACCTTGGAGTTGTAGTACCCCTCCATTCTATGTGCCCAGAGCACATGTGGTACTTCCTCCACCCAGTCCTTACTTCCTTTTTCCAATCTTGATTTGATGCCCTCCCCTAAGCTCTTGTTCGCGCTCTCCACCAACCCATTTGCCTGCGGATGTTTCACCGACGCAAACCGCTGTTTGATGTTGAGCTTCTGGCACCAATCTTTGAACGGATTGTCGCGGAACTGCTTTCCGTTGTCCGACACTATCTCTCCTGGCAAGCCAAAGCGGCAGACTATGTTATCCCAGACAAACTTCTTCACTTGCCTACCTGTGATGGAGGCTAAGGGCTTGGCTTCGATCCATTTGGTGAAGTAGTCTATCGCGACGATCATGAATTTGACCTTGCCAGGACCTTCTGGGAAGGGTCCGCAAATGTCAATACCCCACTTGTAGAAAGGCCATGGGGAAGTGATTGGGGTCAAATTTTGCTGCGGATTCTTGGGTACCGGTCGATGGACTTGGCAATCTTCACATTTCTGAATTAGCTCGCGTGCATCTCTGTGCATTGTCGGCCAATAGTATCCGGATCTAATTGCTTTGGCAACCACCGCCCTTGGGCCAGAGTGCATGCTACACGATCCTTCGTGGATTTCTCGTAGCACGTAGTTGGCTTGAGTAGGGCCTACACACCGGAGCCAAGGTTCTAGAAAAGATTTCCGGAACAAGATCCCGTCTTTCAACGCGTACTGCCTAGCTTTGATCCGCAGCTTCCGTGCCTTGTTGTCGTCCGCTGGTAATATTTCGTCCCGTAAGTACTCAATCAGGGGTGTCATCCATGTATCCCCGTCCTCTTCAACAATTGCCAGTACCTCTTTTTCTTCAATGGACTTTTCCTTCAAGACTTCCACGAGGACCTGTTTTGTCAGGTGAACAAAGCTGGTGGATGCTATTTTGCTTAGTGCGTCAGCCTGCTTGTTTTGACTCCGGGGAACCTGTCTGATTGAGAACATCCGGAACCCTGCAATTATTGCTTTGGCCTTCGCCAGGTAACGTACCATGCTTTCCTCCTTTGCTTCGTATGCTCCGTTTATCTGGTTTGCCACGAGACGGGAGTCGACATTTGCGGATAAGTCTCTGACCTGCATTTGTTCAGCAATCCTTAGCCCTGCGATTAGTACTTCATACTCGGCTTCGTTGTTGGATGCCTCGAACTCGAAACGGAGGGCGTAGGTGAACTCCTGCCCTTCCGGACTTGTCAGGATCAAGCCTGCTCCGGACCCTTCGATGCACGAGGACCCATCCGTGAATAGGCTCCATGGCTCCGAGTACTGTTGCTGGTCCGTTTTCCTGTCAAGAGTTCCTTCATCTGGGATCTCAGCGATGAAGTCTGCAAGAATCTGTCCTTTTATGGCCGTCCGGGGTCTGAAGGTGATGTCATGCTCGTCCAGCTCTATTGCCCACCCAGCCATTCTTCCACTTTTTTCCGTCTTGGTCAAGACCTGCTTTAGTGGTTGGTCCGTGATTACCGCAACCGGATGTGCCTGGAAGTATCGCCGCAACCTGCGGGATGCATACACCAGCGCCAGGACGAGTTTCTCAATTGGAGTATAGTTCATTTCCGGGCCTTGTAAGGCGCGGCTGACGAAATATACCGGCTGTTGCCTTGATTCTCTTTGTGCTAGCAAAACCGCGCTTACAGCTTCATGTGACGCGGCTAGGTACATAATCAATTCTTCCTTTGGCTGTGGAGCTATGACCATTGGTAGGTTTGCAATGTGCTGCTTTATTTCTTTGAATGCTTGCTCCGCCTCTGTTGTCCAGTAGAAGTCGCTCTTTTTGATGCACTTCTTCAATGTCCTGAAGAACGGGAGGGATCTTTCCGCTGACTTGGACATGAAACGGCTGAGACTGGCTAGTTTTCCATTCAGAGACTGTACCTCCTTTTTGGTAGTCGGGGATTTGACAGACTTGTCTGGGCAGGCTCGGATGCCCTCTTTGCTCACCACATGACCTAGAAACATTCCCTGTTCCGCCCCAAATGTGCACTTCTTGGGGTTAAGCTTCATGTTGATGTTCCTTAGGGTCTTGAATGTTTCGTTTATGTCCCTGAGTACCTCTTCCTCCGAATGACTTTTGATGACTAAGTCGTCAACGTACACTTCCAAGTTTCTTCCAATTTGCTTCTCGAATGCCCTGTCCACAAGTCTTTGGTATGTGGCACCGGCGTTTTTCAGACCGAAGGGCATTTTTGTGTAGCAAAAGATGCCTTGGTTTGTGTGAAACGCCGTCTTCTCTTCATCCCCGACCGCCATCTGTATCTGGTGATACCCTTTGTACGCGTCGAGGAAGCATTTGAACGGGTATCCGCAAAGGGATTCAACCTTCCAGTCAATTTCCGGCAAGGGGTAGCAATCTTTTGGGCAGGCTTTGTTTAAATCCTTGAAGTCCACACACATTCTCCAGCTCCCGTCACTCTTTTTGACGAGTACGGGGTTAGACAGCCAATCATGCTAGTGTACTTCCTTCATGATCCCTGCTGCCACTAGCTTGGTGACGTCTTCATTAATTGCTTTGTTTCTTTCCGGAGCCTGTCCTCTCTTCTTCTGTCGTACCGGGCTATAACCTTCCCGGACATTCAGTTTATGTTCCGCGATTGTCCGCGGGACTCCGGTCATGTCAGAAGGTTCCCAAGCAAAGATATCCAAGTTGTTCTTTAGCAGGTCGCAGAGGCTCTTCTTTCCTTTTTCGCTCAACCCGCCCCCTATTGCGACCGTTTGGTCGGGGAACTTTGGGTTGATTGCCACCGCGACTCCTTCTTTCACTTCTGTAGTTGCATGGCCGGGCTCTGGTTCAACGATCATTCTGCATTCCACCGGGATTACCTTGTCACTGTGCAAAGTCACAATTCCACCCTGGGTAGGAAACTTTAGTATCCCGTGCGCCGTGGATGGCACTATCCTTAACAGCCTAATCCCCGGACGTCCAATGATTCCATTGTAGGGGGACGGAGATCGCACAACCATGAAATTCATCCAAGCGCTGGCTGAGTTCTCCTCATCTCCTAACGTAACTTCCAGGAGGATCTGTCCTAATGGCCACGAGAGTTCTCCACTAAAACCCAACAGTGGCGACGTGGCAGGAATTAGCCTTTTGCGGATATCTGGGCTTAGCTTGTTGAAGCAATGTTCGTACAGGACTTCTGAGGCGCTTCCATTGTCCACGTACATCCTGTGGATTGTGCATCCTTCCACGTCCGCCTTGATCACAAGCGGATGATCATCCCAGTCATCCCCGGATATGGGAGGAAAAGATATTTCCATGCTTAAGACTCCTTTTGGAAACAGCTTGGGTTTGACCGAACGCTGCCAAGTATTGACCATGTATATGGCATGGGCTTTGTCTTTGGCCGCAGTCTCTTTCTTTCCTCCCTTGGGGCCACCATTCTTTTGCGCTCCGTTCTTGATCTCTTTGACCAAATGTGCGAGCTGTCCGGACCTGACTGCCTCCTCTATCTGTTTCTTCAACTGATAGCATTCGTCCGTGTTGTGCCCCTTTTCCCTGTGAAAGTCGCAGTACTTGTCTTTGTTTCTGGATTCGGCCGGGCTGGACATTGGTGGAGGAGCTGTGAATTTGACCGTGTCCATGGCCAGGATTTCTTTCGGTGTCTTTGTGAGGAGTGTGAACCTGTCCCCTCTCTTCCTCTCCGGCCTGGAGCGGTTCCTAAACTCTCCTTTCCGTTCGGAGATCTGGATGCTTTTCTGTCCATGGTCCTGGTTCCTCCACTGGGGGTGTTTCTTCTTTGACTGGTTGGCTGCGGCCACCTCACCTCTAAGGAATGCCTTCACAACCTTCCACATTTCATCCTGCGACTGGGGGATGTTGTCATTGAGCCTTTTGATTAGTTCCGGGTTTGTTATTCCATGCATAAAGCCAGACACTCTCATGCACTCTGGAGCTCCCTTCACGTACATGCTCTCCGTCTTGAAGCGTTCCACGAATGCCTCCGTGGACTCCTCTTCTCGCTGCTTTATATGGTGCAATTCGACAGGATCTTTTGTATACTTCTTCTGATGTAGGAAGTACGAAAGAAAACGTGACCTCAATTCCTCGAAACTGTCGATGCTTTCCGGGCTTAGCTCATCAAACCAGCTGCGGGCGTGCCCGACGAGGGTGGAGTTAAACATGTGGCACCATGTGGGCATGGCCCATCTTTCCACTTTTGCCGCGGTCTGGAAGATTTTCAAGTGGTCATCCGGATCTCCTGTCCCATCGTACGTTTTGATGTGAGCTGGCATTCTTGTTCTGTCCGGGAACTCAAAATTCCGTATGCGACGGGTGAAGGGGTCTGTGTCCGCCACGTCATACGGGGAATAGAGGTCGTCATCGTCCTGTTTCTTGCTTCTCGGAGTGGACCTCCGGTGTCCTCCGGTGCTTTCCCCGCTTTCCGGGGTGGGTACTTCCTTTGTTCTACTGCGGCATGAGTGATATGTTTCTCCTCCGTCCGACTTCGAGTGGGAAGTACTGCCGCGGGTAACACTCCGGCTTCGCTGGTGTCTTTGCTTCTCAGTTTCTCTTCTGTATTGTCCACTGGGGGTAACTTTTGACTGGAGTCTGGAGAATACACTCGGTTTCCAGTCTCGAGAAGACATCTGGTCGTGGCCTTTTGGTTTCCCGCTGGCTCTTTTCTCTAGAACACCCCTTATCTAGGCTGTTGAGTCTCGAGAAAACACTCCTCGATTTGGAGTACTCCGAAGGGTCTGACCTAACACTGGGGCTGACCTCGCGCCTCCTCTTAGGTGCCCGTTTTCTTTCCTGTTCTGACCGAGTACTCCGAGCGTGTTCTCGAGATCTCTCATTTCTAGCCTCATCGTCGAAATCTAGACGGGTTTTGACCTGGTCCAGTTTTTCCTGATGGACCTTTTCTGCCATAAAGGGCAAGATCTGATGGTAGTGCTTTTCGCAGAACTCCCTTATTGACGCGTCTGTCACGGTATTAGGGTGGTGTTTCTCTGCATTTTGCACTGTCTCGTTCCCCCCCGTGTTTCTGACCGTGGACGGCTCAGGAGACGGGGAAGGATCTTCTGCCGGATTGCTCATTAGTGTTTTTTTTTTTTTTTTTTTAAAAAGAAAGAGACGCAGTTGTGTTACTGGTCCCACGGATGGCGCCAACTTGTTGATACAAATCTGGACACTTCTCCTACGAGGATTAGTTTAAGCTAACTCTTCGGAGAATAGATCTTGCATCAAGTGAAATCTTCGATTGCTAGCTGCTAAGAAAACCGACACCGTTAGTCTCACCGCGGAACGGGGTTCCGCGGTCAACCTCCGGCGTGAGAGTAAGTGGTTGTTTTAGAGAGAGGAAGTGAATTCTAGAGAGAGAGAGTGTGAGTGTGTGTTCCCGTTTGAATAGGGGTGAGACCTCTATTTATATGGTTGACCTTTCTGTCGTGTTCTCAAGGTCACGGGTCTTGAGAGCGACAGTTTGTGACGTAAGTCAGCTGCAGAGCTTGTCTGCTTGTTGTGATGGTGATGTTTTTGGGCGGGAGTTGTCCCGCTTTCCCTTTTGGTGGACTGCAGGTTGCAGTACGTCCGACCTAGGGAAGATTCCTTTCCCCTTTTGTGGGGCGCGGTTGTGTTCTTGTTCGGGCGCGTCTATTGTCCGCGGAATGGCTTGGTGGCCATTGCCGGGGTATGTGTTTGGTCCGCGTCCGAATCATATGGGCGCTGGGAGTACTACATATTAGTGTTAAGTCCGCGGCTGGCCCGTACTGGTGGCAGGGGGGTCATACGTGATCAGTACATGTTATAAACAGTCATGGTCAGTTAGAACGGTACTTTTTTCGGTCTTACAGAGTTGCGTTTTCTTACAGTTGATCTTCATGGATTATAAGTTAGCAGGCGACCAGAGAACCTGTATAATTTATGCTGTGCATTAGTAACAGCAGCATAGCTCTATTTCCAAATATACATGAAATATATCTTTAATGAATTTTTGGTTGCAGAGATTAGAGACAGCTGAAGCTATAATGGACCACGAGTTAAGGTACCTATCTAGTGCAAAATTCTTGAAGAGCATGAAGAAACTTAGGCTACTTGAAATAATTAACTGGCAATGGGAATTTATTGAAAGTGAACCTGAATCTTTCCCTGAAGAGTTAAGATGGCTTTCTTGGAAGTACTACCCATGTCAATCTATGATATTAACAAGAGGTATGACCAACCTTGTTGGCCTTAAAATGAAACTTAATAGAATGCAACGACTACAAATTGAGAAAAAGGTATCGTTTTTATGAATCCAGATTTATTTATGCATGTCGTGCGATGACGTAGCTAATTGTAACAAAACATCATATATTTGTGCCAGATTATTTTCCCCAACCTCAAGTTCATAAATCTATGTAAAGGGTGGTCAATAACAAGTTTTCCAGACATCTCGGGTGTTCCAAATCTTGAGCGCCTAAATTTGTCAGGTGTTCAGAATTGGTGGACGTTCACCAATCTGTTTGCTTCATGAAAGGATTATTCACTTAGATCTGAGTAATTGTTACAAACTTAGGATTCTCCCACCCTCTATCCATATGACTTCTCTGCAGACTCTATGTCTTAATGGCTGCAGAAGTCTCGAGGAATTTCCACAAGTCTCTGAGGAAATGGGGAGGTTGTTGCTATTAGATATTGAATATTGTTACATGATAAGGGAACTAAAATCATCAATTAGACTATTGACTGGCCTAACGATTTTGACTATAGAGAAAAAATCCTTTATACTCGTTATATAGGAAGAGGTTTTGTATACTAGGTTTAACTTTTTTAAGTTCTTTGAAGATACTGGGACTTCAAGGGCATGATCTTGTAGACGACGAATTCCCGTCGGATCTACATATAGCATGGAACTCCTTGGAAGAGTTGCGTCTAAATCAGAACATGTTTACCCTACTACCTACAAGCATTTGTCAGCTCTCTCATCTCAAATACCTCAACCTTAGAAACTGCAGCAAACTCAAAGAACTTACTCAGCTTCCTATCATGATTCAAGTTCTCAATGCAGATATGTGCGAATCTTTGAAAAAGATTGGAGATATAACAAATAAGTATAAGTGGTTGTTTCAGATCTCACTCGATGAGTGCCACCAACTCTCAAGTGATAAAGAGAGTTCAAGCCACCTTGCTAATATGTTTAAGAAATCTTTGGTCCAGGTATAGATCTAATTTATTTATCTTAATTATATATAGTTTCTTATATGTCAAGAGAAAGCAAATTATGTATTAATTACTTTTAGTTAAGTAGCTAGGATTATATTCTATATATGTTTGTGGATACAGAAATGTGCTGCTGTGAAACATCGATTGAGTATTGAAGTTCCTGGGAAAAAAATTCCAAACTGGTTCAGCAACCAACGCATGGGTAACACAATTGATCTGAATTTACCTAAAAACCAGATCAGCAAAATGATAGGGTTGGCCATATGCTGCATCTTTGGTCCATGTGATACTGAAACGACTACAAATCTTTTTATCAAACTAAAACATTCAGATAAAGAAAAAGTGATTGATTCGAGAGCACTTGGCGCTAAATCGTACGATAGGTGGCTTGGATATATGTCAGTTGAATTAATTGGGGATGTATGTCATGGTTCTAAATATGATGATCTTATCTTAAGGTTTCATACACCTAGAAGAATCTTGAAATGTGGGCTCTATGTGGTATACAAAGATGATATCAAATCGATGTCAGCTGGAATCGGGTCATGGATCCCAGATTACGATGAATTGGGGTTGCTTGATATTGAAATTCCGAGTGGTAATGATGTGCCACATGGAAGATTGTGGCTACCAACTTTTTCCTTCCAACATGACAAAACTGGGCATGGTAACATCGTTGACGTAAGAACGTATGTATGAGCTTTTGTTCATGTAATTATCTACCTGTACAAATAAGTAAGAAGACACCTTAGTTATTTGTGTGTTTACATTTTGACTCTTCTTATAGGTACATCTCACTTCGCCACTTGTCTCAGTTTGTTTGTTAGGCACAAATCGATACTCTTTTCTTGATTTTAAGAGTAAAATCTTGACTGATTAATATGATAATTTGGTCATTTTTGGCTTCTTTATAATGGAGATCAATTTTGATATTTAATTCATTGCTTCAAGCAATCTGATATTTTTGTTCAGTATTATATAAATGTTAGCTACTTACTATAACATCTATCTTCTGTGACATTCACCACACTTTTCAATGTTTTTTTAACTCGTAACATTGTCAATATCCATTTTACCACTAGATCGCTACTATAAAAACAGAGTTGGACACACAGCAAGGTGGTCATCATCCAACAGCAATGAGTCCCAATGCAGGGTTATAAGTTGAAGCAAGTAGAAAGGGCCGCGGTGTGCATTATAAATTGGATGTTACTATTTCAAACATGAATACCACTCTATAGACGGTTGGTATAATTAGTCCGAAAAAATAGGAACGGTAGTTTGCAACTAGTGCATTAAATATTGTATGTTCTAGGAATTCTATATACCACCATAAAGCTTTAGAAGTTACAGTTTATGGCTGCTACTGTCCCCAATTATGCAAGGGCAATGGATGATGGAATGTACCGCGCCGTCGATATATATCTCAAGGTGATCATTAACTCATAACTTTTGATTAATGTAGCAAGTTGAGTAGTTTGGTAATGAGCAATGGGTCAATCTGGGTCCGCTCAAAACGGGTAGTTTTATCTACGGGTCATCCTGGTTGACCGGAAATACTTTGCTAAGTTAGCAGTGTACTTTTTTTTCATTAGTATTTAAGATTATAAGTGTGACAAATTTTATACATTGAAAGGGACTTTTGACATGTTTAAATTGTTTCCTTTTTGGCAATTGTTTTTGTTATACTCTTTTGAACCGTTAGAGATAATACATGACCATAATCGTTGCATTCGTAAGTAAATGGGTCAAACTGCGACCGCTATCATAACTTTCTGATCTACCATGTGCCTGTTACTTCATTAGTCCCCCTGTTTTGAAAATAGGTACAGTTGACTTTTGATAGTCAGGTCAGTAAGTAGTCCGAGCTATAATAGATACCCATTTTGTTAGATGTATACCCTAAACGTTCATATACATAGGATTTGTCACAATGAAATACACTTATCAGCTTTTTCTCGATAAGATATAGGAAGTACATAACTTTGAATCGAAAGTTTAGTTTATTTGATCCCAAAAGTCAAAAGCGGCCTTGCATTAGGTTTTTTTACTCAATAAGCAACATCACATATAGTTAGTCTCTTTAGAGTAAAAAAGATTCAGACCTAGAACTACTCTGCAGACTCATGGGCTGCCAAAGACGTACTTTCACTCGAAGCCCGCACCCATGTAGCCCAGAACAAGAGACTACCTCTCCGTTTCATAGTCCAAGTTCTCTTCTTCGAGCAGATTCGGCTCCGTACCTCAGTAGCCGGTTGCTTGTACGTGTCGGACAACTACAACTCACAGGCTAGACTAACCTGAGCAGCAACATCACGCTACTAGAAAGTGGAAATGTCCACCTTTTGACGACAGGAGAAAGTGACAGGCGGGTTGTGGCAGTTGATGACATGCGGGGCAGGGTTTCTGAGCCGAGAAACAGGTCAGCTGGAACAATTTGTGTAAGATGTTTGGGCTCGGCTTAAGGTTAAAGTTTAACCTTAAGGTTAAAGTTTGAAAATAAGCCACAGGAGCTTATGAAACATAAGCCGAAAACCACATAAGTCATAAGCCCACTATATAAACCGAAACAAACACCCCTTTGATCTGAACAACTAAACGTAACTCTCGTAAATACAGATTGCCGACTGAATTTAACTTCCAGCCGCCAAAATATTCTCAAGTTGCATATAATGCTTCTCAAATGTCTTTGTTTAAAGATTTTTAAATGTTTACCCAATAACACCAAATGAACTCTTTGTATATTTCCATAATTTTGATTCCAAATGACGATGAAACCTAGGTTGTTGCTATGCTCTTTCCCAAACTTTAAATTAAATTACGCGTATATACGTTTTTTCTGTTGTTTTTTTCTTTCTAGTAGCTGTCGAACAACAATGTATACATTGTTTAAATCCCCATTACTTGTATAAAAAAACATGTATTCATCCATAGTATAGCATAATTGTCAACTTTTCATTCTCTATACCAGTCATGGATGGCGCCCTGATTGCATCATCTTCCTTGCCCTCCTCATTGTTAGACTATAATTTGTATGAGCCAAGGCTCAAGCCCAAAGCATCTTTGGTTAGGGTTTGTAGGGTTTGTTCCCTATATATTACACGCCTCTGTGAGATGAATACACACAACAATTATCACATTCCAATATTCCAATATGGTATCAGAGCGTTAAGATCCTACAATACCAAACCCTAAACCTTCCGCCACTTTAACTTCCGTAGTGTGGCGCCAATTTAACTGGATGAGATGTATGAAACTGGCCGGATACATCTCATCCAGTTAAATTGGCCGGATACATCTCTTCCGAAACGACTAGAGCATGCAATATGAAAGGCATCTTTGAAAATCAATCCTGTAGTGTTATTTGTATTAGAAAAGTTTTATTGTTGTTTGTTTATGTTCAGTTCGAGCTTTCGCTCGAACTGCGGGGGAGTGTTAGACTATAATTTGTATGAGCCAAGGCCCAAGCCCAAAGCATCTTTGGTTAGGGTTTGTAGGGTTTGTTCCCTATATATTACACGCCTCTGTGAGATGAATACACACAACAATTATCACATTCCAATATTCCAATACTCATCTCATACTGCAACAACTGGAAGATGGACATATGATGTGTTTCTAAGTTTTCATGGTAAAGATACTCGAAACAACTTTGTTGATCATCTTTATGCAGCTCTTGATCGGGCAGGAATATACACATTTAAGGATGACAAGAAGCTCCACAAGGGGAAATCCATCTCCCATGAACTTGTGAAAGCAATTGAAGAATCGATGGTTGCAGTGGTAGTCTTTTCTAAGAACTATGCAAACTCGACTTGGTGTTTGGAAGAACTTGTAAAGATCATCGAATCTCGGGAAATGTTGGGACAGAGGGTGTTACCAGTGTTTTACAATGTGGATCCATCTGATGTACGTGGACAAAAAAGAAGTTTTCAGACAGCATTCAAGAAGCATGAAGTGAAACTAATAAATGATAAGGAGAAAGTGAAGAGGTGGAGGGATGCTTTAGTGACCATCGCCAATTTAACTGGATGAGATGTATCCGGCCAGAACGGCAAGTGGGCTAGTTCTTCTTACTCGTTAACTTTACTAATTTAAGAATTTGTGTAAAGTTACATTGCATTGTGTTAGTTTTGGGGTTCTAAAGCATTAACTCATATTAAAACGACAAGTGAATATAATGAAACAAATTATATATATAGAGTCGTCCTAATCAACATCACTGATAAGCTGATTGAAGTAACCGGATTCTCAAGGGCTAAAACAAACAAATAATCATGATTGTATACCAAATTGATTTCTTAGCAACTTGGCATCAAGCTAATTGACAGAGACACAACAAGACCTAACCAGGGTTGAGGTGCTTTGTTTATTGAATTGTAAGGCGTTCATGATCAACAGACATTTATGAAAATCGAGTTTTATTATTTGTTTTTCTGTAAGCTAAAATTGTTGGTTATATGCGTGCATGACATAACATAGCTTATATTGGTCATTATTTCCGAGACCCGAGGATCATACACATACAACACGAGATGCTTGAATAATATATACAGTAGCGGAGCTAGACTATAAATTGTGGGAGGGCCAAACCTGTAAATTTCATGATTTAAGAGGGTAAAAAATGTAATGTATATTTTTTATCATGTAAAATACAACAAAAATACATTAGGGGACAAAATTGTGGGGGGGCCACCACCCTTCCTTGCCCCTTCATAGCTCCGCCAGTGAATATATATATATATACATATAGGTTTGGGTTATTATGAAAAGTTTCTTAAAATGAAAAAAATGAGAAGGCATGTGGAGGTGACATGTGTCACGTTTGCCACATCATCATGCCACATCACCATACCCCCCCTCCCACCGAAAAAAAAAATTAAATTTCCCGCCAAATTTTTTTACTGCATTACAGTTATAAAGTTACTGCATCACAAATTATAATTTTAGTGCATTAAGGTTATAAATTACTGCATCACAGTTATAAAGTTACTGCATCACAATTATGATTTTAGTGCATTAATGTTATAACATTGATTTTAATGCATCATAGTTGATGCACTTAACTATTAACTATGATGCAGTAACTTATAATAAAGATGCACCAAGACTTATTAGTGCATTAAGGTTATAAGTTACTGCGTCACAATTATGATTTTAGTGCATTAAGGTTATAAATTACTGCATCACAGTTATAAAGTTATTGCATCACAATCATGATTTTAGTGCATTTAAGGTTACAACCTTGATTTTAGTGCATCATAGTTGATGCACTGAACTATTAACTTATAATAAAGATGCACCAAAACTTATTAGTGCATTAAGGTTATAAATTACTGCATCACGGTTATAAATTTACTGCATCATAATCATGATTTTAGTGCATTAAGGTTATAAATTACTGCATCACAATTATAATTGTGATGCAGTATTTACTGTGATGCAGTAATAAATATTTGGCGGGAAATTTTTTTTTGCCCAAAAAAATTTTTTTTTGGCGGGAAAAAAAAATTTTTTTGCGGGGGGGGGGGGGGGGTGACACATGTCACATGACATGGCATGGTGATGTGGCAAAGGTGACACATGTCACCTCCACATGCCTTCTCATCTATTTAATACTATTAAAACAAGGTTTATGCGTATGTCATCTTTGACTAGGTGGATCTTCCTTAATGGTTATTTGAATAAAATATTATTAACAATGACATCATAAATAGTAGATTTATTTAACTTAAATGTATTTTTAGTTAAAAATTTTCAAATGCCCAATCTACTTAAAATCTTACCTTAGAAGACAAAGCACAGTGCTGTCATTTTCTTTTTATTGAAAGTTGAAAATAACAAACTTTTTTATCTAATCAATACAGATTTGAAATTCAAAATGAGTTTCACTACCTTTTAAACTACAAATCCTAAATGCTTTATCATTAGTTTTTGATTCCAAAACAATTCACCATGACCGTCTTTCCTAGAAATTTTCCGGGTATGATTTTTCTACCGGAACATGTCATACATTCTCTCTTCATCATCGATTTTGACATCATATATTGTAATTTTGTAAGTTTTTTGAGTAATTGTTTATTCTATTTTTGTGTGATTTATGTAATTTAGCTGTGAATTTGGCTGGAATAAGTGAACATGTGTTTCCTTAGGTGTTTAGTGTAGCGCACAATATAAGTTTGATGAAATGCCATAGAGAAAGAAAAGATACTAAAGCTACATTGTATTGTTTTTTTTATCCTTTAAGCAGTGTTTATTGGGTTTGAATGAGGTTATTTTGTTCTAAATAACCAATTCACATGCATAATCGGGTTGCTATTGTTGCTTTTCTGCTGATGGATACTAAGAATGAGCTGGACTTTTTGGGTTTAAAATCGAAGCTTTATAGCGTAAATTTATGAGGAATTTCTATTTATTCTGAACGCAAACCTTTAATTTGATTGAGTACAATTACTACCCTTCGGTCAACATTTGTCTTTTGAAGTTGCTATTAGGAAAGTTAGTATAGAAGTAAGAGACTTCTTTCCGTAGCACAAGCAAGTACTGAGTAGTGTGCACAAGTCTTTTATTTGTATATAGGTTACACAATTATAACTATCAATCTTTGATATGTACTCTGGTATTCTATATGATCTTTGGTATACTTAATGCACTGGGTTTGTGCGTGTGTGTGTGTGTGTGTGTGGAATGATTTAGCCATTTGAGTATATGGCTTCTGGTTTAGAAGATTGAATATGATTCTTGGCTAATTTATTTTAGGCATCTTATGGAGCTCTTCTGGTCTAGCCATGACTCTAAGAAAGTATTTGGCTATGGTTCTGACGTCGGTAACCAATACATGTGAGAGGTTACCTTTGTTAACTTCTATATTTATTCATTGAAATTTTACTCATATGTTATGTGTATAAGTGAGTCTAATATCAAATTTACTGAACACATCTTTATACATTCAGGATAACTGCTCTGAGCAAGGAAAGGAAGCAAACTAAGTTAAGGAGTAGCATCGTAGCTACCCAAATTCAGCAATTCAACCTTTTTTTGGCGTATCCTAAACATCAGGTTTGGTCTAATTTTATTTGCGCTGTTTTTAGATTCTATATTTAGCAGTTTAATGATTTTGGGTTAATGGCTTTTTTCTTATAAAGTGAAGGCTACTAGAAATTGTATTCTTTGTATCTAATGAACACATAACAAGATACAAGTTTTTCATACTCATGAAACACCTATTTTACGTTCAACTTTATGTAGAAAATTTATAGACACTTGATTTATTACAATGTGATTTATTTAGGAAAGGACATTTGAAGAGTACAGGAAGTTTGCGCATGGAAGTTGGGTTGTGTTTGAATTTGTTGATTGTTTTAATCACACTCTTCTAAGTCTAAAATATTTATTCTACTGAGGCATGATAGAAAAGCTTATGGAAGTATGGAACTATGTGGTGTATTTTAGTTAATTTAATTTTATAGATGTGATACCTAATCCTTCGTGACCCGTCTCCAAATCCTCTTAGTGTCAAACACATCGTATCTTTGCAAAATTCATGCATAAAAGGATTTTTGTTACGATCTATGGCGATACTATAGGACTACACATTAGTGGTAAGCATTTTTTTTGCGAAATGCCTACATAATCATATAAAGTGTGTACCTTCTATTAATTTTCTTATTTGTTATTAGTGGACGCATATCACAAGCGGCTTCCATTGACGTTGCGGTGGTGCTGTTTATATTAATGGATTGGGCTATTTGAGCAATGCCGAAGTTGATGTGCCCGTCTTATTTGACGAAAACATTGGAAAATGGTAGATTGATGCAACTGATGTAGTTGATACAGTTAAAACATGCAATTTCCTGCAGCTATTTGAAATGTTAACTGTTGGTTATGCGCCTTTGATGAGTTGTAATGGAAGAAATACTTGTGATTTTAATATTAGTGGGTGTGTCTATAACTATAAAGTTGGTGTTAATTTGCATTTGGGATTCATTCTTGAGTTGAGTTCCAGTTGTAAATGTGTAAAGTTGGGCAGTGACAATCCAAAAATTATCTGTTTCTTCTTCAAAAGCACCACCAGTGACCAAAACCAAACATGCCTTCTACAACCAGGGTGATTCACAATCCAATAATGATGACTTTTCAGATTCAAAAATAAGCTATATCTTTTTAATTATTCTGGAAGTTAGAGACGTTTCTCTCAATATAAGCAATATCTTTCTTTGTTGTGAACCAGTTCCTAAAGCAAACAAACCAAACTATTCAGTGTTCCAAAATAAATGTATGTTGATACATAGTTTAATAGAAACAATTTAACTAAGAGTTAGCAATTTGAAATGTCATTCAATCATTATATTTGAAAAACAAAATGTTAATTTGTTTATAAAAAATCAGTTCATTTTAAACTTTTAATCTGAGAAGTCATGTTTTACCCGTCTTACAATGTATATGCAAGGTTGTAAAGTATATTGCGTCTAAATGGTAACACTTGAAAGTAAAAGGATTCATAAAGATTACTCATGGAGTCATGGTATTCAATTCGTTATAATTATCTCTTGCTACTTCTGTCATTTTTTGCTAGACTCGATACTACGAGTCTAAGAATGTTAGGAAAAAAACTTAGTAATGATGGAGTGACATTCTTTTTTGTATTTTATTCCATAGTGTATTTATGTAGCCCGTGTATTACACGGGTTTTAAACTAGTTCTTTTCATTATAAGAAACTTTTCATTTTAACCCTACCCTATATATATATATATATATATATATATATATATATATATATATATATATATATACACAGAAGGGTACCCGCGCAATGCGGCGGCGGGTACCTGAAGACTATTTTTATAGCGAACAAATGCTTTTCATGTGACATTTTAAGCACAGTAAAACGACCGACATCTTCTTTTTTTATGTTCTTTTTGACAATAAATTTACAGATATCAAGAATTTCGTTTAGCCCGTGCCCGTTCGAGCTCAAGCCCATTTGGCCCCGTTTCCCGTTCGATATTGAATATTTGTATAATGTGCTTAATTATTTGTATTAGTGACATTTAATGCAGAAATTGTGTTTTATTTGATTGTACAATATGCTTTATAATTTGTATTTCTTATGTAAGGGGTGTTTTAATAACTGTATTAATTGTATTTATTGACCAGTAAATTAATTGACTATATTAATTACCATTAATGTGGTGTGTTATATTTTAATATGTGCATTAAAGTGGTGTACACTATGCTTCTTGTCTTGTACGTCTGAAAATTATGTGCATTGAATAATGTGATGTGTTGAATTTTAAGCCTTCCTTTTATAGTAAGTGTGTAGGCTTATTTTTTTGAAGACTTCATTTTAAAGAAAGTTCCAAACACTTTATATAGTAGTATAGATATATATTGTGTATATATTAGAATTAACTAAAAGAGACGGTAAATGAATTATTATTGTATTTACTTGTTTGGCTTAATTAAGACTATAAGTAAATAAACATTTAAACATACAGAAATGCTATGATCACAAAAAATTTACAAAAAAATTTTCACACAATGACATGGAATGGTTATTTGTGGATGAAAATTAGAAAGATAATTTAAAAGTTAGAGAGAGAATGCCACTAGTTAAATGACAAGTCATTATGTGGATAATTTTTTGTAAAATTTTTGTGGTTCTAGCATTTTTGAATGGACAAAAAGCCCGGTGAGCCTATAGTGGGCCCACACTCAGCCGAATACCCAAGAGGGTGTTTGGATAGGTTTTGGTTTATTTTGGGGGAAAGTAATTATCTTGTTAGACAAGATACTTATCTTTTTATTTATTTATCTAATTTAAATATAGAGTTTATCTATTTATTTAAATTTAAATTTAGAGATTAACTTTTTATTTATAGAGTTTAGCTTTTCTTATTAGATAAGGATTCATTAGGGTTTAATGAATTATAAGTTAAGATACACAAAACCCTAAACCCTCCCCTCCCCCTATTTGGCCGTCCACCATCCAACACACATGAACATATCGTGTGTTCGTGTTACATTGATTTAATCATTCTCTTGTTATGTAAGACGTTGTTGATTCGAGCCTAGTAGCTATAGGTGATCAGTTGAGTGTTAGTGTATACACTAAAAGGTCTGTACTACACTGATACGAACCCTCTTAGTTTTCCTGCATTTTATTTTTTATAAGTATTTTCCTTATTATTAATTAGTTTCCTATAGTGGGCCCACACTCAGCCGAATACCCAAGAGGGTGTTTGGATAGGTTTTGGTTTATTTTGGGGGAAAGTAATTATCTTGTTAGACAAGATACTTATCTTTTTATTTATTTATCTAATTTAAATATAGAGTTTATCTGTTTATTTAAATTTAAATTTAGAGATTAACTTTTTATTTATAGAGTTTAGCTTTTCTTATTAGATAAGGATTCATTAGGGTTTAATGAATTGTAAGTTAAGGTACACAAAACCCTAAACCCTCCCCTCCCCCTATTTGGCAGTCCACCATCCAACACACATGAACATATTGTGTGTTCGTGTTACATTGATTTAATCATTCTCTTGTTATGTAAGACGTTGTTGATTCGAGCCTAGTAGCTATAGGTGATCAGTTGAGTGTTAGTGTATACACTAAAAGGTTTGTACTACACTGATACAAACCCTCTTAGTTTTCCTGCATTTTATTTTTTATAAGTATTTTCCTTATTATTAATTAGTTTCCTTTTCAGTATTATCTTAGGGACCAAGTTAAGTCTATGGCATCATTTATTATAAATAGGGTATTAGGGTTGTAATTGGGATTATGCTTAATACTGTTATGGTTTATTGATTTCGTGTAAATTGGGAGAGCTTATTCGACCTCTCGAACGTCGATTATTTTATCTTTATTTTTCTTTTATCTCATTATCGACCCGGTTCGTATCAATTGGTATCAAAGCCGTTCGATTCTAGGGTTTCAAAAAAAAATTGAGTTATTGTTCATCTGAACAGTGTTCATCAGAAGTATTGTTCACGGAGTGGGGGAATGATATGGGTCCAATTGTGCAAGTCAACAAGTCAAGATAATAAAGTCAACCATCAAAGTCAACATCAAGAATATAACTAACTTTCCCGCCAACAATACGTTTCATAATTCAGTAGTATAAATACATTGTATAATACATTACATTTCATCATTTCTTCTTGTAAAACAAACTACTCTAATTCTCTGTACAATTCATCTATCTGAATAACAAATCCTTGTTTGCTAATTCGAATATCTTTTTCTTGCTTGAGAATCCTGTTAGTGAAATAGTCTTTCTTCGATTCTTCTTGAATCCTGGAAAGGTCATACCATTTTGGTATCAGAGCCACTTTTCTGGCTAGATACATCCATCAAATTCTGTTAGAAATCCGTTCACCACCTATAAATACCACCACTACCATCATAATCCATCATTTTCAATTTTTCACCTCCCAATCCAAATATGTACATAATGTTCTTACTTCTGTTTCCCAATCGGACGTACATAATATTCTTACTTGTGTTTCCCAATCGCACATACGTGTCATTGAGTTAGTTCTTGATAGTTAGTTATAGTTCTTGAAGAAGTTGTTACAGTTGTTGAGTTAGTTATAGGTAGTTACTCTGTTCTTGAATCTTGTTGTGACAATGGCTCCCAATACGCATTCTTTTCCCAGTAATGACGAGGATGGTATGAGGGAGATTATTACTAGGTTGTTAAGGGAGGAATTGGATAGAAGATTGACAAGATTAAAGAATGATTTAGTGACTGAACTCAGAGATAGTGCTGCTGAGGGTGGTCAGAACATGATGATGGCAAGGAATCAACCTGATAATTAGAGCAAAATACTCAGTTCAATAGGGTCACAAAGCTTGAGTTTCCAAATTTTGGTGGAACACATGTTAGGGCGTGGATGTTTAGATGTGAACACTTCTTAAAAGTAGATAATGTGCCAGATGATAGCAAGGTAGTCTCATCTCAATTCACCTATTTGATCTTACATTAATGTGGCATAGGCAGTTTGTTAGGATAATGGGTGAAAATGTGGCTTGGCCTTTGTATAGAGATGGTATAGTTCAGAGATTTGGTGTTGCTTATGATGATCCTCTGTCTGAAATTAAGAAATTAAGGCACATTGGCACTATTAGTGAGTATATTGATGCATATGATAAATTGCTTTGTAGAGTAGATTTGCCTGAGGAACAGTGTATGAGTTTCTTTATTACTGGTTTACAAAGTGAAATTGAGTTGGCAATAAGAATGTTTAAGCCTACGACTTTGGCTAAATTGTATGGATTGTGTAAATTGCAAGAGGCACAGTAAAATGTAGTTAAGCAGAAGCAAAAGCCTTTGTTTGCCACACCAAGGTTTAATTAGACTAGTCCAACCAATATAACTAGTCCCAAGCCACTAGCCTTACTTGCACCAAATTCTAATTGGAGAAATAAGGGCTCTACCTCTCAAACTGTGCCCCTTAGGAAACATTTGATTCAAAGGGAGTTAGAGGAGAAAATAGCAAAGAATATGTGTTTTTACTATGATCAGAAGTACACACCATGCCATAAATGCAGTGGTCAGGTGTACTCCTTAGAAGTAAGTGCCGAATTGGAGGCAGTGGAAGAATGTGTGTGGGAAGAACCTGATAAGGGGTGTTTGGATGAGGATAGTAATTAGTCACTAGTGCAAACTGGGAGTCAAGAACTAGCTCCACAAATATCCCTGAATTCTATAACAGGAGTGTATAATTATCAGACCATGAGGGTGACAGGTTTGGTAGGCACTTTTGAGTTACACATCTTAGTTGATTCTGGGAGTACCCACAATTTCTTAGACATTGGGACTGCCAAGAAACTAGGGTGTGAGATTAGAAAAACTTATCCAATGCAAGTCACTGTGGCTGGTGGAAAAACTTTGATAAGTGATACCATATGTACCAATTTTACTTGGACCTTACAAGGAGAAAAAATTTCCACTACTCTTATGCTCTTGCCTTTGGGGGTTGTGAAATGGTCTTGGGAGTTTAGCGGCTTTCTACTTTGGGAGATGTATTATGCAATTGGAAGGATCTCAAGATGAGGTTCACCTATAATGGCAAGAATATGACCTTAATAGGAACCAATAAGTCAGCTGTACAATGGATGGAGGGTAGGTACATAGGGAAAGCTCAGTGTCATTCTATGACCTTGTGTGTCTATCCCATGCTTATGTTGAATGCTATGTCTGAATCACATTCTGTCTTAGATCCTTTGTCAAGTGAATATGAGGATGTTTTTGTTGAACCAAAAGGACTTCCAACCAACAGAGGTCATGACCATAGGATTAGTTTTAAAGAGGGTGCCCCATTAGTAAATGTTAGACCTTATAGACACCCACGAACACATAAAGATGCCATAGAGGCCATGGTGAAAGATTTGCTTGAGGCAGGGGTGATTAGACAGAGCCATAGCTCTTTTTCTTCACCAATTGTCATGGTGAAGAAGAAGAATGGCAATTGGAGGATGTGCATTGATTATAGGCAGCTTAATAAACACACAATTAAGGACAAGTTCCCCATTACCATAATTGAAGAACTCATAGATGAGTTACATGGTTCTACAATCTTCTCTAAACTTGATCTTAGATCAGGATACCACCAAATTAGAATGTATGAAGATGACATAGCTAAGACTGCTTTCAAAACTCATGAGGGTCATTATGAGCTTCTGGTCATGCCTTTTGGATTGACAAATGCACCCTCCACATTTCAATCATTGATGAATCATGTCTTTAACCCTTATCTCATAAAGTTTGTTCTTGTATCCTTTGATGATATCGTAGTGTACAGTCCCACATTAGAATCTCATACAAAGCACTTAAGGATGGTATTACATACAATGAGAGTGAATCAACTCTATGCCAAGAGAAGCAAGTGTGTTTTTGGTGTCTCTCAAGTTGAATACCTGGGGCATATTATATCAGATACAGGATTAGCCACAAATCCTGCTAAAGTCACTGCTATGCAGAATTGGCCTATTCCAAAGAATTTGAAACAGTTGAGAGGGTTCTTAGGGTTGACAAGTTACTATACAGAAGCTTCATCAGAGATTATGCAGCAATAAGTCAACCTTTAACAGCCTTATTGAAGAAGAATACCTTTGTGTGGACTGAGCAAGCTACTGTGGCATTTAAAGAATTGATAAAAGCTATGCTATCTGCACCAGTTTTGAAGATGCCAAACTTTGAAGAGCCTTTGGTTGTAGAGACTGATGCATCAGGGCATGGTATTGGAGGTGTACTACAACAAGGGGGCCATCCTATAGCATTTCTAATTAAAACATTGGAACCAAAGCACCACAATTCATAATCAAGACTGGCCATTTCAGCTTGAAGTACCTCTTGGATCAGAGAATTACAACTCCTGCACAAATGAAGTGGTTGCCAGAAGTTATGAGGTATGACTATGAAATAGTGTACAAGCACGGTAAAGAGAATTTAGCTGATTTGCGTTATCCAGGTTGCCAAACACTTGTGAGATATTACAGATGATGACAACTACCTTGTCTAGTGATTTTTATCAAAGGATAAAGGATAGTTGGAATTCAGATGATACCTTACAAGCTTTGATTACTAAGTTACAGGCTCCCAAATCTTCTTCCAAATACTATACATGGTATGCTAATTAGTTTCTCAGGAAAGGTAAATTGGTGGTTGGGAATGATGCTGTTTTTAGGCAAGATTTGTTACATCAGTTCCACAACACTTCTCAAGGAGGTCATTCAGGTATTCAAGCTACAACAAAAGGCCTTGTTCACAAGTTTATTGGAAGAAGATGAGAAAAGAAGTTAAGCAGTATGTAAGGAATTGTGCAATTTGTCAAAGATTCAAACCTGAGTTGGTTAAGTACCCAGGATTGCTGCAACCTTTGCCCATTCCTGAGTTAATTTGGGCTGAAATCTCTATGGATTTTATTGATGGCTTACCCATGTCAAAAGGTAAGACTGTTATAATGGTAGTTGTGGATAGATTGACCAAATATGCTCATTTTATCCCACTTACTCACCCTTACACTGCCTTGTCTGTAGCTCAATCCTTCCTTGATAATGTTTACAAACTACATGGGCTGCTCAAGATCATTGTTAGTGACAGAGACACAATGTTTTTGAGCAAGTTTTGGAGGTAATTGTTTGGTCTTTTACATGTCAGTATCTACATGAGTACTCCCTATCACCCACAAGTGATAGACAGACTGAAGTTGTCAACAGATGCTTGGAATGTTATCTAAGATGCATGAGTGGGGACAAACCAAAAGAGTAGGTCCTTTGGTTATCATTACCTGAATATTGGTACAACACCACTTTTCACACATCTATTAACACCACTCCATATCAGATAGTTTATGGCCAGTCTCCTCCCAATCATATAGCTTACACTTCAGGTGAAAGTAATGTTGCAGCTAGAGAGGAAGCAATTCAGCTGCTCAAGTTCCATTTGAAGAGATCACAGAACAGAATGAAGTCCATGGCTGATAGAAACAGAACTGAGAGATCTTTTGAGCTTGATTCATGGGTTTATGTTAAGTTGCAGCCCTATAGACAGTCCACTATAAGAAAGGGCAAGTACAATAAGTTGTCACCAAAATAATTTGGCCCATTTAGAGTGATTCATAAAGTTGTAAAGGTAGCTTATAAATTGGAGTTGCCTAAAGATGCCCAAGTCCATCCAGTTTTTCATGTCTCACAGTTAAAGCTCCACAAGGGTGTCCTACTTTCTACCTCACCTATTGTGCCTGTTGTCAACCCCAATGGTGTTATTGCAGTTGAGCCATTAGCTATACTAGACAAAAGGATGGCCAAAAGAGGTAATGTAGCAATTGTGTATTTGTTAGTGCAATAGGTCAATGGAAAATGGAAGTGTAGCTAATGCAACTTGGGAGTTGTATGAAGACCTTGCAACTCGTTTTCCTTCCTTTGATTTGGATGCTTAACTACTAATTACTTGAGGACAAGTAATATTTGAAGAGAGAGGTCTTGATGTGGGTCCAATTGTGCAAGTCAACAAGTCAAGATAATAAATTCAACCATCAAAGTCAACATCAAGAACATAACCACTTTCCCGTTAACAATACATTTCATAATTCAGTAGTATAAATACATTGTAGTATACATTACATTTCATCATTCATCTTGTAAAACAAACTACTCTAATTCTATGTACAATTCATCTATCTGAATAACAAATCCTTGTTTGCTATTTCGAATCTCTTTTTCTTGCTTAAGAATCCTGTTAGTGAACTAGTCTTTCTTCGATTCTTTTTGAATCCTGGAACAGTCATATCAGGGAATTACTGTTCATCAAGAAAAAGTATACATGTTTTCTTGAATCAATGGAACACAAGAGCGCGTTTCAAGAAGAATGGGATTATAAGGTCTCTTGAATCCGAACTCAAAGCAAGAATGGTGGTGACTCAACCAAACACTCACAAAGATATGGTGGAGATCCGACAACAAATCGCCAAGTTCGCGGAAGGCATAAAAATAAGGTTTAGGGAGATGAAGGACGAGATGGATAAGAAGTCAGAAAGTACGTTCACCAAGGGTCCAATTAAAACTAGTGCTATGGAAAAGAGTGGTGAATACAACGGTGATGTGTTAATCGCTAAAGATGAAGACGAAGAACAGAACTTTGGGTATAATGAAAAAAGTGACAAGAATGAAAGCACAAGATCAAACATGGACGAAATAATAAAAAACGAGGGATGAGGTGATTGCAGCCTACGACAAACATCATGGGCTGAATCGGGAGCACAAGCTTGACAACACGGATTGCAATGTGGGTTATGCACGCCTAAGCAACACCTTTGTTGTGGCTGTTGGAGAAAAACATAAATAGGGTGATTGGATGATACATCAAGCCCTTCATGATCATTATTTGGTAAGCTTTGATAATTTTACACAAGAAAAAACAAAAGATGGTTCATTTAACCGCCTTAGTTTTATTGAACTAGGAGAGTTTTCCAACTTGCATATGTGTATTTTCAACAATCATGGACCGAAGTTTGGGCAGTTTGGGCTTACTGTTGGACAACATCATAAGATAGGAGCTAAAAGAAAAGTATGGGATCCCGGAATCAAGATTGTTCAAGACAACACCTTGAGGACAAGGTGTTTTTGGGGAGGTGGAGTAGTGATACGAACCCTTTTATTTGTCCTGCATTTTATTATTTATAAGTATTTTCCTTATTATTAATTAGTTTCCTTTTCAGTATTATCTTAGGGACCAAGTTAAGTCTAGGGCATCCTTTATTATAAATAGGGTATTAGAGTTGTAATTGGGATTATGCTGAATACTGTTATGGTTTATTGATTTCGTGTCAATTGGGAGAGCTTATTCGACCTCTCGAACATCGATTATTCTATCTTTATTGTTCTTTTATCTCATTATCGACCCGATTCGTATTATACACTTGAACAGAGGTTTGTAGATCTTTTTGTTTGGCCATAAGATATGTGTTTAATATTATGTACATGATAATTAAGTTTGGTGTATCTGGATCTCGTTAGAGGATTTTTTTTTTTTTTTTTTTTTTTTTTTTTTTTTTTTTTTTGTAATAAGTGTTTTTAATAAAGTCTTCCGCTGTGTGCAATCTCTGATGATTGTACTTCTTTAACGGTTATATAAAATTCTAAATTCACTACTTTTTACGTCTTAGATGGGTTGAAGGCAGGTTTGTGCCTTACCCAACTTTGATCATGACTTGAATTAGGATAAGCCATAATTGTGTTTTATGTTGTTATGCAGTGCAATAATAAAAGTGATGTGCACTAAGTAGTAACTATGCAATATGGGAGGAAGGAGCAATATAAGGATATAATAGATATGGAAGGAAATTTAAATATAAATAACTTGATAAATTGATTGAATAATAGTATCTACAGATTTTGGCATATATATACTCCACCAACAGGCACCATTGTGTTGGTTCAATGAATCCAACAGTCACAATGGTTGGTGAATAACTGGCAAATAACTGTCATAACATATAACTAGAATAACTGACTTAACATGGGTTGTTTGGGGCTTTGGCCCAACCAATATCTAAATACAGATATTAAACATTACATACAAATTTAAAATGTCTTTAATAAACTATACTATAGTGTCTAATTAAGACTGAAACAGGAATGGTCTTGTAAGGATGGTTGTTTGATCTTAAACAAGGTTCCAACATTCACCTCTTTAAGATCAAAAACCATCACCCTTGAATCTTGTGTCTTCAGAATCAAATGATGACAAAGTCGTCATTTGGTGAGGTCCTTTCTTCCTTAATTTTCTTCTGATTTGAGAGGCTGTTTTGATCAACTGGACTGTGACAGAAGGCAGTGCCTTCTTTTGTCTCTTGTTCAAGTCTTATGCCAAAATGAGCAGGTTTGATGTAGTTCTTGGATCCTGTAGATGCATGAAATCTATCCTTCTGATCTTGACTGCCAAAGCAGTATGTTGCATTTCCTTTGTCCACAAAGTTTGTGGTCTTGATTGGTACTGAGATTTGTCCAACCTTCTGCATTCTTACAGTATTATGGTATCTTTAAGAACATCTATATACCTGTTATAGCATTGCTTGAGGGCTTCACCATCATTGTAGGAGAAACCAAGAATCTATGCAGCCTGTCTGTGAGAAGTGTACTTGAATGTAACCACCCAAACAATCAACAACCTTATAAAGGTCCATCAAGTGTACATCTTTGCCATTGATCTGTGGTGGTAGAGGGCCTGGCAAGGGGCCATTAAGATAGATTTCATAGAACCATTTGAGAGTGGATATGAACCTCTACTTGAAATATTCCCATTTGCATCCAACCAATTTGTCTATGCTAATTAAATTCATGAAGTTTGTGAATTTAGTGAAATCGGTGACTTTGGTAGAATAGGTTACTCCATTGATTTCAACCTTTGTACAGTCATGTGGTTGTGGATTTTGGGATGCATATAAAGCCTTAAAGTGATTGTCTGGATACTAATTGTGTTTGATTCTGAGTGCATCTTCATTGAAGGTGTGTGTAATGGGATCCTTGAACATGTACTGTAGTGTACATGAATTGTTCTCATAGAGAACTTTCACTCCTTGTTTCTCAAGGAGATCTGCAGAGAGGATATTTAGGAACACCTCAGGGGTGTAGAGGACCCCTGGGATCAAATACCTACCATTACCATTCTTTACAATCATCTCTCCAATTCCATATGTAAATAGCAATTTATTCTCTTCTTCAACTTTGTCTACTGAGAATTTTTCCTTAATTTTACAGAAAAGATTTATTCTAGAACAAACATACATGCTTATATGTGTACTGATATACCATATATTGTCCCAGTCTGTTCCTTTTAGCATGCACTTTGTTTCAAAATGTATCAATTCTGGAAAATTAATGCTTACAGTGGGAGATTGGTACTTGTGCAGTGTAGATGAGTTTTCTGCATAGTTGCTTGATACATCTTGTTGACCAAATTCTTCCTCCATCCTTCTTATGGGACAGTCCTTGATCATATGTCCCTCTTTTTTGCATTTGAAACATTTGAAGGTTCTGAGTTTGTGTGAGGCAGTGGTATATTTCGGGTATAAGATAGACTGATTGTAATTTTGGATTTATTCGAGCTTTTCCTTGAGCATGTCTTTGCAATCTTGTATGCAGATTACCATCTTGTCTTCTCTGTCCCTTTTTTTGTCTCAGAAAAGTAGACTCATTGAACCTTCTCATAGGCCTCCTTAAACCAAGGCTCTCATGCCACTTCTTAGATGGGTTGAAGGCAGGTTTGTGCCTTACCCAACTTTGATCATGACTTGAATTAGGATAGGCCATAATTCTATTTTATGTTGTTATGCAGTGCAATAATAAAAGTGATGTGCAGTAAGTATGCAATATGGGAGGAAGGAGCAATATAAGGATATAATAGTTATGGAGGGAAATTTAAATATAACTAACTTGATAAATTGATTGAATAATAGTATCTACAGATTTTGGCATATATATACTTCACCAACAGGCACCATTGAGTTGGTTCAATGAATCCAAGAGTCACAATGGTTGGTGAATAACTGCCAAATAACTGTCATAACAGATAACTAGAATAACTGACTTAACATGGGTCGTTTGGGGCTTTGGCCCAACCTATATCTAAATACAGATATTAAACATTACATACAAACTTAAAAATGTCTTTAATAAAGTATACTATAATGTCTAATTAAGACTGAAACAGGAATGGTCTTGTAAGGATGGTTGTTTGATCTTAAACAAGGTTCCAACATTACGCTGATGTTTTCCATCAAATCTGCTGTGAACATGCAGGAGTGAAGCTGAATGTATTAAACAAATAGTAAGCGAAATCTTAAGCTATAATGAATCTCGTCCAGCAGAATATCTTATTGGGATAGAACCACGTGTTCAATATGTAAAGTCATTGTTACGTAAAGGGGATGATGATGTTCGCATGATTGGAATTTGTGGGATGGGTGGAATCGGCAAGACAACAATAGCCAGAGCTGTATATCGTCAAATATGGTACAAGTTTGAGGGTAGTAGCTTTTTGGAAGATGTTAGAGAAAATGGATCTGATAAGAAAGGTCTCAAAACATTACAAGAAAAGCTTCTTTCAGAAATCTTAATGGACAAAGATTTTAAAGTCAAGGATTGTGATGATGGAATATCTCAAATTCAAAGAAGACTGGGCCGCAAAAAGGTTCTTATTGTTCTCGATGATGTTGATAATTTCAAGTTACTTGAATTCTTAGTTGGTGCTTATGAAAGGTTTGGCCCTGGTAGTAGAATTATTATAACAACCAGAGACGAGCATTTGTTATCATATGCACACGAGAAATATACACCTGAACTGTTATTGGAAACAGAAGCTACGAGGTTGTTTAGTAGATATGCATTTAAGGCAAACTTCCCGCCAAAAGCGTACGAGGAGGTCTCAGGTGTTGTAGTAAGTCATACAGGTCACCTTCCTTTAGCTCTCAAAGTTGCAGGCTCTCATTTTTGTGGTAGAAATTTAGAATTTTGGAAAAGTGCCTTGAATGATTTGGACAGAATACCACACAAGGAGATCAATGGAATTCTAAAGCTAAGTTTTGATGGATTGAATATCCACGAACAGAAAATATTCCTACTCATTGCATGTTTCTTTAAAGGCAGGGCCATACAGAAGGTCACAAGAATTCTTGATAGTCTTTGTTTAGAAGCTAAAAGTGGAATAAAGGTGTTGATTGAAAAGTCTCTCCTGACTATTTCATATTATGGAATTCTTGATATGCATGATTCAATTGAAGAGATGGGTCGGTGTATTGTACTCAAATGCAATCCGAACATGGTATGGGTTGCAGAAGAAATCAAAGAAGTGATGACACTGTAAGCAATGTTCTTATCCTCCATAGCATCTTAATTTGGTTGTTGATCGGTGCAAAACCGTCAAGTTTTCTCACGCAAGTTAACCACTTGTGAATGATTAACTGTAAGGAACTTAAAACAGTTCACACACCAATGCAATTTAAGATCAGGAGAATACAGTAGATTCCCGGGTCGTTATGTCCCACGGAGGATGACTGGTGTTAAACACAATCAGATGTCGAATAATCACTAAGGATAGTGATCAGTAAGGATATTGGTGGAAAATTACCTAAAGAAAAGATTAACAAATTATAGCGACTTAAATGCAAATTAAGAAAATTAAAAAGTTAAAATCTATTAAATAAACGCTATCACTATCTTTACAATGATGTTTTTGTGTTTTTATGAAATAAAATATCTTAAATAAACTATATTAACTAAAACGTAAACTCAAATTATCTAAAAACGTTACTTAAAACTAAAACGAGCGTTACGTTTAAAAATTACGCTGGAGCGCAAGCAAAAACGTAAAATTTATGAAATAAAAGGCCTACGAGTGTGAAACTAATTTTCTTACGTACTATATGACAAAAGAAAATTTTAGAAAAAAGATTTGTATTTTTTTGACTTTTATATTTTTTATTATGATTTAATTACTATAAAACACTAATTAATTGATTAAAAATATTAAAACTAATTAGAAAAATCTCAACTTTTTACAGAAAATACTTAAGACTAATACAGATTTAATAAAAATATAAAAACTGAAAAAGGTATTCTAAATAAGCTAGGAATAAGCTAATTAAACTTAATAAGCTAAACTGTAAAAACGTATATAAGAGATGAGTTGTGTAAGCTTTTAACGAGAAAGACCCAAGGGCGCGTTGGTAAGGAGTGTGTGTGGTGAGCTGGGTGGCCAGAGATCAAACCCCAGCAGTGGCACTTTTTGTAAACTATTTTTTTTTTAACTTTTTCTTTTACAAACTTATTAACACCAATGAGATAAGCACTTTTCACAACTGTGACTTTTTCTGAAAACAGCTTATAAGCACAGAAATAAGCTAATTATCTTAACAGTTATGAAAGAAAGAAAAATAAGCATAAGAGTTTAAGCCAAATGGCTTTTAAGCTATTTAACAAGCTAATGATGACTGAAAAGAAGCTAAGTAACCAATAATAAGCTAATCAGAGAACTAAGAAAGCATTTTGACTAAAAATTAAGCACTAATCAACTCAAAATAAGCACAAGTTAGCTGTTTACACAGTTAACTGAAGGTTTCACAAGGCACTTTCTAGATCAGATTTAAGCACTGTAATAAGCTTCAAGAGCAAAATAAACACTGCAAATAATAAGATGACCAAGTGAGCTTTTCAAAGAACTAAGTTACAGAGTTTGGCTTTCACAAATAAGCTCTTGAGAAGCTTTTAGAAAACTGAAAAAATTCACTGAGTAAAGACTCAGTGAATGCTGAGTTTTGGAAAAGACTAAAAAGCTATAGCAGCCTACTCAAATAAGCTAAAAAGTGAAAAAGTGAACTTGGAACCTTAAGTTGGCTTGGTTAGCTATCCCAAGAACCAAGTATCACAAGCTGAGACCAACTGAAAAGCTTTTTACAAGCTTGTGAAAAAGATGGCAAAGCTATGCACAGGGCATTATTTGACTTTTTAAGAAAACTAAAAACTTGACTTTGTTGAACTTCTGATTGATTCTTATGAATGATTATGTTATAATAAGCTATATGAAGATTATTTTAAGCTAAATTATCTAGTTTTAAGCTAATATGATGAGGTTTGTATCTCAAAATCCTAACAGTGACTGTCAAAGATGAGATTAATAAGATTTTGACTTTTTACTAACTATGACTAATTTTAATGACTGAATTGAACTATTAAACACAAATATGACTTATAACAACCATAAGAAACCACAAAACTTGCCCCTAGCAGGCTTCACTGACCAAATCCAAACACCCATTTTGAAACTGTTTTGCAAGGTGAAACTGCATTAACCAATGATTTAACTCATTCCATTAATTAAATTGACTTTCATATTCTAATTACTACTGATTGAACTGGTTTAACTTACTTGGTGACCACAAATAACAGGTTATGCTATAACTTATGAAGAGCACTTACAACATGTCCTTTAGCCACTATGGCTTGAAAACAGAACCAATGAACCCAGAACTGCTAACCTATCAAAACCAACCCATTGAGCTTAAAACCAACCCATTTTCATTTCTGTATCACCCATCACCATATCTGCATCACTTTTTGCTCTTACTTTGACTTTTGTTGACCAACCAAGAGAACTGCTTGTACCTGCTTAATAAACTCACTAAAAGCTATAAGAAGCTTCAATGAACTTATTTGGATTTAGAATTAAGCTTGTTGAAGCTTGGATAATGCAATTTGATTTTTAAAATTTAAACAGTGAACCATGAAATTGAAAACTTAACATCAGCTTGAATTATCACTCAAAAACTTAGTACAATGATCTTTCAACTTAAGATTGATATATTAAAACTGGAAATTACAACTTTTAAGCTAAATTAAAACATTAGTCTTAAAAACGAAATACATAAAAATTGAAAATTAACTAACTGCCTTCATCTCTATCCTTTCTTCTTCTTTTATGCTTCCAAATTGCTCCACGTGGCATTATGAGCAGATCCCACCTCTTTGATTGACCAATGGGTGATTTTTGAGTGAGTTACCTGTTTTTCCATTTTTGGCGGGAAATGCCTTTTTGACTTATAAGCACTGTAACAGGCAAGTAGGGGGGGGGTGGCATTAATTGTGGGTGGCTAGTGATGATGAGGGGTGTGGAAAGGTGATGGGATGGAGCAGGTAACAGCTGGGGAAGCAGAAGCATGAGGTGGAAGATAAACAGTGTTTGGGCGCCTTTTCTGGATTTTGACTATCTTTGACTTGGGGGTTCAAAACAGAAAGGGGTCACAAGGCAGGGGTCCAAAGGGTTTTAAATGGCAGGGTCAAATGGATTTTGACAAGTAGCTTAGGTTATTATGACAAGGGCTATAGTTGCAATTCTGAAAACTTGAAGGACTATTCCTGTCATTTTTCCAAAGTTACCATAAGGACTAAAATTGACAACCTTCAATAGTGCAAGGACTAAACTTGCCATTTTCCTATTTTCAAAGGACTATTTTTGCCAATTTCCAAAGTTCAGGGACTAAAGTTGTAATTTTGTAAATTTGAATCTCAAGGACCAATTTTGACAACTTTTGAATCCCTAAGGACTTAAAATGATATTTTTCTTTATTTGGTTTTACCAGGGACTGTTTTTGACAATTTTTCAAACTTGGGGGACTAAAACTGCCAATTATGCAAACTTGATACGTTTTTCACCAGATTTTGATATTTTTGCATTTAGAACATATAAAACACTTGTTTGTGATATTTTTATCATTTTGATGCATTTCTGAGTGTTTTCAGATGTTTTAGCAGTTTAAACAGTACAAAAATGATGAGTATTTACACACTCATCAATCCCCCACACTAAGATATTGCTAGTCCCTAGCAATGATTTAAGAAAAATTAATGGATTTGAATCTCTTTACCAAAAGCCATTACTTCTGGAGTAGCCAAATGTTTCAGTTCAAGTAAGAACCATGGTACACTGATAACCATGTGATTTTGAGCAAACCACCAGCTTTCAACGGATTTGATTTGTCTTTACCAGAAGCCGTACCCTTCTGGACTAGCCAACTCTTAGATAAAATATCTTTGGTGAGCTGATTACCAATTATGGTTTTCCAACTGCCTTTACCACAAGCCATAAACTTGCGGGCTAGCCAACTCTTCACTTTTTAGGATATGGTGAGCTGAATACCATACAATTTTGGGCAAATTGCAAGCCGTCAACGGATTTGAGATATCTTTACCAAGAGCCGTTTGCTCCTGGATTAGCCAATCCTTTTGTCTTACAGACATGGCGGAATGATAACCAAATGAGTAAGTGTAGAACACTTACTCCAAAAACAAAAAAAAAAAAAAAAAAAAAAAATTTGGCCAAAAACGGGGGAATTGGTATAATTATATGATAAAATTCGTGAGAATTCCCCCCCACACTTAGAAATGAATATTGCCCTCAATATTCAAAGTACCGGCGGTTATGCCGAAACAAAGAACGTAAAAGGGAAATACTGAGGCCATTATTTAGCAAGGATTTTTTTTTTTTTTTTTTTTTTTTTTTTTTTTTTATATTTACACAACATGTGGGGCAACTCCCCCACACTAGGGTGGTACACACGGGTGAAAACCCATGTAACATGCTACTGTTTTTGATACCCGAGTCGCTAGCTTGACTCGATCCCCGCATTCATTGGTTCATGGGGAAAGTTTGAAGATCTGGGACAATCACAGGAGGAATGTCCTCTCCAAAGTAATGCTTCAACCGATGACCATTCACTTTAAAGTCAGGACCATCGGGTTGAGATAACTCAATGGTACCATAAGGATAAACCTTAGTGATAGTAAATGGTCCAGACCAACGGGATTTAAGCTTTCCCGAGAAAATCTTCAATCTAGAATTAAAAAGAAGGACTCGATCACCAACGTTGAAAACGCGGTTTTTGATCTTTGAGTCATGAATCTTCTTTGTCTTTTCTTTATAGATCAAAGAGTTCTCGTAAGCTTGATCACGGAGTTCATTTAATTCATTCATTTGAACTTTCCGGTGATCACCAGCAGTCTGAATATCAAAGTTGGCATGCTTCAAGGCCCAGTATGCCTTGTGCTCTAACTCAACAGGTAGATGACACGCCTTCCCGTATACAAGCTTGTATGGAGTGCACCCAATGGGTGTTTTGTAAGCTGTACGGAAGGCCCAGAGTGCATCATCTAGCTTATCCGACCAAGAGGCACGGTTTTCGCCAACCGTCCTCTCTAGAATTCTTTTGATCCCCCGGTTAGAAACTTCCACTTGCCCACTCGTTTGGGGGTGGTACGCGGTAGAGAGACGGTGAGTTACACCATACTTCTGCATGACTCTTTCAAACTGGTCATTGCAGAAATGTGTACCACGATCACTGATTATGGCTCGTGGAGTTCCAAACCTAGCAAACAAGGATTTTAAGAATTTCACTACAACTCGGGCATCGTTGGTATGCAAAGCCTTAGCTTCGACCCATTTTGACAAGTAGTCAACGGCCACGAGTATGTACTTATTACCGCGAGAAGAAGGGAATGGCCCCATAAAGTCAATGCCCCAGATGTCAAATATCTCACACACTTGAATGGCGTTTTGTGGCATTTCATTCCTTTGTGAGATATTCCCGTGACGTTGACAAGCGTCACAGGCTTTGACGAATTTATGGGCATCCTTATAGATCGTGGGCCAATAGAATCCGGAATCAAACACCTTCTTGGCGGTGTAGTTGGGGCTATGATGTCCCCCAGTAGGTCCAGCATGGCAAGCTTTGAGAATGTCAATAGCTTCCTGACCATATACACACCGCCTGATGACTTGATCCGCGCAAATTTTAAACAAGAAAGGGTCGTCCCAGAAGTAATGTTTAACATCCTTGAAGAACTTGTTCTTCTGTTGGGACGACATCCCTTTCACTATGAAGTTACCCGCATGGTAATTTGCGAAGTCAGCAAACCATGGGGTAGTAGAGTCTCCACGAAAAGAAACCGCATTCAGTGTCTCGAGAGGAAATGTTTCATTTATTTCCTTTTTCTCGAACACATCCTGGTGAGGGTTCTCTAATCGGGACAGATGATCAGCAGCTAGGTTCTCAGCTCCTTTTTTATCACGTATAATGATATCAAATTCCTGGAGGAGGAGAACCCAACGGAGCAATCTCGGCTTTGCATCTTGTTTTGCGAAGAGGTATTTGAGAGCCGAGTGATCCGTATACACCACGCATTTGGTCAAGATGAGGTATGGCCGAAATTTCTCAAACGCATACACCACAGCTAATAGTTCTTTTTCTGTAGTGGTGTAATGGGTTTGAGCTTCGGTCATAGTCTTACTTGCGTAGTGTATAGGCTGAAAATGCTTTGTTTTGCGTTGCCCCAAGACTGCACCGATTGCAAAATCACTTGCATCGCACATGAGCTCGAAGGGTAGATCCCAGTCGGGGGCAACTAGAATGGGTGCTTCCGTAAACTTTTTCTTTAGTGTTTCAAAAGCTTCGACGCACTCAGGAGAGAAGATAAAAGGAGCTTCTTTTTCAAGAAGATGGGTCATAGGCCGAGCGATTTTGGAAAAATCCTGTATGAATCTGCGATAAAACCCGGCATGACCAAGAAAACTCCTAATACCTTTGACGGTAGTAGGATGAGGCAGTTTAGCAATAACATCAACTTTTGCTCTATCGACCTCAATCCCGTTTTTTGAAATCTTATGGCCAAGGACTATGCCTTCTTTGACCATAAAGTGACTCTTCTCCCAGTTTAGACATAGATTGGTGTCTTCACACCTTTTAAGCATTTTGTCTAAGTGGGAGAGACAAGTCTGAAATGAATCCCCGATGACTGAGAAGTCATCCATAAACACCTCCATTGTTTCCCCGATCATGTCGTGGAATATGGCCATCATACATCGTTGGAACGTGCCAGGAGCGTTACATAAGCCAAAGGGCATACGTTTGTAGGCAAAAGTTCCGTATGGGCAGGTGAATGTGGTCTTCTCTTGATCCTGTGGATCAATGGGGATCTGAAAGTAACCCGAGAAACCATCAAGGAAACAATAGTATTCGTTCCCTGCTAATCTCTCAAGCATCTGGTCCATGAAGGGTAGAGGAAAATGGTCTTTACGGGTGGCGTCATTCAACTTACGATAGTCAATACAGACACGCCATCCCGTAACCAATCGAGTTGGAATTAACTCGTTTTCTTCATTCGTGACAACAGTTATGCCACCCTTTTTTGGAACACAGTGAATCGGGCTAACCCAAGGACTATCTGAGATTAGGGTAAATCAATCCTGCATCAAGAAGTTTGATAACCTCCTGTTTGATAACATCATGGATTTTTGGATTCACCCTTCTCTGATGTTGAACTGCTGGCTTGAAGTCATCCTCCATTAAGATTTTGTGTGTACAAAACTCAGGGTTAATACCCTTAATGTCGGAGAGTTTCCAAGCAATTGCTTGCTTGTGTGACTTCAAGACCTTTATGAGAGCAGTCTTTTCATCTTTACTCAAGTCTCGAGCAATAATGACAGGTAATTTATCATCACCCTCAAGAAATGCATACTCGAGATGAGGCGGTAAGTCCTTAAGTTCGACTTCAGGAAATTCTTCAGTTTTCTCAACTGACTTGACTTCCTTGTTATGAATGTTGACGGGAGGGAGAGGAGGAGAAGTGTCCTGATTTAACAACTTCTCAGAGAGTAAGAATATCTCCCTCCGGATTAATCTCATGGTGATTAATCTCTTCTGGAATTGCATCACTGATGTGAGGGGTTGATGAGTGATCATCTTTAAGCATTTTCTCAATGAGAAGTATGTCCCCCTCGATGTCAATTGGAGCGTGATCAATTTCCCATGGAACAGAATCACTAGCCAAGTATGCTTCAATCTCTTCCAAGATGAAGTCGCTTCCCTCAAACGGAGTGAGAGAAGGAGTAGAATTGGCTATGATAGGTTGAGAAGATGTGGTGGGATTCCCACTCACAGAATTATGAGAATAACCCAGAACTTCTTGAGAGTACTCTTCAGAAGCAACATCAATGATATTGATTCGGTTAACCGATTCAGAATCATAGTTTGCGGAGTACCTCGAAGTTTGATCAAGGTTAAAGGTGACAGCTTCATTCCCAACACGTAATGTGATTTCTTGCTCAAATACATCAATGAGAGCACGGCCCGTTCTCAGGAATCCTCTTCCAACAATGAGAGGAACCCGTGGATCAGCATCGAAATCAACGACTACAAAGTCAGCCGGAAAATGGAACTTTCCTACTTTCACAAATACGTCCTCGGCAATTCCAAGAGGACGGGATATTGTACGATCTGCAAGCTCGAGAGTCATGCATGTAGGAGTAAGATCCGGAAGAGATAGTTTCTTCCATACTGAATGAGGCATCAGGTTTATGCTTGCACCAAGATCAGCCAAGGCAAAGCATTCAACCATCCCTGGAAATACACAAGGTAAAAGGAACTTTCCAGGATCTCCGAGCTTCTCGGGAAGCTTCTTCAAGATAACTGCAGAGCAGTTCTCGTTGAGAGGAGTTTTAGCCATTTCAAACAGCTTTTCCTTATTGCTTAACATGTGTTTGAGAGTTGATGCAAACTTGGGCATCAACATGATAGCATCCGCGAAGCTTATGTCAAAATGAAGTTCTTGGAAAATTTGAAAGAATTTTTCCATTTGATGACCAGCTTTCTCGCGGAGCTTTTGCTCATGTAAACGTGATGGGTAAGGGATAGAAGATTTGGATTTTCCAATGGGAGCTACAGGAGGTTCAAAAACAACTCCTGGATTGGATTTTGGTTTCTGGACAACCTGAGGATGGACATTGTTGGTACTTCCGTTATTAGTAGGAAGTTCCTTGTCCTTTGTCGCCTCAGGTTCACTTTCCACTACCTTCGGGAGAGAAGAAGAAGAGGTAGTAGGAATAGCGGGTCCATCATATGAAGTACCACTTCTGGTCGTGATCGCCTTTGCATCACCCCTCGGATTAGCGATCGTGTTGCTAGGTAAAGTACCTGAGCCCGAGGGTCGATCATTTAAAGACTTCTTCAATTCAGCGATCTGACTGACCAACAACCTGTTTGTCTCCTCTTGAGTCTTCATGAATTGCCTTAAAAGCTCATCAGATGTTGACACAGGAGGAGGTGGAGGAGGAACAATTTGAGGCCGTATGTTCTGGTTATAGCCAGAATTCCCTTGATTAGGGTTCGTATTTCCCTGAAATTGATTCCCTCGGTTGTAAGTGTTTTGATTAAGATTTCCTTGTTGTTGGAAACCTTGGTTGGGTCCGGAATAGAAATTACCTTGGTTTTGATAACCTTGGTTCATTCTTTGTTGGTTCTGATTCCGGTTAGGATTCTGGTTGAAACCGGGTGGTGCCTGATAAGTGTTAGCACGGTAGTTTGGTTCATTCTGAGGACGGTATTGATTACCTCCTTGATTTGAAGTACCGGCTATAGCATTAGCTTCAAATGGACTACCATCGGTGGCAGTACAGTTGTAGTATGCATGAGGACCACCACAAGTAACACAAACTTCTACTTTCTTCACTTCACCATATGATGGTGCTTGTGTGAAAGTGACTTTCTTTTGGTTAGCAAGAACCAAAGCCTGAACAATATCCGTGAGTTTGTCAATCTTAGCATCGGTGCTAGATGTACTCGCGGGAGATGAAGTAGAACGTCCAGCATTAGACTCAGTATGATATGTCTTTGTGCGGAAAGGACGGACCTGGGACTTGTTCTCAATGATTTGCAAGGCTTCTTTAGTGGTCTTGCTCAAGAAATTACCTCCCGCGGAGGCATTTAGAGAGTCTTGATTGGCCTGATTCAGACCATTGTAGAAAGTATCCATTTGCATTAACTCGGTAAAACCATGATGCGGACACTTGCGGAGCAAGTCTTTGTAACGATCCCATGCCTCCCCGAATGATTCCTCAAATCTCTGAGAAAATTTCATTATCTCATTCTTAAGACTTGTAGTTCGGGATGGAGGATAGAATTCGTTCACAAATTTTGTGACAAGATCTTCCCATGTCTCAATGGAACGAGGGGGTTGTTTCTCAAGCCAATTCCGGGCTTGTCCCTCTAGAGAAAATGGGAACAGAAGAAGCTTGATAGCTTCATGTGGGACATTCTTATACTTGATGGTAGATGCAATCTTGTTAAACCATCGAATGTGTGCATGAGGATCATCCCGCTCAAAACCATAGAATTGGCTTTGGGTTACCAGATTAAGTAACCCGGTTTTGAGCTCAAAAGTGTCAGCCACGATGGCTGGGACAATAATGGCATCTCCGTAACCCTCGATGGGTGCTTGGAGAAGCTCATTCATGGGTTTGTCTTCTGCCATTTCGACAGGAGGTGGTGGTGGTAGACGTTCCTCAGTCACAGCTGAAGGAGCAGAACGTCCTCTACGTCTTCGAGGAATCTTTCCAAGTTCTGACAAAGGACTTGTAGAACTGGAAGAACGAGTGCGCATGCACTAAGTATATAAAAATCAGTTTTCAAAACAAATGAGGCAAAACACAAGTGAACTTAACCAATAATCCCAAATGAAATGGCTTCTTTGAAAAAGGTACACCAAATCACAAGTGACACAAAGGCAAGTTTTAAATCTGATGTTCGGGAACTTATTATGGTCGCACCCCCAGTTAGGTAGTGCACTGCCTTGATTTGCGGTGGTTGATTTTTATGTATATATTAAGTATCACTGAAAAGACGTAGGTACAGATCTGTGCTGATGGGTTTAAAAAACTTTTGGACAATATTTTTGGTATCGTCTCGTTTAACCAAATCGTATTTCTTTAAGAATCACCTTAAAAGAAACACAAGTCAGAAAACGTTACGATTGTTTTGTTGCTTTATATTGTTTTTGGTGTTTTTAACACTTTAGGAAAAGTGTTAATGAACTTTTTTGATTTGTTATAACTTTACAAAAACTTTTTACAAACTGTGGTATATGTGCAAGTACGGGTCTGAAAAATGTCTAGAACACGCTTACAGCCTCCCCGGCAGCGGCGCCAAAATTTGATCGGTGCAAAACCGTCAAGTTTTCTCACGCAAGTTAACCACTTGTGAATGATTAACTGTAAGGAACTTAAAACAGTTCACACACCAATGCAATTTAAGATCAGGAGAATACAGTAGATTCCCGGGTCGTTATGTCCCACGGAGGATGACTGGTGTTAAACACAATCAGATGTCGAATAATCACTAAGGATAGTGATCAGTAAGGATATTGGTGGAAAATTACCTAAAGAAAAGATTAACAAATTATAGCGACTTAAATGCAAATTAAGAAAATTAAAAAGTTAAAATCTATTAAATAAACGCTATCACTATCTTTACAATGATGTTTTTGTGTTTTTATGAAATAAAATATCTTAAATAAACTATATTAACTAAAACGTAAACTCAAATTATCTAAAAACGTTACTTAAAACTAAAACGAGCGTTACGTTTAAAAATTACGCTGGAGCGCAAGCAAAAACGTAAAATTTATGAAATAAAAGGCCTACGAGTGTGAAACTAATTTTCTTACGTACTATATGACAAAAGAAAATTTTAGAAAAAAGATTTGTATTTTTTTGACTTTTATATTTTTTATTATGATTTAATTACTATAAAACACTAATTAATTGATTAAAAATATTAAAACTAATTAGAAAAATCTCAACTTTTTACAGAAAATACTTAAGACTAATACAGATTTAATAAAAATATAAAAACTGAAAAAGGTATTCTAAATAAGCTAGGAATAAGCTAATTAAACTTAATAAGCTAAACTGTAAAAACGTATATAAGAGATGAGTTGTGTAAGCTTTTAACGAGAAAGACCCAAGGGCGCGTTGGTAAGGAGTGTGTGTGGTGAGCTGGGTGGCCAGAGATTAAACCCCAGCAGTGGCACTTTTTGTAAACTATTTTTTTTTTTAACTTTTTCTTTTACAAACTTATTAACACCAATGAGATAAGCACTTTTCACAACTGTGACTTTTTCTGAAAACAGCTTATAAGCACAGAAATAAGCTAATTATCTTAACAGTTATGAAAGAAAGAAAAATAAGCATAAGAGTTTAAGCCAAATGGCTTTTAAGCTATTTAACAAGCTAATGATGACTGAAAAGAAGCTAAGTAACCAATAATAAGCTAATCAGAGAACTAAGAAAGCATTTTGACTAAAAATTAAGCACTAATCAACTCAAAATAAGCACAAGTTAGCTGTTTACACAGTTAACTGAAGGTTTCACAAGGCACTTTCTAGATCAGATTTAAGCACTGTAATAAGCTTCAAGAGCAAAATAAACACTGCAAATAATAAGATGACCAAGTGAGCTTTTCAAAGAACTAAGTTACAGAGTTTGGCTTTCACAAATAAGCTCTTGAGAAGCTTTTAGAAAACTGAAAAAATTCACTGAGTAAAGACTCAGTGAATGCTGAGTTTTGGAAAAGACTAAAAAGCTATAGCAGCCTACTCAAATAAGCTAAAAAGTGAAAAAGTGAACTTGGAACCTTAAGTTGGCTTGGTTAGCTATCCCAAGAACCAAGTATCACAAGCTGAGACCAACTGAAAAGCTTTTTACAAGCTTGTGAAAAAGATGGCAAAGCTATGCACAGGGCATTATTTGACTTTTTAAGAAAACTAAAAACTTGACTTTGTTGAACTTCTGATTGATTCTTATGAATGATTATGTTATAATAAGCTATATGAAGATTATTTTAATCTAAATTATCTAGTTTTAAGCTAATATGATGAGGTTTGTATCTCAAAATCCTAACAGTGACTGTCAAAGATGAGATTAATAAGATTTTGACTTTTTACTAACTATGACTAATTTTAATGACTGAATTGAACTATTAAACACAAATATGACTTATAACAACCATAAGAAACCACAAAACTTGCCCCTAGCAGGCTTCACTGACCAAATCCAAACACCCATTTTGAAACTGTTTTGCAAGGTGAAACTGCATTAACCAATGATTTAACTCATTCCATTAATTAAATTGACTTTCATATTCTAATTACTACTGATTGAACTGGTTTAACTTACTTGGTGACCACAAATAACAGGTTATGCTATAACTTATGAAGAGCACTTACAACATGTCCTTTAGCCACTATGGCTTGAAAACAGAACCAATGAACCCAGAACTGCTAACCTATCAAAACCAACCCATTGAGCTTAAAACCAACCCATTTTCATTTCTGTATCACCCATCACCATATCTGCATCACTTTTTGCTCTTACTTTGACTTTTGTTGACCAACCAAGAGAACTGCTTGTACCTGCTTAATAAACTCACTAAAAGCTATAAGAAGCTTCAATGAACTTATTTGGATTTAGAATTAAGCTTGTTGAAGCTTGGATAATGCAATTTGATTTTTAAAATTTAAACAGTGAACCATGAAATTGAAAACTTAACATCAGCTTGAATTATCACTCAAAAACTTAGTACAATGATCTTTCAACTTAAGATTGATATATTAAAACTGGAAATTACAACTTTTAAGCTAAATTAAAACATTAGTCTTAAAAACGAAATACATAAAAATTGAAAATTAACTAACTGCCTTCATCTCTATCCTTTCTTCTTCTTTTATGCTTCCAAATTGCTCCACGTGGCATTATGAGCAGATCCCACCTCTTTGATTGACCAATGGGTGATTTTTGAGTGAGTTACCTGTTTTTCCATTTTTGGCGGGAAATGCCTTTTTGACTTATAAGCACTGTAACAGGCAAGTAGGGGGGGGGTGGCATTAATTGTGGGTGGCTAGTGATGATGAGGGGTGTGGAAAGGTGATGGGATGGAGCAGGTAACAGCTGGGGAAGCAGAAGCATGAGGTGGAAGATAAACAGTGTTTGGGCGCCTTTTCTGGATTTTGACTATCTTTGACTTGGGGGTTCAAAACAGAAAGGGGTCACAAGGCAGGGGTCCAAAGGGTTTTAAATGGCAGGGTCAAATGGATTTTGACAAGTAACTTAGGTTATTATGACAAGGGCTATAGTTGCAATTCTGAAAACTTGAAGGACTATTCCTGTCATTTTTCCAAAGTTACCATAAGGACTAAAATTGACAACCTTCAATAGTGCAAGGACTAAACTTGCCATTTTCCTATTTTCAAAGGACTATTTTTGCCAATTTCCAAAGTTCAGGGACTAAAGTTGTAATTTTGTAAATTTGAATCTCAAGGACCAATTTTGACAACTTTTGAATCCCTAAGGACTTAAAATGATATTTTTCTTTATTTGGTTTTACCAGGGACTGTTTTTGACAATTTTTCAAACTTGGGGGACTAAAACTGCCAATTATGCAAACTTGATACGTTTTTCACCAGATTTTGATATTTTTGCATTTAGAACATATAAAACACTTGTTTGTGATATTTTTATCATTTTGATGCATTTCTGAGTGTTTTCAGATGTTTTAGCAGTTTAAACAGTACAAAAATGATGAGTATTTACACACTCATCAGTTGTCTCTTTTTTTTCTTCTGAAGTTAATTGTTAGGTTTTAATTTCCTTCCTTATGCATGTGTATGTTGGTTGCAGAGGTCAGAGACAGTTGAAGTGATAGTGGATACTGAGGGTACGACCTCTTTTAGTGCAGAAATCCTCAATAGCATGAAGAAACTGATGCTACTTGAAGTTGAAGGGCACTTCACTTGGAGTGAACCTACATGTCTCCCTGAACAGTTAAAATGGATTCGTTGGACGGAGTACCCATTTCAAACTCTGAGAATCACTAGTATGATCAACCTTGTAGGCCTAGAAACTATATATGATGACATTGAACAACTACAAATAGACAAAATGGTACCATGTTTTCTGAAATCCATATGGTTTTTTTGTATAAGTCAAAACCTTCACCTCACTTACTGTAGCAAACACCATTCATATCTATCTTGTAGGTCATCCTCACCAATCTCAAGTACATTAATCTATATGCATCGTCTATAACAAGTTTCCCAGATGTCTCAGGGTTACCAAATCTTGAGCGCCTAGAATTGATAGATTGTGGGCAGTTGGTGGAGGTTCACGAATCTGTTTTTCTTCACGAAAGGATCATTCACTTAGATCTTAATGGTAGTAGCAACCTTGAGATTCCTTCTATTTGTATCCGGATGAAATCTCTACGTCATCTATGCCTTAATGGCTGTATAAGCCTCGAACGATTGCCAGAAATTTCCAAGGAAACAGGGAGTCTGTCTGTGCTGGCTATACGTGGTTGTGATATAATAAGGACACTGCCATCATCAATTAGACTTTTGACTAGCCTTACCGTATTGATAGTGACAAAATATGATTCGAACTTGTCGAGTAATTTTACAGAGAAGCTTTGTATACAAGGTTTAACACCACTAAGTTGTTTGAGAATACTGCATCTTGGAGGGAATAATATTGAAGACAACGACTTCCCCAAGGATTTGTATAATACATGGCCCTCATTGCAGGAGTTAGATCTAAGTTGGAACCCCATGAACCGTGTACCTACAAGCATCTCTCAGCTATCTTATGTCAAACACCTCAACCTGAGCCACTGCAAAAACATCGAGGAACTACGTCAGCTTCCATCAGTTATTCAAATTCTCGAGGCAAATAGTTGCTCATCATTGGAAAATATTGAAGATTTATCACATAATTACAAGTGGCTGTTTCAAATTACGCTCAGTTGGTGTCCCAGACTAAAAAGGGCCGATACAAAGAGTTTGTTGATGAAATCTTTCGTCCAGGTATATAGCTTTCATCATCTAACTAGTTCATCTCTTATATGTACATTATGTACGTAGTGCACTTGATTAAATAGTAACAAGTATCACATATGTTTGTGGATACAGAAGTGTGTTGCTGTGAAACATAGACTGAATGTTGTAGTTCCTGGAAGTAATATTCCTAGCTGGATAAGCAACCAACGCTTGGGTGACACAATCAATCTGAATCTACCTAAAGCCAGTTCACCAACATGATAGGTTTGACTATATGTTGTATCTTCGGTCCACCAGCTAATAATGATCTGCAAGCAAAACTTTATATTAAACTGAAACCTTCAAGTAAGGAAACATTGAATAATTTGCCAGTGCATCGCCCTAAAGGTGTACACCATGTGTGGATTGGATACATATCAGTTGATTTACTTGGGAATGTATTATGTCATGGTTCTGAATATGATGATCTTATCTTACAATTTCTTACAACTAAAAGCATCTTAGAATGTGGGATTTGTGTGGTATACAAAGATGATATCAAATCGATAACAGCTAGAATCGGGTCATGGATCCCAGATTATGACGAAGTGGGAATGTTTTATAAAAGTGAAAGTGATGATGGCATGCTGTATGGAAAAGCTCGACCGAATTTTATCTTTCAACATGGAAGAAACGGGCCCAGCAACATCATTGATATATTATGTACTAGCGTGTGAGGTTGCCAGCAATATGTCTGAGCTTTCTTATCTATTGCTACTTGCCACTCTTTTTTTTATCTAAAGATTCAAGTCTCAACTTAATACGATAATGTGATAAAGTTTGGCTTCTCTATATCGAGTAGAAAATTTTAATGTTATATCGGTCTTGAACAGTGGGGTATTCATGTCAATAATCTTATAGAGAGGAAAATTCTTATGGAACTAATAAGGACTGAAGCTGCAAATGTTTATAAGTAGAAGGGAGCCCTTTGTAAATATTTCATTTTTCAGTTTGTTAGTTGGTTAGCCTTTTGGCGCCAAGTTTACTTTTCCTTTCCTGTATATATTTTCATCTTCCTCATTTGTAACTTTGATTCACTTTGGATAATAAGAAGATAATGCTTCATCTTCTTTAATTCTTCCGCGTTCATATGGTATCAAAGCTAAAACGGTTCTTACAATACTTCTTTGAATCCATTTTGTTTTAAATCGATTCAATCATTGATCTACCATTCAAATTGTGAATTGGTTTGTTCATATAATCGATTCAAGAATTCATCCCCATCATTTCTAACTGTTTTCCTGTATCAATTGATCAATAATGGCGATTCCCCCAATTGCCCCAATTCCTAACCCTAATCAATCAAATTCCACAAATCCTGATGTTAATTCAAATTCATTCAATGATCCGTTATTTCTTGCTAGTTCAGATCATCCAGGAATGATGCTTACTAATACACACTTCAATGGTGCCAATTTTCTGGGTTGGAGTCGTACAGTGAAGATGGCGTTGGGTGCAAAGATGAAATTAGGGTTCATTGATGGTTCTGTTACAAGACCAACGATCAATGGTGAGAATTTACAAAGGTGGGTTCGCTGTGACTACATGGTGACTTGTTGGATCTTGAACTCTATGATAACAGAGTTGTCAGATGCCTTCTTGTATGCACGGTCATCTTATGAGTTGTGGAAAGAGATTTCTGAGAGATATGGACAGAGTAATGGTCCTCTTGTGTATCAAGTTGAAAGAGAATTGAGTAAAATTACACAAGGTAATCTCTCTATTGCTGCTTATTTCAATAAGATGAAGAAATTTTGGGATGAATTGCATAGTTTGAATGGAATTCCTACTTGTTCATGTGGGAAGATGATGGAATGTAGTTGTGGAATTACTGATAAGTTCTTGGAAATAGAGAGTAGATCCAAGTTAATGCAGTTTCTAATGAAGTTGAATAATGACTATGAATCTGTTAGGAGTCAAATCTTGTCAATGGATCCTTTGCCTACAGTGAATAAGGCTTATTATATTGTGCAACAAGTTGAGAAACAAAAGCAGGTTACTAGCAATGTCTATGATCCTACTGCATTCTTTGTTAACAATGGTAAATGAGGTACTTATCAGAAGAAAGATGGTAGGACTGTGAGAAATGAAAGTAGGTTTGAAAAGAGATCATGTATTTTTTGTCATCAAGATGGTCATACTGAGGATCAATGTTTTGAGAAAATTGGGTATCCAGATTGGTATAAGGGTAAAAAGAACAAAAGAATGTTAGAATGGCTAATCAGGTGTATACTGATGTGGATTGTGGTAGTGCTCCTTTTGATTTGAATTATGAGAATGGGGTTAATGCTGATGCAAGAGGTGATTTAGATCAGAAATTGGTGAATGCTGTTTGTCAAGAGATGATGAAGTTGTTCAAAGGGAAAGGAATTGATCAGTCTGCACATGTTAATAGTGCTAGTACTTCCAAGATTCATGCAGGTATCTCATTCTATCATAAGTTTCATGCTCTGTCATGTCATGTTAGAATAGATATTCAGTTGGATTGGATAGTAGATTCTGGTGCATCTGATCATATGTCCCCTCATATTGAACTCTTTCAGTCCATTACTATACTCATTAAACCAATCCCTCTACACCTTCCAGATGGTACTATCAAAATGGTCACTAAGATAGGAAACATTGTTATTAATCCTACATTGACTTTATACAATGTTTTCTATGTCCCTTATTTCAAAATCAATCTCCTTTCAGTTGGAAAATTGTTAAACAACCAAAAACTTATTGGCATTTTCTATCCATCCTGGTTTGCATTTCAGGACCCTTCAACTAACAAGGTGGTTGCAGTTGGTCAAGGGTTCAGGAATTTGTATACCTGCAAGCCATCTTCTGATGTCCCTTCTATTGAAAGTCTACCCAACTCTTTAGCTTTTCCTTCTTTTGCTAATAATTCATCTGTAAATGCATTGATGTAGATGTTTTTCATGCTAGACTTGGTCACACATCTATGTCTAAACTTGTTCATGTTTCTGATTGTAATACCAAAAATGCTTCTGATTTTTCATGTGATACCTGTATGACTGCTAAACATCATAGGTTATCTTTTCCTAGAAGCATCAGCATGTCTAAAGTACCTTTTGATCTTTTACACATAGATCTCTGGGGTCCTTATAAAGTACCTGCTCTAAATGGGTCAAAATATTTCTTAACCATAGTTGATGACTGCACTAGAGCAACTTGGACTTATCTCTTACATACTAAGGATCAAGTTGCTTCTCTTTTGTCTTCTTTTGTATCTTATGTCAACAATCATTTCCATACCAAGCCAAAGTTTATTAGAACTGATAATGGGACAGAGATACTTAAGTCAGAATGTTTGAGGTTTATGCAAGATAATGGTATTTTGCATCAAAAGTCAATGGTGTATACACCACAACAGAATGGGGTGGTTGAAAGGAAGCACAGGCATTTATTGGATACTGCAAGAGCTATGAAGTTGCATGCAAATATTCCTAATTGTTTTTGGGGAGAATGTATTTTAGCAGCTACTTATTTGATCAACAAAATGCCTATGAAGAAATTAGCTTGGAAGTCTCCTTTTGAAGCCCTCCATGGTTCAAAACCAGATTATTCAAATCTCAGGACTATAGGATGTCTATGTTATGCAGCTGTTACTAAACCTCATCAAGATAAATTCAGTCCTAGAGGCATCAAATGTATCTTCATAGGTTATCCTCCTGGTCAAAAAGGGTACAAGCTTTATGATCTCAATTCAGGACAAATCTTTAATAGCAGAGATGTCTTATTCCAAGAGCATATATTTCCTTACAAAACACCAAATGTTGATGTCCTAAACAATATTTTATTGCCTATTGTCAGTTTTGAAGAAGATGACACACAAGTTTTTTTTTCAAACACCCATTTCTACTGATTTACCCATGTCCAATGGGACTGAAGCTGAATCAAATCCAGTTGAAGCACAATCTATTCCAGTTCAAAATGATCCTGTTCCTACCCTTGCACCTGCACCTGCATCAGTTCCTTTATCTGCTCCATCAGGAACTAGAAGATCTTCTAGAAGCACCACTCAACCTATTTGGCTAAAGGATTTTGTAACTCACAAGGCTAAGGCTAATTCAGTCACTTATCCTCTTTTTTCTTCAACAGAATTTGGTTGCTATCCTGCAGAATATGTTGCTTTTTTAGCTCATGTCTTGACATCTGCTGAACCTACTTCTTACATACAAGCTTCTAAAGATCCCAAGTGGGTTGGGGCTATGACTAAAGAACTGGATGCATTGGAAGACAATGAAACATGGGAACTCACTGAGTTACCAACAGGTCATAAAGCTATTTCTTCTAAATGGGTGTATAAAATCAAGTTCAATTCAGATGGTTCCATAGAAAGATACAAAGCAAGGCTTGTAATTAAAGGGTTTAGTCAGAAAGAAGGAACTGACTACAAACATACTTTTTCCCCTGTTGCAAAATTGGCTACTGTGAGAGTCTTGATAGCAATTGCAACTGCAAAAGGATGGCCCCTACATCAACTAGATGTTAATAATGCTTTTTTGCATGGGTACATTGATGAGGAAATTTATATGAAACCACCAGAAGGATATAATAAAGCTGCTCCAGGTCAAGTGTGTAAACTTAACAAGTCTCTATATGGGTTGAAACAGGCTTCAAGGCAATGGAATCAGGAACTTACCAAGTTTTTAACCTATCTTGGCTTCATTCAGTCCAAACATGATTATTCTTTGTTCATCAAGCATACTGCCACTTCTTTTACTATTGCTCTAGTCTATGTGGATGATATTTTATTAACTGGTGATTCTTCCACTGAGATACAAGCCACCAAATCTGCACCATCAAAGAATTGGGGTTGGCTACTTACTTTTTGGTCATAGAGTGGTGCAGGACTGAACATGGTACTCATTTAAATCAGAGGAAATACACACTTGACTTACTTCAAGATGTTGGTCTTACTGCTTCCAAACCTACTCTTACACCTTTACCTCAACGTTTAAAGATGTCATTAAACAAAGGAGTTCTTCTAAAAGATCCTGAATCATACAGAAGGTTGGTAGGCAGATTACTTTATTTAACAATGACAAGACCAGACATATCTTATGCAGTGCAACACTTAAGTCAATTTGTTTCCACTCCCAGAGATACTCATATGCAAGCAGCTATTCATTTACTTAGATACCTAAAGGGTACTATTTCTAAAGGTCTTTATTATCCAGTTCAGAGTCAACTGAAAGTCACAGGGTTTTCAGATGCTGATTGGGCATCTTGTATCATGACAAGGAAATCTCTTACTGGTTATTGCATATTTCTGGGACATTCACTGGTTTCATGGAAAACCAAGAAACAAGCAACTGTGTCTAGATCCTCCACAGAAGCAGAGTACAGGAGTATGGCTGCTACTACTTGTGAGCTTATTTGGCTATCCTACTTACTGCAAGATCTTCATATTCCAGTCAAAATTCCAGTTACACTGTTTTGTGACAATAAAGTTGCACAGCAAATTGCAGCTAATCCTTGTTATCATGAAAGAACAAAACATCTGGACATTGACTGTCATTTCACAAGAGACAAGGTTCAAGAAGGTTTTCTACAAACTGCATACATTCCTACTGATTTGCAGCTTGCAGATCTCATGACTAAAGCACTGGACAGCACTCAACATACTTTTCTCTCTGACAAGTTGAATCTTTCAGATGCTCCAACTTGAGGGGGGGCTATGGAACTAATAAGGACTGAAGCTGCAAATGTTTATAAGTAGAAGGGAGTCCTTTGTAAATATTTCATTTTTCAGTTTGTTAGTTGGTTAGCCTTTTGGCGCCAAGTTTACTTTTCCTTTCCTGTATATATTTTCATCTTCCTCATTTGTAACTTTGATTCACTTTGGATAATAAGAAGGTAATGCTTCATCTTCTTTAATTCTTCCGCGTTCATAATTCTTAATGGCAAGCACATACGATTCTGTTTAGACAATAGGATTAAAAAATTGTGATTCATTAAAAGGCCGTTTTCCTCTTTGTTTGCTCTTGAAACGCATAAATCATGCATGGTTGCAGACAGATGGGTGCAAGATAATGGCATTTGGCAAGCTAACTGGGCATAGGCGACAACCAAGTGGGCGTGCAGATTGTGATCTCTACTCTTGTCAATCTCTGTTAGTCTCCTCCTTATTTTGTGGTCTGGATGAGGAGGATCGAGATCACTGTCACGTCTAATTATCCACCACACTAGCACCACCGTGCACAACCTTTCACTTCCTCTCTTTCAATCCTTCTATCTTCCTTCCTTTTTTTCTTCCTCTTTCTTTCCATCTGACTCCACCGACGACGTATCCACCACCACCAGCTGCTGAAAGAGTTTATAACAAACCAAAGGGGTTGTCTCAATTGAGTTGGGGGTTTTGTTATTGGGTAAAAGAAGAGGTCAATCCAGGTGTTAACCGTGTCAATTCGTATCAAGTCTACTTCAATCGAGCTTTTTGATTTCGGGGTTCAATCTACACGACCCTTAAAGATAATGGCAGGCGGGCAAAGCTACAGGGTAGGGCAATGGTATGATGTTCCGGCGAAGAAAGGGAGGGATAACAATGGCCAAAAAAGCTCTAAACCGCAGGAACCAGGGACGAAGTTCTTCGTATCAAATCTTCCAGAACGGTGTTCATCGGCGGATCTAGTTCAGGTTCTCAAGTCATTTGGGGACATTCAAGGTACGTACATAGCCAGGAAATATGATCGTCTCGGTAAGCGTTTTGGGTTCGTCACATTCAGGAATGTTAGGAATCCGATGGAGATGGAGAGTAAACTTAAAGGTGTGTGGATTGGGAGTTATAAATTATTTATAGTGCTTGCGAGATTCGTTGACTCGGTAAGAGGGTCCCGATAGAGCAGGAAAGGGAATGGAGGCACGTGCAAGGGCAAGAGAAGGGGACTAAGGAGGCGAAAATGCCCAAAGAGAAAGAGACAGTCACTGATCAACTGACTGTTAATGGTTCGGGTTCGAGATCGTTTCGTGATACGTTGTTAAACAAGGACGAACCTGATGGGTTACAGGAGATTGCGGTGGAACCGAACGTTCAATCGTTTGCTGATTGGTTTGATCGTGGGCTGATTGCTAGGGTGAAGGATTTTGGATCGCTTACTGCGCTTAGGAAGTATGTCAAGGAGATGACCGACGTGGAGGTAAGTATCAAATATGTGGGTGGGTTTTATGTCTTGCTGTTATTCAGGGATCAGGTTGAGAGGGGTATGTTTTTTGAGAATAAAGTTGGTTGGTCGTCCGTTTTCTCGCATATTGAGTTATGGAGTGGTCAACTGTTAGAGACGGAAAGAATTGCTTGGATAAAAATACATGGGGTGCCGTTGAGTTTGTCATGCATGAAAGTGTTTGATGACATTGCGTCCCAATTCGGTACTGTTATACATTCGGCACAACTGGATGAGCAAGATGGTGATTTATCTTTTGCATGTGTTGGTATTTTGTCTAAGTCAGTGGTACGGGTTAACCAAAGGTGCAAGTTATTGTGGAAGAACAAAAGCTTTACCATACTGGTTGAGGAGGAGGTTGGGGAGTGGATCCCAGATTGTTTGGTGGACCTGGAGGATGAGGTAGACGATGTCTCGAATTCAGACGAGGAGATGAATGTGGTGGATTCCGGTGAACGGAGTAATGATAGGGATGAGGCGATTTTGGAAGGTACGAATATTAATGATATGAGTCAGCATTCCGAATTTGGTGGTGACATTCAAGGAAACAATTCTAATTTTAACGAGGTATTTATTAAGCACATTAAGGAAGGTAATAAGGACTCGGGGTCTAAAGTTAAAAGGAGGAAAAGTGTTACGAGGATGAATAATAGTAATATTTCGCCTGCTTCAATGGGTGATGAGCGACCTAAAAAAAGACAAAGAGATGGAGAGGATCCTTTTGACTTGGACCGGTTCATATTCCCGAATTATGGTAGCCCAAAGAAGACCGTGGACAATGCTAATAGAGAGGAGAGCCCAGTAGAATATTTAACTCCTGATCTCAATAGGGACATTGGGATTTCCGATGGGCCTTTAAACAACAATCGGTTGGAGGAGGGGGATAAGGAGAATGGGTCCAACACTTTGGACCAGGAGGTTGGGTGTGAGGTTGATCAAACAATATTTTTGGCCAAGGCATTAGGAGCAGAAAACATTGAGAACTTTATGCAGTCAGTAACTAAGGTCGTGATTGAAGAAGGTTTTCAAACGGTAGAAGAATGAATTTGATGTCAGTCAATATTAGAGGGCTGGGTAATCATAGCAAAAGTGATTTGACTCGGAAAATTCGTAGACATAATGATATTGGGTTCATGATGCTACAAGAAACTCAATTTGAGTCTTTAGATGGGATGGACCTGCATAGGTTCTGGGGTGATGGGGATTTTATGTCTGAACAAGTCGATGCTACCGGTCGTTCGGGTGGTCTTTTATCGTTATGGGATCCTAAGAAGTTTGTGAAGAATCGCGTTGTGAAACATAGAAACTTCCTGGTGGTACATGGTATGGCTAGAGACAATGGTATGGGTATGTCGATCATGAATGTGTACTCGCCTCAGAAATTGGTAGATAAAAGGGAATTGTGGGCCGAGTTGGGACGGGTTATAATGCAAGATGATAACTATTGGATCGTCGGGGGAGATTTCAATTGTGTTCGAGAACGTGGCGACAGAAGGAATTCTAAGTTTAATGCGGCTGAGTCCAGTGAATTTAATGATTTCTTAGAAGAAGTGGGGCTTCATGAGTTCATGTTGAGGGGCCGAAGATTCACATATGTCACTGGGAATAAATGTAGCCGTTTAGATAGAGTATTTGTTTCGTGGAATTTTCTTAGCGCTTGGCCGAATGCTGAATATAGAGCCCTTGCTAGGGAAGGTTTGGATCATAGTCCTCTTATTTTGAAAGTGGAGTATCGGAATTACGGTGCTAAACCATTTCGGTTCTTTAATTCGTGGTTCTCTCGGGACGGATTTGAAGAGATTGTGAGTAAAGCTATGTCGGAATTTAGAGGAGAAGGCATGCCGGATGTGGTTCTTATGAAGAAGTTTAAGGTTGTAAGGCAAGCTATATCCAAATGGGTTGATCGTACCAAGGCGTCTGAATGTGAGGAGGAGGAGAATCTGGTGCATGAGGTTAATGTGCTGGATTCTACTATTGAAGATAGAGATCTTACAGAGGCGGAAAGGTGGGTTTACGAGGAAGCTAATGTGAGGATTAAAGAGCTTCGAGCGTTTAAGGATAAAGATTTAAGACAAAAGGCAAGAGTTCGGTGGGCGAAGGAAGGTGACGAAAATTCTAGTTTTTTTCACGGAGTGGTCAATAAACGAAGAGTGTCTAATTCTTTGCCGGGATTGAATATAAATGGGACTTGGGTTACTAAGCCGTCGTTGGTAAAAAAAGAAGTGCTCCGTTTTTTCAAGAATAAGTTTGCTGAAGATATGCAACATCGTCCGTCTTTGGTATGTAGCGATTTGAAACATTTGAAGGATCAGGAAGCAATGGACATCATTAGGCCTTTTTCGGAGCGTGAGGTAAAAGACGCCGTTTTTGATTGTGGTAGTGACAAGGCGCCGGGTCCTGACGGGTTTAATTTCCGGTTTATTAAGAGGTTTTGGGCTTCTTTATCTGCAGATTTTATGTCGATCATGCATGAATTTTTTGATTCAGGTTTGATTAATCGGGGAGTTGGCTCGTCGTTTATTACATTGATTCCTAAAGTAAGTGACCCGGTCGAGCTGGGGGATTACCGACCTATTAATCTAATTGGTGTCGTGAGTAAGGTTATTTCTAAAGTCCTTGCAAATAGACTGAAGACGGTTATGGGGTCCATTACTTACGAGACACAATCGGCCTTCCTTTCGGGGAGATATATTTTGGACGGGCCATTGATCATTAGTGAGATTCTATCTTGGGCAAAGAGTAAAGGGAAGGAATTATTCTTGTTTAAAATTGATTTTGAAAAAGCGTACGACAATGTTAATTGGGACTTTTTAATGTCTATGATGAGGCAAATGAAATTTCCTGAATTATGGTGCAAGTGGATTGGTGGTATTTTGTCGTCGGCTCGATCTTCGGTGCTTGTGAACGGGTCGCCTACATTCGAGTTCAGGTGTGGGAAAGGCCTTAGGCAAGGAGACCCAATATCCCCTTTTCTTTTTATTATTGTTATGGAAGCCCTCTCGAGTGTTATTCGCAAGGCGTGTATCATTGGTGCTTTCGATGGGGTGAAGATTAAAGATGGGGGAACTTTAATTTCTCATTTACTATACGCGGATGATGCTATGGTTATGGGGGAATGGTCTAAATTTAATTTCCAGGCGATGAGGAGGATTTTGAGGATTTTTCATCTATGCTCGGGTCTCCGGATAAATATCCAGAAATCGGTTATATATGGAGTTGGAAAGAGTTTGGAAGAAGTTAATAGTGAGGCGGCTTCTCTGGGCTGTAAACCGGGTGTCACTCCCTTTAAGTATTTGGGGATTCAAGTAGGAGCGAACATGAATCGTATAATCTATTGGGATCCTGTGGTGAACGTCTTTATGAAAAGATTGTCGAAGTGGAAGGCGAATGTTTTATCTATAGGAGGAAGGGTGGTGCTTATCAAATCAGTGCTGGAAAGTCTTCCATCATATTATTTTTCATTGTATAAAGCTCCAGTGACCGTGGTGAAGAAGCTGGAGTCAATTATCAGACGGTTTTTGTGGGGTGGGAACGATGAAGTTAATAAACTTCATTGGGTTTCTTGGGAAAAGGTTACGAAGGCAAAAGGCGATGGTGGGTTGGGTCTAAATAAATTAGAAGCGAGTAATAATGCGCTAATTCTGAAGTGGCTATGGAGGTATCATAACGAACGCGACGCTCTTTGGAGAAAAGTGATCGATGCGATTCACTTCTCAGACCGACGATGGGATGAATATCCGTCTAACAAGAAGGGGACCGGTACGTGGAATAAGATCGTTAGAGTTGGCTATCGGTTGAAAGTTCATGGTACATCTTTTGTGAACATGATTCAGGGGGCTGTGGGTAATGGTACTCATGTTAAATTTTGGATTGACCCGTGGATTTCAAATGAGCCGCTTAAGGTTTTATTCCCGGCGTTATTCCGTATTGAAAGCAATAAGTGGTGCACGGTTGCGGAAAGGATTGGAGTACACAATGGGTCAACAGCGATCGCTTGGTGCTGGAATAAATATCCGAATTCGAATGTTGAGGTGGAACAGGTTATTGCTTGTCATCGGCTAATTGCAGATGTTCGTTTGAATGAAAAAAATGATCAGTGGGTTTGGAACAAAGGGAATAATAACTTATATGCTGTCAAAGAAACAAGGAGATGGTTGATTGAAGATGTCGACAGAGATGAAAGCAAAGTGTTCGAGTGGTGCAAGTGGATCCCGAATAAGTGTAATATTTTTATGTGGAGGGCTAATATGGATCGGATCCCGACTCTGAGTGCCCTTAGAAGGAGAAATATTGTGGTGGGAGAGGGGGGCTGTTATTTATGTGGTGAAGAGGACGAGAGTACGGATCATATCTTCACGGCTTTTAGAATTGCGAATGGCGTTTGGGCCGGTGTGGCTTCTTGGTGTAGGTTACCTCCTCTTTTCTTTTTTTCGATCCGGGATGTTCAAGTGTATATTGATCATATGAGGAGCTCGAAGACGAAGAAAGATATTGTGTATGGTGTGCTTATTTTGACGGTTTGGCGTATTTGGAAAGCTCGAAATGACAAGGCCTTTGCTAACATAGAGATGACCGTTGCTCATATAGTGGCCGACATTAAGGGTTTGGGGTATCTTTGGTATAGGAGTCGAGGTAAGGGTTGTAAGATAGATTGGAAAGGATGGTGTAAGTTCTTGATTGATATGATGTAATTTGTGTTTGCGGATATCTCTTGCTTGGAGATATTCCGCGCCTGTTTATTGAAGTATTCCTTTCAAAAAAAAATTTATGTCCTAAAGTTAAAATCATATATATGGTTAAAAATTTGGAGGTGGTGGAGGGCTCCACCTTTTTAATCCCTGTTGGATTAAACAATGCATAATGTAAAAGTCTTTCCAAACTGTAAATCTTATGTTCCGTACTTTCATAGAAGTGAAATGCAATGTACTATTGTGCAAATCAGAGTGTAAAACCACATACATTACACCACCACCATCAAAAGGTGGCCATGATTATGATTGTACACCATTGTGGCATTATGGGCCACCCATGTGTGACCAAAGCTAAACAACTTGACCCCTTTTTTTCATCATCCACATCCTCTTCAAATCAATCAATTTCACTTTCCATTTTTCATGCAAGGTAAACCCTTTTTTCAAACCAACAAATATCAAACACTACTTGTACCTTTTGCATTACACATAATGTCATTTATGATGACTTGTATGTTTTGCATTAAAGCTGTACCTTATACTTTTTCATTAAAAGCAGTACCTCACTTTGTAAAAAAGTAAAACCTTTACCAACCTCCCTTAATGCATCTACAAAGAAAGAGAGGCAACCAGACAGTGTCCTATACATTGACTTTGTACATCATACATTAAATGGTCAAACCTTCAATAAATCCTGTTACGGATTATTTTCGATACCAATGGGTTTCTGTTTCGACCCATTGGCATCGAGATAATGCCGACCAAACCAAAGCAAAATATTGTAGCGAAAAACATAAAACTTGTGAAAGGATACATAACAAGTGTCTTAACTTTTATGTCATTAATTCATAATAAAACCAAACACCTTCACCCCCAATTATCCCCCCACAATTACAAGCTTATACCCAAAAGAAGAAAAAAAATTTAACCATTTCTCCTTATGTACAGCACCCCCAAAAATTACACAAGGAAGAACAACATCTAAAACAACAAAAACAAAACCAATTAATAACCCTAAACCCCCCTTATCTTTCCCATTTCACCATTTTATACCCCTCACCCCCAAATCTTACCCCTTTTTTTATTGCTTTACACATCTAAAGCACGAAAAGTATCAACACCCAAAATCGCGCTCCCTAACCCCAAAAACGTAATAAAACTTCACCTTGGTTTTGGTGATGCAAAGGACCAAATAGGACGGACTAGTCTTTGAGCCGAAGGGCTGCCCATAAAAGAAGCTTGAGATCGAGTCAACATCTCAACCATTGAGGGAGTTTGATAGGCTTGGACCAAGCTTGAACCATCGGTTGAGTCTCCACGAGCTGTGGCTCTTTGCCATGAGTGTGAGCTTAGCCCTGATAATATATAAGCACGTCCTGATGCTTCGTACATGTGTCTACTAGCCATCCTATCTTGCATTTCCTTAAGCTCAGCATCGAGTGCCGCACATAGCCGGTCACCTGACTTAGCTGAGACTGTTTCGAACAGAACCCGCCGGCAGTTTTCCAAGGTGCTAATGGCTTGCGCCAGATCACCTTCTTCCGCTGCTGCTCTTGCTTGTACCATGGCTTCAGCTGCTTGTAACCTATTCTTTTGTCTATCCACTTCGATTGAAACTATCACTTTTTGGTCAAGATTTTCTGGCCTTTGAATCCCGACATTTACACACTCTAAGTTGACCGTCTCTTTGGTTAACGGATCGGTGTAATGACATTTAACTTTCAGCAGACAAGTCTCGTTAGAAGTCAACTCTATTGGAATGTTGACCGAAACAAGAAAATCCCTTTCTTCATCAGCATACAAATCCCCCACATCGATACTACCAGATTTCCCGTCTGCCATCAACCGATTCTTGTAACTGCCAGCTTTTAAGGACCCGATAACAACGTTAGTGTTAAGACTCTCGACGATAACTCGAGCATCCTTGACCACAACACTCAAAAGTCCACCTATACATTGTGCAAAGGCATCTTGAATCACACCTTCAGTTTCAATAAACGAGAACGTTCCACCAGAAATCTCAGAAATCGAATGCATCGAAGATGCATCATGGTCCGTCCCGAACCCGAACGCATGGACCGGTATTTTGATTCCCGAGTTCCCATCACCGCCGTAAATAGACTGTGGGAGGAGTAATTCATAATTTAACTGATTCTTGCGCGAACCGTTTTTCGAATTCGAATTTCCGTTCACCGTATAAGTATCTTGTCCATCTGATAGCAAAATAATACTTCCAACAGGGTTATTCTCCCTTCGATCTTCCATCACTTTAGCACCTTTTCTTAAACCTTCAGCAATATTAGTGCCTCCGTTTGCAACCAATGAGTTGACAGCTTGAAGGGCCTGTTGCTTTCCCACATCCGACATTTTCCGTAAGGGAAAGAGGCGGCGAGCAGTGGACGAGAAAGCGATCACCGCCAGCCTATCAGCGGGTCCAAGATTCTGTATCACAAAACCCATGGCCCGCTTTAATAAAGCAAGTTTTGTACCCGCCATACTACCACTTGTATCAAGAACCGTCACAAGATCAACAGGGGCACGTGGTGTCTGATTAACTTGACTAAAGGTGGGACCTTGGTTTGAGTTACTAGACTTCACCCCTGAAACAGATGTCGGGGCTTTAAGGTTGATCAAAACTGTGAAATCATCATTAGTACTAAACCGTGGAACAGCTGGAACCTCTGTGTATGTTTTTACTAATACCCGTTTTAGAGAACAGCTTTCCAAAGAGGTTTTGTTGGAAAGTTTAAGGTTTAATGGTTCATCATCGTTAAAGACATTTGGTTCAGGTTTTGGGAAAACTGAGGTGGTTGCATGACGGGGGCTGTTCGGACGAGGTGGTATTGGGCGGAGTAAAGTCATTACTGGATCATTTGACCAATTGACAGGATTTATTCGTGTTCTTCCTAAAGGTGGACCCGAACTGGTGGGACCTTGTAATGGAACTTCTTTCCATATTGCTCTGCAAACCGGACAGATTTGATTACCGTGTTTCACATTTGAAGCGATACACTGGAAATGGAAGGAATGTGAACATTCTGCTGTAAAAATGGCTTGACCTTCTCCTCGTTTCATCGAAGCTAAACATATTGTGCATGTTTTCTGTCAAAAAAAAAAGGCTTTTTAGTAGAAAAATAAGAAGATAATTGCATAATAATTCCAAAAAGACGAATAAGTTGACCTCTAAACCTGATTGAATACTATTAAAAGTAAAAACTATGTACTTATTAATCCAGAAACAATTATGGTTACTTTTTGTTTAGAATATTATGTAATTTAAAGCAGCTATCAATTTATGTGGAACCTAAACAATTCCGTTTCGATTTCAAAGTCAAAGAAGAATTCCGTTTGACATTCAAAAGTCAAAACAAGATTCGTTTACACAAAGAACATACGAATAAGGCGAAACAAAATGGATTTGGTAACTACAAGACAATATGCAAGACAAGTACTTCAAAAACAACAACAACTAAATCCCAAAACCAAGCAAAGTTCATCATAAGAGGTTAAGACAAAATATTGGGTTGTTTTCGGATCTTCCTTCGTCTTGTTTCCTAATTCATTATTTGATTATGATGTTTACAGAACCAAGAAATTGATAGTCAACAAATGAGGCCATCAGCCCCTCTAAATCTTTACTTTTACCTAAAGATGGGTCATATCATCATATAGTAAAAGATAAATGTAAAGCATTAATAATTAATTGCTAATTAGTAATTTATCAAGCAATAATCCTTAAGTGCCATTAAAATGATTCGTCCCGGGGCCATTTGCCCTTATTTTAATTCCATAAAGATAAGCTGATATCATCAACTTTACTCATTTACCATACAAATGTTTCTTCTGCATCTTGTAGCAATTCAATCAAAATATGCATATATTCCCAACTTTACGCATACATAACAAGATTTTAATTTTCTCTAGAGTTCATACAAGCAAGATTTAAACATAATACAAGTACTAGGTTGTTTTTTTTTATGTTTTGCAAGTCTATTTAACGAGTGATCTATTTGAGTCACAAGATCAAACCCTTGACCTTCAAACACCAAAGGGAAGAACATTGATGGAACAATTAGCTTAAAACTTAATAACCATTAAAGAGTCTTATAAGTTTAATATAAATAAAATCATAGACTAAATTTATTAACACAAAAAATTTAAAGAGCTATAAACATGCAGATTTACTTGATAACCTGAGCCAAAATCCAAGAAAATCTCATCACACCAATAAAGCATAAAATCTGATCCAGAAAATTAATTTTCTATCAGAATATTATATTCTTTCATTTCACCTTTTTCTCTTGATATTAGTCATCTTTGGGAAGCTAATTTGACTTAATTTTATTCTCCACTTTTTAACCAACAAAACAAAACAAACAAAAAAACAAACACAACTACCAAAAAAACCAAACATAAAAACAAAACAATTAAGCTTATTTGATTTCGGCTTATATTTCATAATCTCAAAATTTCTGACTTATTTTGAACTTATGGGCTTATATCAGTTTATTATATAAGTCCCAAAATAAGCCAGAAATTTTTAGTTTATGAAAAATAAGCCGAAATCAGATAAGCTCATAAGCCCACAAATAAGCTTACACAAATATTAAAAAACCAAACCTTAGAAGATCTGTTGAAGCTTTTAGACAAACGTAAACTAGGACTAGCCGGACGAGTGACCGGAGAGAGCAAGGCAGCATCGGAAAACCCACCGGAATGAGCCACGTCATCGTGAAGAGCATCATCATTATGAGCAGTAGGAACATAAACACAAAGATTAGAAACCAAAGCCATCTTAACTTTCCTCCATTTACTCCCCATTAGAACCAACCAAACCCAGATCTTGAAAATAATTGAAGGTGGCACAGAAACCAATGGAGGGTTAAGTTTTTAGAGAGAGAGAGAGTAAAAAAAGATGGTTTTAGTGGCGTTTACTATTGTTAGTGGCGGCCATTAATGTTGTTGTTTGCAGATTGGTTTCCTTTTGTGGTGGTTGTTTGACTTGTTTTTGTGTTTGTTTTGTTTAAGTGAGTGAAGTGGTGTGACTTTGTGTAGTTGTGTCTTGTGTGTGTGTATGGATGTTCTTTTTTATACCCTTTAGTTTTCAACTCTCTTTCAAGTCTTTGCCAAAAGTCTTACAACAACTAGTGCTGTATTTTATTTTGTGGCTTATTTATTTTTTATAATCTTTAAACTAATTAATCCATTAACTAGACTTAGACAGGACATTGCAACGGCAAATGATTATAGTTGCGATATTTTGTTTAAGTATTTTGTGTAACGTTTATGTATATAACGTAAAATAGTCAAAATGTAATTGAAAAATGTTATAACGTACGATAATTCAGCTGAATATGAAACATGAAAATAATTTGTTGAAACATTTATTTTTTGTTCTAAAAAAAGACTTTTAGGTTTTTATACAATTGATGTGTTATATATATTTTTGAAATGATAAATATATATATTATGTATTAAATGGGATTGATAAACTTTTAATGATAGTTATAAGGCAACATATTGAAAAACAAGTCAAACATTTTATGTGGGAAAGTAGAAAATTAAATTTTAAAGGGTATTTTAAGTTCAACACATTACTCATTTTTAAGTTTTAAGAAAAATTATTCAATTTTTATACGTAGTGTAAATAACTCTAGATGACAGTTTTGAAGCGAGAACGCAACCAAAATTTAACAAGGGTTAAAATTGACGCAACCAAAACCAAACCAGTAGAGTGGCGTGCCCGAGAATGGAAGGAATACAATTTTATTGTTGCAAAATGCAATGGCTGCTTCTTTTATTCTTTTTTTTAAGTTAATATACTTTAATTTTAAACGCAATCATTTTTCACTCTATATAAACCCTTTTACACAATCGTTTTTACATATAAGTTAAAAAAATTCACTTCCATTCCGACTTTCATTTCTTTACTATATCACAAACTAAAAATGGCTCAACATCCAAATGATCCTTTCTTCAATTACCTTCTCTGGATGTCGCAACATCCAAACTCATCATCTTCGTAAAATCCCGCTACACCTTCATCCGCACACTCAATATATTCCTCAACACAACCTCAATTTTCTCTGTTTGGTAGCCAATATATTATGCCACCATATACACCTGAGCAATGTTATCTTTAACATCTTCAACAAAATCTACCACAATTCTATCCACCGGAACAAACACAACCACCACCACCACCACCACACCAACACCAACATAAACCGAACAAGCACCACAAGAAACCCGCGAAGAAAAAACGCAAATAAAAGGCAAAAGACCTGCCAAAAAAACAACTGCCACCTTCACCACAAATCCTGAAAAGGTAATCACTTGTTGGACGCCCGAAGAGGATAGTTATTAGCGTCGGAAATGACCAAGATGAGCAATGTTTTCTGGGCAAGGTTCTTAATGAGTTCAACTCATCTTTTCACCACAAACGTACCAATGATATGCTTACGAGGAAGTGGCAGCGTTGAACTTTAATTGCCAAGTTTAACGGTATCTACAAACGTTTAAGACGTTTGAGTATAAGTGATGAAAACAATGTTGATATTTTGAACTGGGCTAGGACTTCGTTTAGAGACGAGAGAAAAGGAAGACGGTTTGCTCAAGACGAGTCATGAGATATCTTGTGAAAACACCCTAAGTAATATGCAACAAAACCCATTGATTCAGTTGATCTCACCGGACATATCGAGCTATTTGGAGATGATTCAAGACCACGTCCCCCCGGCAAACAACGTGCGGCGAAAAAAAACAAAATCGGAGATCACGTGGGGCGCAACGAGGAGTTTCCAACAAGATTTTGCGGGAGTCTTTACAACATGAATTTAGACTCAAACGGGAGGCAACTCAAGATATGTACGCGGTGACGAAACCGAAGGATGCCATAATAATGAAGTTGGAAGAAATGAAGTCTTTCGGCACTAGCACTGCATAGTTACCGGAGGAGAATGCCTTCATCATCAACATGCAAGAAAGGAAATCCGAAAAAAAATATATAATTAACCGTCATTAGTCGTTGACTTTACTTTTTTTCGTATATTTTTTTTATTTTCGTATGATATTTTTCGTGTAATATGTATTTTTATTTGAATTAATAAAAAAAATAGTTAGTTTTGAAAAAAAAAAATGGGAAGAAAAATAAAATTGTGTGTCTTAAAAGTGAAATTTTAGCTTAAGTTACTAGGGATAGTGTTTTTGGATGTGTGTGTAAATGAGATGTAAGTAAAAAAGAAAAATGAACTTGTATTATTGCACCCAGTGCTCTAAAAAAAATCTAAAATCCTGACTTTCAACTACGCATTTTAATTAAAGATGTTGAGTTGCTTACCCAAATGACTTTTATTTATGAACCAAATGACTTTATTTGTACAAGCACTCTTCAGTCTTGACTATTGTCCCCTTCACTTGCCCCACTTTTTTTCACTTGTTCTTTAAATAGTGTTGAAATTGGATAAAGGATACTTTATCTTGATCATTTAAAGTTGTTTTATTTTAACTTTTTGTGATGCATTTGTTAATATTTTATATAATAAAATAATTACTATCATTATAGAAGTTTTTTTTTTTTTAAATAATCTAATTAAAAAAATACATCAATTAGGTTGCTTTATTTTGACACGTAGCAAAATCGAGCATTTTTATTAGCCAATTGAAAAAAAAATGTCAAACTTTGAGAAATTTGGTGAAGACAAAAAACATAAAAACATAAGTGATAAATTTGTGAAAATAAAAACTTAGAAAAAAATAGAGTGATTAATAAAACTTTAGTTATTTAATTTTAAATAAATTATATGAAGTTAAGTGTAAGCTTATAACTTTTCATATTTTCCAATAAATGTAAAAAAAATAAACAAACACCCTTTTAGACTTTATGTCCCCTAGATTTGATATTTTAAAAATACAACATATATGTTGTTTTAAAAATACCACATGTATATGCACGATATTATAAAATATCAAAATAAAAGCACGAGTTATTGTGTATGTAAATAAATACATGAGGTTGTACATATATGACCAACTTATGTTATTGCTCTTTATGAGTTTAAGTAAACATATCCGGGAAAAAAAAATATTATATGCATCATCAATGACTCATGTTATTCCTTTTTATAAGTTTAACCTATGCGTACATTGGTTTGAAAATTAAACACGGCTAAATTATTATTAACGATAATATAAATTTCAAATGTAACCACGGGGTTACTGTGATATGAAAATAAATATACGTGATTGTACTTATAACAACGACTAAATTAAGCACGGCTAAATAAATATGAAAATTAAACACGGCTAAATTATTATTAACGATAATATAAATTTCAAATGTAATTCCTTTTAAAAGTTTATATAAGGATACCTTGAAAAAAAATTAAAAAAAACTTTATATTTTAACTTCATTAGCGGTCATTATGTGCTCTTAAACTCGCATATTGTGTACAATATTATAACACTAGTTAATTTTAAACAATGACATCAACCTCAACACCCATGTCACTTAAACAAAGATAAAATTTTCATCCAAAAAAAATCTTTATAAAATATTAATCAATATTAATACCTAATACGATCTGGAGATCTCCGCGGAGACGGATACGGAAACCCCCCGCAGATGGATAGAGAATATAAGGGGACCCTAATCTCCTAAAACCAGTCATTAGGGAATACCGACCAAATGAGTCGGTCTGCCGCTTGATTTCATAACAGAGCCGTTATTCCCGGCTGGCATAGAAGTCTCTCGCGCGGGCGAAGGAGATGCATTTCAGGTACTGGTGGTATTGGACAAGAAAAAAAAATTTATGTAAAAACTCGTACATAATTATTAGTTGTACTTATATCACAATTATAAAACATTAAACATGGGCAAATTCTTTATATGTCCGTATATTAAAAAAAAAATTGATTCATGTGTAAACCACGTACGTACACGGAACTCATAACTAGTGGTCTTAATAAAATAGTCACATCATTTTTATTTATAAGAAACACAAAAAGTGAAGAATGTTAACTATAAGTATCAATAAAATCAAGATATTTAAAATATTGAGTTGTAAATCAAGTAACGTGTACATGGTTAACTTTTTACTAACAGAGTATCCGCATGTTGTAGCGGTGGGCAACTTATAATTAAAATATTTAGCGAAGAATGTTTTAATTATATGTTTTTCATGACAATAATTTTATAACGACAAAAAAAGTTAGGTTAAAATAGCTTTAAGCAATGACAAAATAATTCATATAATAAACCCCCGTACGAAATTGCGGTAATATAGAATCGTTAGTAAGTAATATTATAAAGATAGAATGTCAAAGTGGTTGGTAACGACTTATATTACCATGTAGTTAATAAACGGTGTAAAAAACCTAATTACCTTGTATACGTCAAAAAAAATTCACCTCCTAATCACAAAATATGATATTTGATTTTTGAAATATTTTCATCATATCAAATTAATAAAAAGTATTTCCATCATATTAATAAATAAATGTACAAATATGCATCTTCTAAAGTTACTTTTATGTATGTTGTTATTATTATCAATAACTTTGTTGGTGCAAATATTGTGTGTGTATATATATATATATATATATATATATATATATATATATATATATATATATATATATATATATATATATATATATATATATATCTTTTGTATTTTATTGATGATAGATATATATTATGAGACATTTAAAATCGTTAGCGATAATTTAAAATCTAAGTAAATGAAAACAACAATCCAACGTGTTGGACTAGGGCGCCAGACCATCACGCCGACTGTTGTCTACGCATGCTCGGTTTTTCAAAGTCGGTTTTCCTCTTACTCGAAAAAGTTTGATCTTTCGATACAGGTTCATACATAATATTTAAGATGTTTTATAATATCATAAGTGAATTATGACTTATAAATATTGTGTCAAAATGTCTACATCTGTTTTATAAAACCCAACTCAAAATCTTTTATAGAACCCAACTAATATTTTATAAAAGCCATCTCAAGTTTTATAAAATAAGCTCAACACTTAGAGGTTTATGTTTTCATAAAATAATCAAATGAGTATAATCTTAATTACGACTTGACTAAATACTAAATAGATCTACTCCTTTTTGAACAAATAGTTAAGCTCACTCTAAGTATTTTGCTAAATGTACTTTCCTCTTGTGGATTAATTGTTTACTAAATATGCAAAATATTTAACTTAGTTGCATCAATGTAATTAGTTAACAAGTTAATGAACTAATAAATATTATAACATTTGAATTTTGAATTTGAATTATGAAATTTGAATTTCAAACTAAGAATTTTCTTTACATTGTATGAACCATCTTTCCCTCTACACAATGTCTCTTTGTAATGCATGTTAGAATCGATGCTCGAGGTTGTTTAGACCTTATCTAGGATTATCAATAAAGCACAATAACAATGATAAACATATATAAAACGCAGCGGAATAATCAAACTATCATTGTTATTATTGAGGTTTTTTCATCATCATCTCTAACAACTACTAACAATCACCACAACCCCAATACTACGTGATCAAGGTAGTACGGTTACCTAACTATAACAGGATCAAAGACCTTGGGGCTAACCAACACAAACACTAGGCGTTTACATTAGACCTACGCCTAGGTTTACACACACACACACCTTTCTTGGTTTTACATCTTGTACGTACAATAAAACCAATTCCCTGTATCTCTTTATATAATAAAGATACTAGGGTTACAAATGGATAAGACCAAATAATACAAAGAAATCTTTCTACATATATAAAATATCCTGTAATATTCTTTTAATTGAAGATTTCTCCTTTGTCACTTTAGGTCCTTCAAGCTTCATTCTTGTCATATTGTAGCTTATTAGTTTTGCCATTATCAACTCAAAATAACGAACCCAAAAATCTTCCCCTAGTTGATAATTGCAAAACTAAACGATGAATGAAACTTCCCCTTAAGCCATGCTATACCATCAAGGATCTTCAAGTTGCAAATCTTCAATTAGACTCTTCTACCCCTTTTTGCCATTATCCACTAGGAGAAGCTAAGTAGAAGCAACTTTGATCTTCAAAACCACGAACCAATATCATACGACTAATCCGTCATTCCAATGCCTCAAGATACCCTCCATGAAGTTTTCCGCACTAAAAATGAAATTAAGGCAAAAGAAATCCGAACCAATAGTAAAATACCAACAAGTAGTAGCAAAAACCTTCACCTCGATGTAGCATATAAATGGTTAAACATTTAAATATTAAGCTTCCCCTGAAACCCGTATGTTAACCATTTGGAGAATGTAGGCTCTATGTAATGATTACTGATGAAGAAAACCAAGTATAACCAACTTGATGCTGAAGTAGAACAATTCAAACCTGTGTCTTATATCTTGCACTAAAGATGACATCGAACGTATACCCAATCTTGATGTATAGGGGGACCGAAATCTCTTGACGAAAAACTTCATCTACTATTCGTCAATTCGTTGTCACACATGAATGCACAAACAAGTTACCTCCTGCTAAAAGGTATGATAAAACACAAACCCAAATAATTCTACTTCATCTTCAAATAGGTGATAAACGCCTTTCTTCGTAATAAATTATGGCAATAAGAACGAGCCATGAACCTGTTAAGATCAAAAATCCACGCACGTACTATACAAGAGTACTAAAAATGTACTAAGAGTATTAACTTCTACTAAGAGTATTAACTTTGAAAGCTAAGAGTATTAACTTCCAAAGCCAAGAGTATTAACTTTTTAAAGCTAGAAGTATTAACTATTTGTAACCAAATCACGATTAACATGCTTCCCCTCAAATCCAAACAGTGTGTGTCATCCAACTTCATCACCTACTCAATATGCAACAGTATTAAATTTTTCAAAGTCAGTACTAAAAATCATGATGTCATCAACACTTTTTCCGTGACAAGACTGTCACAAAACTGTCACAAATTTGCATTCTCCTTCCTCCCATAGCAATTAGCAACACTTTTTCTGTCACTAAACTCTTGCAAATCTGTTGCAAATTTGATACCTCCTTCCTCCCATGGCCTTTTGTGACACAATAACTGTCGCTGATATGTTGCTAAACTGTCACTATTCAAGAAGTATTAACTGCTATAATGAACAACATTATTAACGTAGATATGTAGTAGCAGAAACAATTCAAATTTCGAATGATAAATAGTCAACAAGATCAATCCACTGTCCCATGATAAGAATGAACCAATCACAGTTAAATTCAATTCACAAGCACCATGTAATAAGTGACATCCTATTAGATCCTGAGTGTCGGTGCTCATGCAAAAACTTCAAACAACTTAAGGTTTTAGAATATTAAGCACAGTAGCGAACCCCCATCGTATTAAATCAAACAAAAAATATCAAAAGCATATGTACGATCCAATATTATGCACCCTTGTATTCTCCGTTTTATCCCAGAAAATCATACATCTCGTCATACTTCAAAACCCTTAACCAGTTCACAACAAGAACAATAACAGTACCAAGTTTCCAATAAGCAATTAGGGTTTTATGTGGAGTTAGGGTTTCAAACACATGTACTCATGATTAGTATACAGCGTTGTATCACCAGATCAGATTAGGGTTTGTAGAAAACATTTAATGCACGCTCAAAAGAATGAAAACCCTAAAAATTCGAAAAATAGTACCTCCTTCTGCAACAGACTTTACAACTGAATAACTTTCGACTCAGACCTCAGATGGAAGATCCCTCCGATGAAAAGCTAGATTGTCATATAGAGAACGTCCACCAATAATTTCGTCACGATCCAACGGTTAACGAAAAAGTTATTATCGTTTGAAAACAGTGCTGCAGAAACACTACGAAAATTTTCAGTTTCGAATTTTTTCTTCTTCTTCAAGAAACCTTTCGAAATCCCAGATATCAAGAGCAACCCGCTCTGAAACCACTTGTTAGAATCGATGCTCGAGGTTGTTTAGACCTTATCTAGGATTATCAATAAAGCACAATAACAATGATAAACATATATAGAACGCAGCGGAATAATCAAACTATCATTGTTATTATTGAGGTTTCTTCATCATCATCTCTAACAACTACTAACAATCATCACATCCCCAATACTACGTGATCAAGGTAGTACGGTTACCTAACTATAACAGGATCAAAGACCTTGGGGCTAACCAACACAAACACTAGGCGTTTACATTAGACCTACGCCTAGGTTTACACACACACACACCTTTCCTGGTTTTACATCTTGTACGTACAATAAAACAAATTCCTTGTATCTCTTTATACAATAAAGATACTAGGGTTACAAATAGATAAGACCAAATAATACAAAGAAATCTTCCTACATATATAAAATATCTTGTAATATTCTTTTAATTGAAGATTTCTCCTTTGTCACTTTAGGTCCTTCAAGCTTCATTCTTGTCATATTGTAGCTTATTAGTTTTGCCATTATCGACATGAACCTTTATTAAAATCGAAACACGACTTATTTACCTTATCCATGGAGGAGGTGGAGCGACGAGCATTAGGACCGAAATTTGCCAATAGAACCATCGGTGAGGATGACGTAACATCTACAAGTGTATCTTGTTCCCGTGACTTCATCCGCATCTCATCCATGGTGAGCACAGATCGAACGGTCTTGAGGTCCGAAAACGGGCCCTGATGAGCAATAATGATGGAGATGTTATCATACCTTGTGGGTAGGCCTTCAAGTGCAAATGTAACCACATCATCCGAGTTCACAGGCGACCCAAGAGAGGTCAAAATGGTTGCAATTGAATCAATCTTGCGAAAGTATGCATCGATGGTCAAGTCTCCAAGTTTCAAGGAATGTAGTTCCACCTTTAAGGCAATGGAGCGTGCACGTTTGTTGTCATGGAAAATATCGGCAAGTATGTCTACGCTTCCTTAGCCGATTGTGGATTTTCAACAACAAGTCTTTGTTGAAGGGTTTTGGACATTGTGACAAAGATCCAAGAGAGGATGATGAAGTCAACCTTTGGCCATTCGGCATCTGGAGGCGTCGTGGCGCTTGAGGATGCGTCGTCCTTGTCCTTGGCCATGATATGATCCAAAAGGGGATGTCCCTTACAAAGATGTTGGAAAAAATAGACCCAATATGAGTAGTTCATCTCATCGATATCTAACTTAACGGGAATGAGGTAATTAAGGTTGGTAATAGTCATTAGTTTGTCGGAAAGTAGGATTAGTGTTTGAGGGGGAGGATCAATGACGGCCATGATGTAATGGTGTTTGAACTGTGAGTATGTGGGTCATGATATGTAAAGAAGGGTTAGGGTTTAGTTATTTAAATGAAACGGTGAATGGAGGATGAAACAGTGACTGTATTAAAGTTTAGGTGATGACAATAAATGAGCAACAACAATAAAGAACCAAACAGTTTAGTCGACCAGTAATTTGATGATACCAACGATCGACACAAGGTAAGACTTATCAAACAAGAAGAGCGATTGGATATCACAAAGCCAACAATCGACATTCAAACAAATAAACTGGTCGACTGATAATTTATTATACCAACGATCGACAACAATAATAGAATTAAGAGGAGCGGAAGTTGTAGTGGTTTAGGCTTTGGATCAATAATGGCTGATACCATGTGATCGTATGTATTGTAATTTGGTTTATTGATTGCTGCCGATTACACAAAGATAGGAGATATATATGCACACTATACAAGAGTATTTTGGATAAATACTAAGATATAAGATCATTTGAGGACAAAAGATTATTTACATACCAAGGGATCAATCTCCACCCTTCATTTTTATTTGATCTAATGGATGAGATTAATCCCAACAATTTAAAAAACTCACTTGCATCTTTTTTTTTCAAATATTAATATCTTTCAAACCGTTAATCGTTGAGCGAAAAAAAATATATCATTACGACGAGCATTTAATTATCTTTCTATAGATAGGCACTTTATTATACTTTCGACAAAAAAAAATTTTTCGTATTTTTCACGTTTTTTTTTCAAGTTTTTTCGTTTTTTTTACGTTACTGAAATTTGCATTAAAAAATCATATATGATAAAACACTAATTTGATATTAGTGTACATATGATATATAATATCATATATGATATGTAATATCACATGTAATATAGTGTAAAATAACATATGATATCACATGTGATATTACATATCATATATGATTTAACACTAATATCACATGTGATATTCAATTTAGTGTTTTATCATATATGATTTTTTCATGCAAATTTCAGTAGCGTAAAATAAATGAAAATAAGACGAAAAAACGTGAAAAAAACGATTTTTTTTCTTTTTTCGAAAGTATAGCAAAGTGCCCGTCTATAGAAAGATAATTAAATGCTCGTCGCGACGGTGTAAATATTTTCGCTTAACGATAAGCGGTTTAAGAGATATTTAAATTATAAAAAATGAGTGAAATAATAAAATGCTTTTAATTTCAGCCATTAATTTTTTTTTTAGATGGATGGTGGAGATGAGTCCCTTGATATATAAGAAAAGTTTTGTATGTAAAATAACTCTCCTCAAATACTAATTACCCATTAATCATCTTAATCTCTGGCTAATGATACAGATAAGACCATATCAATTACACTAAATGTACAACTAACCGATAAGACGTACAACTAACCGATAAGACCATATCAATTACAATAAAGACTAAAATACACCGTTGGTCCCTAAACTTGTATCGGAGGATCGCGATGGGACGAAACCGGGCATAATCATCGCCACGGGTCCAAACAGTACCCATTAAATGCCAGATTGGTCCTTTGACCAATACTGCCGTTGTCAACGTTATTTTGCTGAGGGCAAAACCGTCTTTCACTGTAGCGTACTAAATAAAACCGTTCTACAGTGTATGTAGCTAGTATATGTGTGTAACAAGGTTTGATCTACATTTATGACCCATCCCTAAACTATCCTTCAAAACCCGTCCTCTTCAAAACGATAATTTTTTCAAGATGGTACGTTGCTGGTGTGGTAAGCAAGCTATTATTCGTACTTCGTGGACCTCTGCCAACCCAGGGCGTCGATTCTTTGGTTGTCCTATTCAAGTAAGTGCGTCTTAATATTTCTTGTGTAAGTTTGTAACAATGCTGGTTGTTTAATGACTTGTCATAACCATCAATAGGGGTCTTCTTGTCGGTGGATAAGATGGTATGATCCTGAAATCTGTGCTCGTTCAAGAATGATCATACCAGGACTTTTGAGGGGGAGAAATGAGCTTGAGGCAAGATTAGTAGCTGCTCAAGGTGATGTGTGGAAGTGGAAGATTTACATGGTGCTAAGTTGGATGTTGTTCTTCATTGTTTATGCATTGGGATAATGTTTTAACCTTTTATGTAATGAGGCTAGTTGGTTAATGTTGTGTATCTTGAATTGTAGTAACCTTGTTATGAAGTATTCAGTTTTGTTTGTTTCTGATTTTCTATGCCTCATGGGTATGCAGATGGTTTGCAATGTGTTTAGGGTTGACTTTTAAATGTCAACATTCTTATGATGTTCAATTTTAGCTTTGGTTACTTTTGACGCAAACTATTCACACATCAAGCTTAGTCAATCTCAAAAAATACACAATAATGACATGGTTCCATAGTTAATGCAAATGGATATAATTCCAGCTGCATAAAATTGCATACTTTTCAAAGCATGAGCGCTACAGTTACACACCCACACACAGATATGTTTTTAGATTACATAACTTGTCCATAGAAAATAAATAGTAAACTAGATGAAACATTGTCTAGATAATTAGCATAACAGATTTGACCTATGGTGAGGCCATCATTCTTTCCAGTGCAGCCTGCTTCCTAGTCATTCTTCGTGTAGCAGGCTGGGTGTAAGCAGAAACTGCTTGAACATCACTTGACTGAATCTGAAAATCAGACTGGGATTGCTCATGCATGATGGGATCGGCAAATGCTTCAGCTTGAAGTTGCTGGGATTGTGACAGGGATGCATCATGTATGATGGGATCTTCAGTTCCTGGCTCTTGATTTGTAGATTGAACACCACTTCCTTGAACTGCACTAACTTGGCTTTCTAGAACAACACCCGTACCTTCAGCTTCTTTATCTGCTGCTACCTTTTTACATTTAGGATGTCTTTTTTTTCCTGCAGCTTTAGTAGGCACCTTTTTGACATTTACCTTATTGGCAGTTCCACTATGTTGAGCTCCACCATACCCTAGGCATGTTACCCGGTTGTGTCCAGCAATGCCACAAATACTACACCTGACACTCTTCCAAGCCCTTGACAGCTTACCATCTTTCACAATCTCTTCAGTTTCAGGTGTTATCCTAACTCTTTTTCTACCTTTTGAGGCAGGCGGGTTTGTTTCGGATTTCGGTGGAATAATTGTTGTTGGCATAGTTGATTTTTCCCAATGTACACTGCTAGTTATAGGCTGGACATGGTGTTTGTAGGTAGCCTCCCAAGTGAGAAGATAGTAACAAGGATGAGCCCATGTTTCTACAGCTCCGACTTGTTGGCCATTTAAAGCCATATTCCAATTGGTAGCAACAACATGTTTACATGGTAAACCTGTTATCTCCCACCTTCTGCAAGTACAAGTCTTGTGTACAACATTAACTACACATTGGTCACCCCATGGTCCACTAACCTGAAACTTAGATCCCCCATTCCATAACACATTATACTTAACAGCCTCTTTCTTAATAGTCTCTAGCATGTGTTGTGCAGTTGGTGTTAATGGCCCATCACTCTTATCAATCACCATAAGAACATGCATTATCCTCTTCATACAATATTCCCTGATGTATTCTAAGGCTGTAATAATAGGTTTGCTTAACCCCTCTTTAATTTTCTCATGAAACACTTGACACATGTTATTAAGTAACACATCAGAAGTAGCTCTCCCTAAAGATGACAAGTAATAAACATGTATTAATTATAACTGTTTATACTGCATTTACGAATACAAAGTAAGTGAAACAGATAGATCACTTACATGAAAAATGTGACCTTAACCAATGGATCGGTGGTATCTTACTTAACCAATCATGGGCTGGTTGATTAAGTTTCTTGAGATCAGCCATAGCTTTCAGAAACTGTACAACAGTTGAGGCTGTTGCACATTTCCACAGATGGTCTTTATAGGCCCTACCTTTCCATTGCAATTTCATTTTCTCATGTATGCTTTTAATACAGAATCTGTGTTCTGCACTTTCAAAAACTTATGCTACAGCTCTACTTATATCCTGCACAAAATCAAATATCTTTACTGTCTGTTTCAAAAGAGTGACACTTAAATTCATGAACAGAGTAAGAGAGTACCTTATTCATGTCAGTAATAAAAGTGATGCTTGAAATTGGCCCAAGTGCTAAATCATCGGATAAACAATGAAGAAACCAAGTCCATGATCCTATGTTATCTGAATCTACAAAAGCATAAGCGAAAGGGTATATACCATTGTTGCTATCAATTCCCACAGCTGTCATAAGTTGACCATCGAAAGGACCACGAATTGGAAAAGCAGCCAGCCCCAACAACGATCTCCCACAATCTTTAAATCCTTGCTTCAGTGCACCTAAACAAACATACACTCTCTTGAATTCTCTGGTTGGAAGAGACTCATCCGGAGGTCGTTCCACATTCATCTCCACTGTTGTATTAGGGTTTGTCTTCTGCAACTCTTGAACATAATCTCTCAACATGGTAAATTGAAGCTTGAATTGACCCCTGATGGCTTTTATAGCTAGGTTTTTGGCCCTTAATACCTTCTGCAGGGACACTTGAAGGTCGTATTGGTTGGTAAGTTGATTATGCACCGACCTGACATGAAGCTCTGGATTTGTTTCAACTTGTGCTGTAATTTTCTGTGAGATATAGCGAAGGTCAAAAGCTCTGACTTCCCTTGATTGCAAACAAGTGTGTTGCTCATTATATGTTCTGACCGACCAGATACCTGTCTCACCATTCCTGCCGACAAACAATAGCCATGGGCAGAGTATTTGTGAAGGGTCCTTTTTGGCAGAAAGCAATGCTCTTATACCCCTTCTACTTAATGGACTTCTAGATGGGCCAATATCCAGTCCAGGACCTTCACTTGGGCCTGAAACTGGAACACAACCCCTACAATTGACCCTTATTCTTGTTTTGTCATTCTTCAAAAAAAACAACTCCCTCCTAGTTTCTATTGAATGCTCTCTTACTAGCTTTTTTACTTCCCCTGCAGTAGCAAACTCCTGACCAGTATAGAAAAAAGTGGTATAAACGCCATTAGCAAAGTGTGCGTGTTGGAAACTAACATGGTCACCGCAAAATACTTCATCAACCATCACAGGTAAATCATTTACCAACTGCCTGTCATCACTTATATAACATGTTGTTCCTTCTTCACCTGAATCAGTACTCTGACCTACTTGTAGCATACCAAGCTGTGCATCATTCTCTTGACAAGTGTTATCTTCATTTGGTTCAACTGCATTGCCAAATTCACTAGTGTCACTCGCTTGTAACAGACTAAGATCAACAACAGGATCCTCTTCCATGTTATCCTGAGTCAGTTGAAACAGACTTACATCCACATCAGGCTCCTCAAAGTTGTTATTCACATCAAGTAGTGGTCTGCCTGCTTTGTGTAAATGCTTCTCCTGTGTCAATTGAAACAGATTAACCTCAAAATTTTCAGGCTCCTCAAAGGTGTTATTGACATCAACTAGTGTTGTTCCACCGTTGTCAAAGTCCTTCCCCTGAATCACTCTAAACAGATTAACCTCAACATTATCAGGCTCCTTCTACTAAGAGAGTTAACCCTTTTTCTAAAGTAGGAGAGATTGAGGTGTCTGATTCTGAAGATGAGGTTGTTGCTAACCCTTTTGATGAGTCTGCTAATATATTTGGTGGTGGCCAAGAGTTTGAAGATGAGTATGATGACTATGACTTTGATGACTATGCGAAACAGGTTCGTGATCTTCCAGGGAATTTGGATGCCTTTAATGCCATTTATGGCACAAAGTTTCAAGGTCCTAGGAAGTAATTTACTGCGTTGTGTCATATGTTATCTTTTGAGTAGTGGTTTGGTTTCTTGTTTAGAAACTAGGAAGTATCTTGTTATGTAAGCTTTTGCCTATGTAACGGGCTGAGATTTGAGACTTCACTCATATCCATTGTACTTAAACGTTTATTTGGTTATTATATTTACCAGGGTGCAGGATTACTCCCCTTTACCAAAAAAAAAAAAAAATTATCAGGCTCCTTTAGAGCATTGTCCTCATCAACAACTACTAAAGCACGCTCACTGTTTTGAACAGGTTGGCTAGCAAATGAGCAGTCTAAGGTGGAAAAGAGTGGCTCAATGTTTGGCAAATTGGTAGCTTCACCAATATCATTGACGTCCACAGGCAATTGTGTAAGTTGGATAAACGGATCTAAGGCAGGTTCATTATCTATATCATCTAACACCAACCGTCTACAACATGATTGAATAGCCGCAGTAGCAACTTTTCTTCTATCTTCATCCATCTCCCAAAACACAGTCTTAATTGATTGTGGGGACATTTCACAAAATTCTAATCTAGTCTTCCCTATTTCAACATACACGTCTATCAACTTATGCTGTATGACAACATCTTTCAACAAGTCTAGATTAGTAGGTTCACGCAAAGAAAACAAACCGTCATCTAATGTACAACCAGGCTTAACAAAGTAGAAATAATTGGTTTGTCCATACTCATAACCGATTTGGGTCATGAGAGCATCCATTTCATCAACAGATACCTCTTTTATTTCCACAAGATCAACAAGGCATTTCTTGCCTCCTTGATATATCCTACCTGGAAAGTATTTGAATGTACCTTCATAATGGAACATCATGCTAAACGATCCAGGTTCACCCGCTGTATAAAAAAATGTACAAAAACTTTGTTAAGCTAAAGTTACCTAAAAGGGGAATAACTTAATCAGTCGTACTAACATATGATTGTAATAGGCTCTAACCAAAAAAGACTTACAATATCTCCTGACTGCAGCTCTTTCCTCCGTTTCACGATCATCATATAAAGGATATTCCCTTACTCGCCACAGAGTAAATCCAAGGTGGTTGTTTGTTATTTTCTTACTCAGATTATTTGATTTGATGATAGACATTGCCTTAGGGTTTTCTGGGTAGGCTTCCAAAACAAGTTTGGGGATGAGCAATGAGTACACGGTTTTGTTATATTGTACAAAATGGCGGGAAATTGGACAAGACATGTTCTACAGTGTATACCACATAATGACTATTCTACCCTCAGCAGTACCATGATTACGGGTTTATTTTGGGTATAACGGAACGTTGACAACGCCGTTATTGGTCAAGGGACCAATCTGGCATTTAATGGGTACTGTTTGGACCCGTGGCGATGATTATGCCCGGTTTCATCCCATCGCGATCCTCTGATACAAGTTTAGAGACCAACGGTGTATTTTAGTCTACAATAAATGTACAACTAACAAGCATGACCTACTAGTAAATTCTAAGCTATACTTTATACGACTCATATATTCTCAGTTCTCGTGTGTTATTGACTTATTGTGAAGAAAGAGTTGTATGAGTGTACTTTTTCAGTTTTCTAGAGTGTCTTCAATTCCTGCATAAAGACGATACAAAGTAGGTCAAAAATTGAATTGAGTACGCACTATTAAATTATCTTTTTACCCATTAATTAAAGTGGTGGGCATACTAGAAACATAAGATTTGCATGCACATACACTACTTGTGGGTTGGCACATCTAGTAAATGTGCTATCTATAATGTTAGGTGACGATGCCAACTAATGCTATACCAGGCACAAAGTGGCGCATATGTAGAAGGAAAGCTACATCCTTTGCTTGTTTCAAACATGTCACTTTGAGAAGCGATATCTTAGTTATATTAGCTTCGGTTTCGACATGTAACGTAACATCACGAAGATCACATACAAAAAAAAAGGTTTTATTTATGTAGCTGGTGATAATTGCTTGTTTAAGTTCGAAAAAAAATAATTGCTTGTTTTGAAACTGTGTATGAACTTAAGCTGTGGTGCGTGCGACGAGCTTTAAGTATATACGCTATTCTTATAAATTGTGACTCGGGCATTGTACGTGTACTACCATAGTTATCTAAAGCGAGACTTCAAGTTCCATTTGAGTCAATGGTTTATAATTAATTGGTAGTAAGTGTGTTAGGTTTCCTTTAAATCAGAGTTGAAAACAATATTACTCGTCATTATAGTCAAAGTTTATTAGGTCATTTTCATTACAAGTTCCTTTCCCATCATTACCTTTTAGAATTTTCAACAAACCGTATACCAATCAGTATATCATATCTTTAAGAAAACAGTTAAATATCAAGCATACATGCATGCACGTACCAAACTACAAATTAATATATAGCAAAACCATACAAACGTTTTAAATAAAACGAATGGCTTCATGTTTAGAGATACAAAGATATGATCAGTCTAAACTTCTATTATTTGACAACCGTAAAATTAAACCTAATCTTTTGAAAAACAATACATTTTTCTTGATCTTGTTATATGGATTAAGATTATTGATACATAAAATACAAACTAGGGATAGATTAGTAAATTAGTATAATGCATGATTCTAAATATGAGTGGAGTTCCCTATTCCCACTTTACGCCCAATTCGTAAAGCCAAAGAATGCCCCATCTTTTGAAGGGTGCAAAAGTTAAATATTCCCTACCCCCACAAGACAACATTTACTAACAACCATCACATATTTCTTACTCTTTTCCAATTTCACCCTTCTTTTAAGACCACACATGACCACCATTTTGTTTGTGTTTGAAATAGCTAGTGCGAGTTATGAATTTGAGATGGACAGATTCCATTAGCAGAGAAAGAATCAAGCATTTGTTTAAAGCACCACGATTAGGTTTTATAAGGTCAAATGGGTTTATTTTATATAAAGAAAGTTAGAAATCATGCATGTAATAGTGTAACTGTGTATGATAAGACCCCGGATAGATATATAACAAGCAACTTCAGTTTGTCAACTTGTTTTACCTCAAATGTCCACATTTTGCAATGAATTTATGGAGAAAAAACTGTGGTTGACATAATGACATGTAAAAACTTAATAACCATGTATTGTTTGCCATGATATATAGTTAAGTTTTCGCTTATGCTAAACAATCGTTGACATCTGTATCAATCTATGGATACTAAAGTTGTATATGTGTTATGCATGTCTTGTTTTCAGAAAATGGTTGTGAAGGATCAAATACTAGAACGTACACATTCACGCCTAGCTAGAAATGTATGTAGTTGGATGCATATATATCTTTTCGGAACTCTATATAACCTGAACTTAATGTTGTTTTCCCCTAGCAAGCAGCTCAAATTTGTCCACAAAGCACACGTACGATCTTGTTTGATGCCGTAGTTCAAACGACTCTATGGACCGATGGTGTTTTCAAGATGAATAAAACATATAGAATGCTTTTAGCTAACCCTGAATTGTATCCATCTCTTGTGTTCTTGCTTAGCTCTTTGCTTTGTCGTTTATTAAAAATACTGTACGTAAAAGGTTATTAGAATCAATAATTGCTCTTGAGTATGTGTTCTCAAAGTAGTTAAATAACTTTTAGAATCAACTAGTTCTTTGATTATAGGTATGCATGTATGATTAAGTAATTTATATCTACTGTTAACAAGTCTGTAGTTTTATCCAAAATATGATTATAGCTCCAAAACATCATAATACAAAAATTGTTTGATAGCACGCTTGAGGTCTAGAACAACCCACTGAAATATTAAGCGATTACATAGATGACTTGGTTCATCTTTTGCATTTTTCGACAGATATTAACTCGTCCATAAAATGACTCGATCGATATGTATACAAACTAGTAGAGTAAAACGAAACAAAACGATGGACACTTCAATATTTTTGAAGGGCTCAAAGAAAAAAATAAATAGTTGCCACGTTTGTGAATTATCTGTTTTCAATCAACACCAAAAAACATATCTACTAGAGTTGAGTTGGAGCATCAAATACTATCTGATCAAGACCTGAAAATTCCATATAAATGGACAAAAGTGATGATAAAATTATTTAAAAGTAAGAGTAAAATTAGTTGAAGGGTATAGGATTCCCTTTAGCACCTCTAAATTTGCAGACTTTTCAAGAGGTGAAGTCAACTCAAAAGCTGACTCTTTTTCTTGCTTTTACTTGAGTATTCAAAATTCTGCTCTAATGGTGCTCCCCCACTGGGGTCTCTCATTAATTTACACAAGTTTTTTGTTTTGCTTACACACATATTTATGACTTTTTAATAGTTTTTATCTTTTTCCAATGAATTTAACGTTGGGTTAATCTAATCTCCTAATAATCCAGTTTTGACCATGGTTTTTCTAACCCAAAAAATGTTATCTCAAGATCTTGGGTCTCACATCTCTCAAATATACAAATTTTTCAAGAAAACAATAAGATAATAAACTTAAAACTTTTATCTAAGACATTTTTAAAAATACAATATATAGGCTTGTTTGTCAAAATTAGCATTAACATCAGTGAGCACTAGTTATGAGCATAACTGTGAGCAACAACAATTTTTTTTCTATAAAAATGTTTGATAACATAGTTGTAGGTGTAATTATAATGTGTAAAACAATTCCTAAATGTTCAACGCTCCTAAATACTACTTTATGAAACGTTGAAAAATGAGCATTCTGAAAAAATAGATAAAACTATTTGTTGTTGCCCAACGAGCATTAAATATCACAATGCTCAATACTCACACTCCTAAATGCTCCGCACCAAACACCAGTAGCAAGTTTGTCATTTTGCGGTTTCTTTGAGATAAATTATGTACATATTTTATGGTATCAAAGCTTGCTCATAAACTCTTCTCAGATATACAATCGACAACGCAGCTAATACGTTACTATGTTTAATCCCATACTTGAATCCGAAATCTCAATACTGATATGTCACTCATGTATCGTTAAGTCGAAAGCTCTTTGGTATCGACAACTATTAATTTATCTAGTTAGGTATTTGATCATGTTATGTGCAAACTTAATTAAGACTTCATAATATGCGTGTATTTAGCCTAAACATTCAATGTATAACATGATTATGCATAGATAAAGTGTAAGGTTAAGTAATAAGTGAACCTTTTGCCACTTTTCTTATGTTAATGATTGTGTTCACATGTGTGTGGGTTTAATGATAATGAGCTCGATCCATCTCAAGTCAAACACTAATACATGCATTCATGACCATTATGGACCAAGGTGGGTTCCTAAAACATCATTTTGGGGTGTTGGTTCATGATTTGGCATGCACATGAGTACCCACGCACCTTAAATATATATCGAACATTAATCTATTATAAGGTTAACTTAGATTATGTGATAACAATAATTAAAGGATATTAGATTATGTGATAACAATAATTAAAGGATATAATCGACTGTGATAAAGTGTGATACAGAAGATAGTCTTTTGATGTGTTTATCTTCGTCTGAATGTTTTAGTTGAGTTCTAAGATATCTATAAGTGTGCTTGGTGCGGTGTCGAAGTATTTTTTGGTGGGTTGCTGCAGTTATCTTTCAGCCTTAGAGATAAGCCTTCTAGATACCTGCTAAGATGAACAACGCGTTAGTCTCGCCCAGGGTGTTATCCCAGGACCCGACTCCGGCGTAAGAATGAGTATGTGTTTTACCGAAAGGTATAGCATAAAATGTATGTGTGTGAGAAAATGATACCTTATTCCCAATTACTGTATGCGTATTTATACTACCTGATGTCACTATCTGGTCCCTGGGTCTGTCGTACTTCATGGGACCGTTGATGTTGTCAGAGCTGATACTGTCCCTGACACTGTCCCTGGCGTCGTGTCTGACATCCAGGAGAATGAGACAAAGCGCATCCAGGCTAGATGCCAAAGGTACTGTCAGGTCAGCGCGTCCTTCGGATGGATGGTTTGTCGATGTACCCTTCGGTATAGCCTTGGACTGCTCCGGTAAAACATTGGACCATTTCGGTAAAGTATTGGATTCTTCGGATAGAGTGTTGGTCCCTTCGGTCACTGGACCGAATGGGCATATACGTCGTCATGTCCCCCCAGTATCATGTTATTTGTTTAAAACAAGTGACGTGATACTTAATTTCGGTTGTCCGTTGGGTTCATTCGGAGTGACTGGGCATGTTCTGGTTTTATGGGCTTCGTTATGGACAATGGGCCCAAGCCCATTGGGTGGAAGCAGGTTAAAATAATATATACCGTGTTTCGTGAGATCGTGCCACGTGGCAGAGGGGTATCCGTTGACGGTTCAGATTTGTTCCCTTCTGACACGACGCGACATTTTGCGTCCCCACTTCTTTTGCCTATATAAACCCTTTTACCTCATTTGTTAATTTTACTTCTCTGTTTACTATTTGCTTTCGAATATTCCGACGAAACTCACGTGCGTCGCTTTTCTTTTATTTCATTTCTGTTTGCGTTGCCTCTTCGGTATTCTATGGCTTCCGGTTCAGAGCATCCGGCTTCTGGTTCGGATCATCCGGCTTCCGACCTTGTCCCCAAATCGGACATGCATATATATTCCTCTGTGCTTTCCGAAGGGGAGCTGGAAGGTCTCATTAGTGAGTATGGGATTCCTATGGACCTACATCCTCGTTTACCCCCTATGGATTTTACCATGGACAATCTGCCGAAGGATGCCATTGGATTGTATGAGCAGTATCTGACCTTTTCGGGAGTTCGAGTTCCTTTTTCTACCTTTCTTCTGCGGGTGATAAAGTACTTCAAGGTTCACATATCACAACTTGTGCCGATCGGGTTGAATAGGCTTGTTATGTTTGAAATATATTGCCGAAGTCTTGAGATTGAGCCTACCGTGAATCTATTTCGGGTTTTTTATAAGTTGAACAAGCAGGGGCTCTGGTTTTCATTTGCTAGCCGGACCGGAGGGAACTCTCCGGGGCGTATATTTAAGGAAACGTGCTCGAGCTTGAAAAATTGGAAAGACAACTTTTTTCTAATAGACCGGAGAGCTATCCCCGATGCTATGCCGTGGAGACATCCGGACTCAAGTGTTTCGGACGATGCTCCGTCGGGGGGTTATTCGGATGCCGATGTTGCAAAGTTGTGTGAGGGGGTAGTGGAGCTGAGACTTGTTCATTCGGGTCTTTTGTACGAAGTTGGGTTGACGAAGGTCTTGAAGCATTCTGGCTTTCGTCCGGAGTTTAAGGATATCGAGAAGAATGGTAAAGCATATTTTTTTTATTTATTTATTTTTTTCTTGTATCCGCTTGTGATTTTCTCTGACTTTGTGCAGCTCTTACCATGTCTCGTTATTTGCGCCTGATGTCTGATCAGGGATCAAGATTGGGGAAAGGCCGTGCTCTTGCTGAGGGAGAGGGGATACCCCAGCATGTGACTCCTCCGTTGGAGGTGGGGACGCAGATTCCGGAGCCCAGCCGGGTGCAGCGGATTGTGGAAAAGGCCGATCTGGCGGTCTTAAAGGCCAAAGAGAAAAAGAGAAAGCAAACAGAGAAAAGAGTGATCGGAGCGTCATCTTTGTTAAAGAGGAGGAGACCTAACACCCCTTCTATTGATCTGTCGTCGATTCCGGATAACTCTCAGCGGACACGTTCGGTGTCGCCTATAAATACTTTGAGACCTGAAGGTGTTGTGAATGCTACTGACCAGGGGAGCGTGGGTGGTGGTGGGGGTGATCAGGAGGGTGGTTCTCGTGATCAGGAGACTACTTCGCTGGAGGCTCCTCCCGTTGTTTCTGCGAACATTCCCTATTCCTCCGGTCAAGGTATGTTTCTTAAGCTTGGGATGTATCCTGCTACTTGTTTACATCGTTGTCCCCCCCCCCCTCTTTTTTACAAGTGTTTCTTCTTTGCAGGAGCTGGGACGAGCGCGGCGGGGGCGATTGTTCAGGGTGCCACTCAGACCAGCCCTTTTGTCGGAGGTATTTTACGGTCGGTTTATTATTCCGTGGTTATCTCTCTTATTTTTGTGAGTCTGACTCCTTCCCTTTTCCCAAGTGGGTTTGGCCGAATGGGTTCCAGGGAGCCGTTCATTCCTGGCTGGGGTCTGTCGGTCAACACCAGTTTAAATGATGCTGTTCAGTGTCGGGATATGATGAGCAATCTCGCCCCTCCCTTCATTTTGGCGGAACAGGAGGATTTGCCTGATGATCGAGCCTTGTTTAGAGGGTGGTTCGAGTTATGCCATGGGTCTATGGCTGTTGCAGATGTGTTCAAGAGGTTTGAACGCTTGAGTCATCACTATGCGGAGCTCTACAAAGCCCATTCCACCTGTTGTAGCGTCGACTCCCAGCTCTTCGAGGCTCAAAACAGTCTCTGGGTTCAAATGGAGGTTAATCAAAAACTTGTTCAAGATAATCAAGCCCTCCAAGCATCTCATAATGACTGTGGCCGGAAGGAAGAGGAGATGGGTTCCCGTCTGGCTTCTTTGGAGAGGGAACTAAATGAGTTAAAGACTAAAGATGAGGAGAGGGAGAAGAAGGTGGGATTGTTGGAAGAGGCTTTGAAGAAGAAGACGGAGGAGTTGGATGAGTCTGAGAAGGAAGATGCGTCCTTAAGGGCTGACGTTGAGAGGTTTGCCGTAAGCGCGGGCCACGAGGAGATCCTGAGGTTTAACTATGTGAAGGAACTGATTCCGGCGGTCATCCGGCGCTTACATGGGAGTGATGAATATCAGCAAGCTTGGGGGAGTGTTTTCAATGCCGCCATAGACTCTGGCTATTTGGATGGTCTTAGGGAAGGTCGTGACGAGGAGGAAGTCGGCAGGATCCTTGCTAAGCAGAAGGACTTTGATATGCAGGCGGTTGAGGGGTTTACCGCTGCGTACGATGAGATGTTCGAAAGGTCCTTCCCCTATGTTGAGAAGATCAAACGCTCCTATCACCTTCCTCTTGCGGATTTGATGAATATACTCCCTTAAGGATCTGGATCTACTCCCGGCGCAGGCACTTCCGGTGGATCCTAGCTTTTAGTTTGCTTTGTAAACTTTTAAATGTTAAGACAATGTTATGTTTGCGTTATGGTGGGCCTGCGTGCTTTTGGGTTATGTAATTAAACAATTTACCTTTGTATTTTCGTGATGGTTGTGATTGGTATTATTATTTAGGTCGTCCGTATGCCCGGACGACCACTTTTGATTATCTATCTGTGTATGCTTGTGTATGCATTTTGTATTTTTGCTAGTGACTTGGCACTTTCGGCGTTAAATTGTGTCCGTGAGTAAATATACTCCGGCCTTCCCTAATGACTTAGCGTCTTTGGGGTAATGTTTTCGCCTGGTGGTAAATCTACCTGGTGGCTCATCCCTGGCGTCGTCACGCCTCCGGGGTATCTGCGTGCCGTTTGGGCACATATGCCTCGGCTCGTCCCTTAATGTCTTGGCATTATTCGGGGGTATGCAGTCGCCTACCGAATGGTATATGGCCTTCCCTAGTGTCGTTGCACTTACGGGGGTAAATTAGTTTTTGATTAATGGGTTTTCGAAGGCATGGTCAGAGGTAGCTAATCCCCGCCGGTTCGTACCCTTTCCTTTTGCATGAGATGTAATCATGGAAAATTTTCCTCCTCCGTCATAGGTAGGGGAATATATCATTGCTTACTGAAAATGAACATAAAATAGTTCGTGCCCGTAGGCTTACATTTCATTTGTGAATGTTTTTAAAGAAAACACTTCTTCAAATTCACTGCATGCCACTTCCGGGGAACTTCCTCTTCGTCCAAGGTCTCTAATTTGTAGGACCCGTTGAGACCTGCTTCCTTGATCCGATAGGGGCCTTCCCACTTCGGTCCCAATTTACCTTGATCTTCGACTCTGCTGGCTTCATTCTTCCGGTATACGAATTCTCCTGGTTTGAAGGACACCAGCCGTGCCTTTCGGTTATAGTATTTTTCCAACTTTGTTTTGTATCGAGCTTCCATCACGGCTGCTTCATCCCTTCTTTCCTGTAGCAGGTCGAGATTGAGGCGAATTTCTTCTTCATTCTGCTCCTTCATTTGGCGAGGGTCTTCCTCCTCGAGGCCTTCCCTTATTCTTCTTACTCTGTAGGTCGGCATGCCTATCTCTGCTGGTATGACCGCTTCACTTCCATATGTGAGGCTGAAAGGCGTCTCTCCGTTGCTCGTCTTGATGGATGTCCGGAGCGCCAAGAGAACATTCGGCAGCTCGTCCACCCACCCTGCTTTTGCACGCCCCAACCTTGTTTTGATTCCCTCCCTCAAGCTTTTGTTTGCCCTTTCCACCAGTCCGTTGGCCTGCGGATGGGCCACGGCGGTGTTGATCTGCTTGATGTTGAGTTTTTCACACCAGCTCTTGAAGGGGTTGTCCACGAATTGTTTCTGATAACGCTACACGCGTCGTTCGGGGTCAAGGAAACTTCCTTTTCTTCGAGCAAGTTTTATAACACCCTAGGCAGTGAACCTAATCGTTGTAGTGTAGTAATTAGGGTAAGACACGGGTATTGATATCGTTCTCTAGGGGAATAGGAATGCTAGTAAGGAGTTACTACGCTAAGGTTAAGGTTGAGGAATATTATTTTTGTATTTTTATATTTTATGAAATGGAAAGGTACGAATCTCGGGTATTGGATTTGGGGGGTTGGTATTTCTACCGATTACTCTACTATTATCTAATTATCTAAACTAAGGTTGTGGGAGTCTATGTCTAATTAATGTGTGCTCGTATGATAGTTTAAAGATGTGTTTACTTAGGTTGTACTACTCCTTAATTATCTCCTATTGATGGTTGAGTTGTCACGTCCTTATTCTTAGTTGCGTTGTGTGTCTAAAGTTGTAGGGTATGCGTTTCTCCCTAACTCTTTGAACTTACCAAAGGGTCTCGTCTACAAAACCCACTAGGGATAATAAACTCTTACTCTAAGGCACTCTTTGGATGGTTTAGCTTACAACTACTCAGGTAATTATATTCTAAGGTTCACAAAGATGAATCAAGCATCAAGTACACAACGAATGACCTATCGCATTACTAGATCATTAATCAACTAAGATAAGAAACAACCAATCAATATTCAATAATTAAGTTTCATACTTCCTAAGCAAACACACAAATAAATTAGCCGGACATGGAGAACATGCAAGCATACACACAAATAATCAAAGACATAATTGAATTAATGAAGTAAATACTTATCTTGATGTAAAATAGGGTTTAAAACCCTAAAATACTGTACAAGACACCTTAGGTTCGGTTTTAGGTTTTCACTCCAAAAGACTCTCCCTAAAACTGAAAAATTCGGATTCTATATATAAGATTACATATGCGACGGCGTCACCTTATGTTTCGTGACGCCGTCGTGTCGTCGTCATTAGGGTTTCGTCTTGGCCACGTTAACCTTGCGACGGCGTCACCTTATGTCCGTGACGCCGTCCTCTTCAGCTTCTGACGTCGTCTGGATTGCATCTAGGCCGTCTGAGTAGCGACGGCCTACTCTTTTACAACTGGACGTCGTCACTTGAAAATACGAGTTTTGGGTTCTGAACCGTCACAAAAATCCTCGGACGGCGTCGCAATTAGCACCTGACGCCGTCGCCTTCTATTTTCAGCAGCTGTGAGTGTCTCGATTTTGACTTTGGCCATTTTCTTCATATATTCGCGCCTTTTCGTCCAAATAAGTGCCATTCCAGCATTTTGCCTTCAAGAGACCTAAAAAGTGAAAAGGAACGATATTAAGCAATAACGGATACAAAAGTGATCAAATAAGGACTTAAACGACCCCTCAAAATGGTACCTTTTAAAACCTTATCAAATATCCCTACACTTGTTATTTGCTTGTCCTCAAGCAAATGTGTTTTTAACCAATTAAGTTATAAGTTAGGGGTCATGAAGCATTAATTCAAAACGGTCCACAACACATATAAGCCCCGCAAAAGTCATAACAAGCACGGAAATTACATACTAGCACCTCACATGGGGTGTTTGGATACTCACATCTCTCTCGGGTGTATATATGAAATATAACAAATAGGAAATGGAAGATAAACACTCATTAACCGGTCCTAGTACATAGATTACCATAGGCTTGAGAATAGATCAAACCTCCATCGCTTTGGCGTAAGCACCTAGGAAAGACTATCAAAGAGGTCTTTTAAAGGGTTGTAATGTTAGGCTTACGGTAGGGAAACAAAGGGTTTGGTGGGATAGGCTATTTAGTGGTGGTAAGTCAAAAATCTCTATGTTAAATGCATACGAAGAATGGCGTTGCTAAGCCAAGACTCGACACTCTAAGCTCTAGATAACTGAAATAAATAAACATAAATTCAAAGATAGATGTAGGATGGTAGCCCGTATGTTTTTTTTTTTTTTTTTTTTTTTTTACACTCTATATATATATATATATATTTTTTTTCGATTTTTTTTTTTTTTTTTTTTTCATACACTTTTACTCTACCATCCTCTACGAGAACATCAAAATACTAGGGATTTATAGGCATATCCCTACACTTGAGTTTTTATTACTCTAACACTAATTTGACCCGATTTGAAAAGATCAAAACACTTGGGGTACATTATTATGCAAACAAAGGGAATTTGAATTTAACGTTCCCTTCCCGTCATTTCATAAACTTTAACTTTTCCCATGAATCCCAATCGTCCCAAAACTGTATACAAAGGATATGACTCGACTTAGCAACTTATGCAAGCAACTAGATAATTGAACTAAGGGTTTGGGGTGATAACAAACATTTGCACTAAAAGTGAGTGCATAAGGGGTAGGCTAAGGCGATTTGGGTGTATATTTGGGGGTGGGGTGTAAACAATGCTCTTCATTGATATTCCGGAAAAACCGAAACATCACGAGAACCGCGAAAAGGATAGGCTCTGAGGGGTTAACTAGGGGTATCGTGTACTAAAGATGAGTACAACGCAAAAGGTGTGGGGGAATTACTCAACCGATATGGAAGAAGTAATTATATTACGGGTATCAAACAAGGGTTATCCTAATGCCTCTTATCATTTAGTTATTCCTAACTACACAAGTGTAGCCTCACTTGCGATCTCGGAATGCATCACAAAACAAGTTCTAGAATCTAATATACTACCGGTTCACACTCTAAGCATTGAAGATGAATGCTTTTAATTCCTACTAATCTAAGGGCGATCCTCACATTTTGGTGGAATTTGGGTGGTAAAGGGTTTTTGTGCTAGTCATGCAACTTCCTATCCATGAGACGCTTTTGTTAAGACTAATGGCCCACTCCTATATGTCATAAAAATTTTTAAATTTGGTGCCAAAATTACCCTAACCGACATTTCCTCATGGTTTATTACACAATCACAATTGGACAAAGCAAATAGTCAAGGATAAGCATAGTTTCAAAGTTCCCGTTTTATTTTCCCTCCCTACACTTAAACTGAACATTGTCCCCAATGTTCCCCGAAAGTATCAAAGTTATGATAATAGAAGGTAATTAAAAACGAAAGAAACTAATACTCCCCTGATTAGCTTGGTAGGATCCGTGTAAAGTGGTGGTTAAATCCTTTTCAAGAAGAATTATTGCGTGAACAACTCCTTCCAATCTTATGTAACTTCTTCTTGACAAACTAAACCTGCACACTTGAAGAAAACAAACGAAACCTTCGCGTAAAATCGGCGGTAATAGTATATATAAGACTCGATTTAAACTAGGATATAATGCTTGTGGAATGGATGTTTACAGAATTTCTAAGAAAATTAAGACCTGGAAAATTCCAAAAATTTATAAGTAGCTCAGAAAACGAGAAAAAAGTAATCTGATGTTTTTACTCCTTCCTGACGCCGTCAGGTTGCAATCCTGACGCCGTCAGGTTATCCTGACAAAAACTGGTCTGCGATTTTCTGGAAAAAATTCTGGAAAATTTACATCTTTAGAATCTGGAAAAATTTCTGCAAAACATCCATTATGACTCGATACAAGCATTTGACTCGAACAAACAAACATAAATATCTTTTAGTTAATTGTTATTCTCATGTTTACGTTTCTTTTGAAAACGTGTGTAATCCTCCCTACACTTATCCTTTATGTAAAATACCTTTATATGCAATTAAGACGAGGTTAAAAACAAAATAAAGCATTTTTACAAATTTAAACATGAGGATAAACAATTAATAAAAGATATATGACACTAACAAGCAAACAATTAAGCATGGGTTGCCTCCCACAAAGCGCTTTTCTTTATTTAAGTGTCTTGTAGCTAGACTCATAGTCGTGCTCCTACGTTTCCTCACGCATCCTCAATGAGAATTCTATCATGTTGACAAAATCTTCATCGACTCTATACCTAGGCCCTAGAGTCAAGCAATCCTTATAATAATGCCTCCTTCTTTCCCACATGAATTTATAACCTTTTTCAACATCTTCCTTGCTTTTGTCCTCAAAAGCTTTGATGTTGTCTCGATCATAAATGGACAAGTGGCCATACTCAGTTGTTTTCCAAGGCATCCTATAGGTGATCTCATCGGTTCCTTCCTTGAACCTAACCGTTCCATCATGCTTGTTATGGCTCATTCTAGATGTTTCAACAAACGGTTTCCCTAGCACTACTTGGGATAAGCTATAGTCAATGACGCATCCTACATCTTCTAGGACCATAAAATCAACTAGGTAGGTGAAATTTCCTATAAAGACATGCACGTCCTTGACTCTTCCCACAAAGTTGCAAACTCCTCCCGGATACTTAGGGTCTCTCCTAATATTGAGTCGCTCATTCATGATGTCATTGTAGATAGCAGATGACATTACATTGATGGGGGATTCCGTATCTATGTAAGCGTGGTCGACACTCCTATATCCGATCATACAAGGGATTTTTAGGTTCCAGGGATTTCCCCTCCTAATCTTTGGGCATATCCTAATGATAGGTGATCGTGGATTATCGATTATGTATTGATGGTACGCAATCTCTTCCTTAGTGGGGTAAAGATTGAAGTAAGCACTATTTTCCACATCCACGTTGTTGTTTATCATGCCATTTTCCGAATTACTGCTAATCATAGAGCCAACTATAGCAGCGCTGACTACTTTCTCAACAGCTTCCCTAATTGTACTATCGAATATTTTCTGCAAATCCTGAAGGTCGGTGTTTCTACTCACATAGCGGCTTCGACGGTTGTGTTGGTTATTGGGTTGGGTTTTGAGTGACATTGAATTTTTTTGTGTTGGGTTATCAAGTGGTGGTTGGTTATCACCTTCCATGATGAAAAGTGATGGGATTACGAACAAAGGTCACGAAGAAGGGGGATAGACTAAGAGAAAGCTAAAAAAAAATGAGAAAAATTTACTTGATAGGAATCAAGCAAAGAACCTAAACGAGGTGGACTACTAACTAGCTATTCTATTCCCCGGCAACGGCGCCAAAAACTTGATAACGCTACACGCGTCGTTCGGGGTCAAGGAAACTTCCTTTTCTTCGAGCAAGTTTTATAACACCCTAGGCAGTGAACCTAATCGTTGTAGTGTAGTAATTAGGGTAAGACACGGGTATTGATATCGTTCTCTAGGGGAATAGGAATGCTAGTAAGGAGTTACTACGCTAAGGTTAAGGTTGAGGAATATTATTTTTGTATTTTTATATTTTATGAAATGGAAAGGTACGAATCTCGGGTATTGGATTTGGGGGGTTGGTATTTCTACCGATTACTCTACTATTATCTAATTATCTAAACTAAGGTTGTGGGAGTCTATGTCTAATTAATGTGTGCTCGTATGATAGTTTAAAGATGTGTTTACTTAGGTTGTACTACTCCTTAATTATCTCCTATTGATGGTTGAGTTGTCACGTCCTTATTCTTAGTTGCGTTGTGTGTCTAAAGTTGTAGGGTATGCGTTTCTCCCTAACTCTTTGAACTTACCAAAGGGTCTCGTCTACAAAACCCACTAGGGATAATAAACTCTTACTCTAAGGCACTCTTTGGATGGTTTAGCTTACAACTACTCAGGTAATTATATTCTAAGGTTCACAAAGATGAATCAAGCATCAAGTACACAACGAATGACCTATCGCATTACTAGATCATTAATCAACTAAGATAAGAAACAACCAATCAATATTCAATAATTAAGTTTCATACTTCCTAAGCAAACACACAAATAAATTAGCCGGACATGGAGAACATGCAAGCATACACACAAATAATCAAAGACATAATTGAATTAATGAAGTAAATACTTATCTTGATGTAAAATAGGGTTTAAAACCCTAAAATACTGTACAAGACACCTTAGGTTCGGTTTTAGGTTTTCACTCCAAAAGACTCTCCCTAAAACTGAAAAATTCGGATTCTATATATAAGATTACATATGCGACGGCGTCACCTTATGTTTCGTGACGCCGTCGTGTCGCCGTCATTAGGGTTTCGTCTTGGCCACGTTAACCTTGCGACGGCGTCACCTTATGTCCGTGACGCCGTCCTCTTCAGCTTCTGACGTCGTCTGGATTGCATCTAGGCCGTCTGAGTAGCGACGGCCTACTCTTTTACAACTGGACGTCGTCACTTGAAAATACGAGTTTTGGGTTCTGAACCGTCACAAAAATCCTCGGACGGCGTCGCAATTAGCACCTGACGCCGTCGCCTTCTATTTTCAGCAGCTGTGAGTGTCTCGATTTTGACTTTGGCCATTTTCTTCATATATTCGCGCCTTTTCGTCCAAATAAGTGCCATTCCAGCATTTTGCCTTCAAGAGACCTAAAAAGTGAAAAGGAACGATATTAAGCAATAACGGATACAAAAGTGATCAAATAAGGACTTAAACGACCCCTCAAAATGGTACCTTTTAAAACCTTATCAGTTTCGCATTATCCGTGACGATGATGGCGGGGAGACCGAAGCGGCATACTATGTTATCCCATACAAATTTCGTGACCTCCTTGCCAGTGATTCTTGCTAACGGCTTGGCCTCCGTCCACTTAGTGAAATAGTCGATGGCGACTAGGAGGAACTTGACCTTTCCGGCTGATGAAGGTAAGGGACCCACTATGTCCATACCCCATTGGTAAAAGGGCCATGGAGCCATGATGGGTGTTAGCTTAGTTTTCGGAAGTTGTGGCACTGGTGAATGGATCTGGCAGGAGTCACATTTGATTATTTTGTTTCGGGCGTCCCGGTGCATTGTTGGCCAATAGTATCCTTGCCGCATGGCCTTTGCCACAACCGAGCGAGGACCGGAGTGCATTCCGCAAGCTCCCATGTGTATCTCCCTTATAACGTAGTTTGCTTGCAAGGGACCGACGCATCTCATCATGGGCACTAAGTAGGCTTTCTTGTAAAGTGCTCCGTCCTCCATGAAGTACTGGCTGATTTTCATCCTCAGAGTGCGAGCTTCGTTTGGATCATCCGGCCAAATTCCTTCCTCCAGGCATCGGATGATAGGGGTCATCCAGTTATCCCCTTCCTCTTCGACGACATTGTTAACTTCCTTTCCCTCCGTTGACCTTTCTCTCAATACCTCCACCAGCACTTCCTTAGTTAAGTGATCAAAAGCAACTGTGGCTAGTTTACTAAGAACGTCAGCCTTTTGGTTCAGACCCCTGGGGATGTTTCGGATGGTGAAATTTTCAAAGCTGGCTATGTACTCCTTTGCTTTCGCCAAATACCTGATCATACTTTCATGACTTGCCACATAATCTCCATTTATTTGATTGGCCACTAGCTTGGAGTCCACCCGGACTTCTAGGCTATGGACTTGCATGCTCGCCGCCATCCTCAGTCCTGCCAGTAGGGCCTCATATTCGGCTTCGTTGTTGGTGCTTTCAAATTCGAGTCGGATGGCGTAAGTGAACTCCATTCCTTCCGGGTTAATCAACACGAGACTCGCTCCAGAGCCTTTGTTGTTGGACGCTCCGTCCGTATATAAAAGCCACTTCTCTTCCACTTTCTGTTTTATCGCCGGCTGTTCGAAGTACTTGCCATTCCTTTCTCCGATGGGGGCTTCTGACAGAAAGTCCGCCAAAACTTGACCTTTGATCGCGTTCCGGGGCTCGTAGGCGATGTTGTAGGCACCCAATTCTACCGAGTATTTGGTTAACTTCCGGGATGCTTCTGGCTTGTTGAGGATCTGCTTTATGGGTTGGTCCGTGATTACCTTTATGGGGTGTGCTTCGAAATATCTCCGGAGTCTTCTTGACATGTGCAATAAACAGAGTGTTAGTTTTTCAATCGGAGCATAGTTCCTTTCTGCTTCATTGAGTGTCCGGCTGACATAACGGACTGGGAGATGTTTTCCTTTCCTTTCTGTGAGCAGGACCGCGCTGACTGCCTCCTCAGCGGCTGCAAGGTACACGTATAGTGTTTCCTTGGCCATTGGTGTTGTCAACGAGGGCAGGTCCATTATTAACTTCTTCATTTCCTGGAACGCCCCTTCCGCCTCTTCCGTCCACCAATACTCTTCCTTATTCTCCTTGGTAATGTTCTTTAGCGTTTCGAAGAAGGGTAGGGACCTTTCGGCTGATCGGGATAAGAAACGATTGAGTGCTGCCAGTTTGCCGCTGAGACTCTGCATCTCCTTCAAGGTTCTAGGTGACTGCATGTCCATTATCGCCTTCGTCTTCTTTGGGTTTGCCCGGATCCCTTCCGAAGTTACCATGTATCCTAGGAACTTTCCTTCTTCCATCCCGAAGGAGCACTTCTTGGGGTTCAGCTTCATGTTGATCTTCCGAAGGTTGTCAAATGGTTCGGCTATGTCCGCTAGCATTTCGTGCTCTTCCCGGTTCTTGATGACCATGTCGTCCACATATGCTTCTAGGTTCCTCCCTATCTGTGACTGGAAAGCGGAGTCTATCATTCGCTGGTAGGTGGCTCCTGCATTTTTCAGGCCGAATGGCATCTTGGTGTAACAGTAGGTTCCTTGTTCAGTGTAGAACGCTGGTTTCTCTTCATCTTCCCTTGTCATCTGCACCTGGTGATATCCCTTGTAAGCATCCAAGAAACATTTGTATTTGTATCCCATGACCGACTCGATCTTCCAGTCGATCTCCGGTAAGGGGTAATAGTCTTTGGGGCAGGCAGAGTTAATGTTCTTGAAGTCAATGCACATACGCCAGCTTCCATCGCACTTTTTCACTAGAACAGGGTTGGATATCCAGGTGGGATACTTCACCGGTCTGACAATGCCGGCTCTGACCCACTCTTCTACCTCCTTTGTGACTGCCTGACTTCGGTCTGCCGCCAACATTCGGCGTTTTTGACACACTGGGTCTACCGAAGGGTTGGCATTCAGAGTGTGCTCAATGATTCCTCTGGGGACTCCCGTCATGTCCGCCGGTTCCCACGCGAATATATCTAAGTTCCTTTGTAACAACTCTTTGAGGCGTCTTCTGCCCTCAGCGGACAGGGCACCTCCTATCGTCACAGCCTGCTCGGGGAAGGCGGGGTTGATGGCCACTTCTTCCGTCAAACCCACCTCTCCCGTTTCCACTTCTACCTTACTCTCCTCCGGAACGACGGTCTGTAATCTTTCCAATCTTCTACACTCTGAAATGATGATGGAACAAGTGACAAGTGTGGCAATTCCTTGAGGGGTTGGGAATTTCATCATGGAATGGACCGTGGAAGGTATAGCTCTCAGGATCTTCAATCCGGTCCTTCCTAAGATAACGTTATATGGTGACGGTGCCCGAATAACTGTGAACTTCATCCTGACCTTCCGGTATAACCCTTCATCCCCGAATGAAACGTCTAACTCGATTTTTCCCAGCGGACGAGTCACCTGCCCGGCAAACCCGAGCAGATCCGTCTGTGTCTGCTTCATCCGGGACCTTATCTCCTGAGGCAAGTTGTTGAAGCAGTGTTCAAACATTACCTCTACCGAAGCTCCTTCGTCCACAAAAACCCTTCTTACTAGATATCCCTCCATTGTGGCTTCGACTATGAGAGGGTCATCTGATACGTCTCTGATGAGTGTGTAAATACTCATCATTTTTATACCAAATAAACTGCAAAATCATCTGAAAACACTCAGAAACACATCAAAATGATCAAAATATCACAAATCAGTGTTTTATGTGTTTTAAATGCAAAAATATCAAAATCAGATGAAAAACATATCAAATTTGCAAAAATTGCAGTTTTAGTCCCCCAAGTTTCTTAAATTATCAAAAATAGTCCCTGAGCCAAAATTTCAAAAGAAAAGTCACCAAAGGTCTTTTTAAATCATAAATTGTCATAGTTAGTCCTTTGGTGGAAAATCTAAAAGTTTTGAGAAAATTACAGTTTGGTCCCTGAGCTTTTAAATTGGTCAAATTTAGTCCTTGGAAATTTTCAAAAATATCAAACTAGACCTTGGACTATTAAATATTGGCAAAACAAACCCTTTTGACTACTTTTCATAAGTTACATGTTTGGTCCCTCAGTTTGGAAGGTTTACACATTTGGTCCCTATGTATTAATACTCTACAAACCAAACGGACCTAATTTAAAACCCCAAGCCCAATCATCAAAACACCCCTGGCCCAAAATCTTTACCCGGTCCAACCCCTTGACCCGACCAACCCAACAACCCAACATTTAAATAATCTAAATCCGCCTTTCCCTGTCCCCTCCCCGACCAGTTTGTCTGCTCCCACCACCAGCCACCTCTAGCCACCAAAAACTACTCTACCTCACCCAATTGTCTCCCCCCTCCTCACCAACCTTACCAATGCATTTAATGCTACCTTTTCCTGTCCCAGATATCCAAAGCAGGTTTTGGCGCCAAATTCTAACAAAGGGCCAAGATTGATTTTAAAGCATCCAACGGTTGATAATTATGCTGGGAAATCCTCAGAAGGTGAGAAAAAGCACTTTGGAGCTTATAAGAGTCCAAGAGGAAGCTTGAAGTTTTAGTTAGTCTTAGTTTTTAAAAAATGTATGTCGTGTTAGTATTAATAGCTTAATCTAAGTTTTCAATTGTAATTTTCTAATTTTATGTACTCATTCTCAAGTTACTTTATCAATATAAACAATTTTCAGGCATAAATTTGTGTGGCATTTTCAATTCATGTATGTCACCTAACTGTTGAAATTTGCAAAGTCCAAATCTTATGAATAAGCTTCAATAAGCTTATTTACAAGCTCAAACAAGTTCAAAATTAGCTTAGTAAGCTTACCATAGGGTCACATCTCAGTTTCAATAACTTTGAGTTACTGGTCAACAAAAGTCAAAGCCAGAAGCAAAATGGGTGCAGAAATGATATGGGTCAATTCAGAATTGGAAATGGGTTGAAATGGAAGCCTTGGGTTGAATTGGATAGGTTAGAGTCCTTTGTTTCATGGTTGGCAGGCCATAGTGGCCACTGGACAAGTTGTAAGTCAATTCAAGTTCTTATGCATAGTATGTATTTGCAGCTTTAATCAGTTAAAACCTGTTCTAGTAGCAGTATTTAAGTTAGTATTAGGTAGTTTGATCATAACTTGTGCTTGGTCAGTTTTTGTTTTAGTAATTGATTGGAAAACAGTTTAAAAGGGTGTGTTTGGCATAGCTGATATAACTGTGATAGAGGAGATCTCAGTGCTAGATTTCTGTTGCTAGTAGTTTGTTTAGCTCATTTGAGCCTTAATCTGTCTAAGTTTTTGCCTATAAAACAACCAAAGTCAAAATAAGTTTCCAACTGTCTTACTGTTAAAACTGTTGTGGATTTGGATTTGGAAATCTTTGTCTTGTGTTTGGAAATCTTAAACCTTGCTTGCATTACACTTAATATACCTTATAACATCATTTTCAGTCATAAAAATTGGATCCAAATCTCAAGAAAGTCAAAGTTCTATCTGTTTCAAAAAGTCAAAACATGTCAAAATTTGGTTTTCCACAGAACTTGCAGATTGTGCACAGGTTCCATTAAAGGTTTTTAAGGTCTGAATTTTTGGTTATAAGTAGTCTACTAGGAGGTCTATAGGACCTCACATCTGGTTTTAGCTTTTGCCCTCTGGATTAACCTGTGCATAAGCTCAAAACAGGCCCTTTCTGCCCTGCTCCAACTCAGTTAATACTGAGTGACTTCTCAGTTTGTGAACAAGCTTGCACAGAGTTCATATAAGCTTTGTAAGGTCTAGTCTTTTGGTTATCAGTAGTTGCTTAGGTCTAGTTTAGAACTTAATCATTGGTTTTTAATTTGTAGCTTATTTGGGTGCTTATTTTTGGTCTGCAAGTAGGCACCAAAATCTGATTTTAGCTTATTCTAATAATCATCAATCTGTGTTATTTGGTTGTTCTGTAGTTATAGCTTGTTGATTACTGTTTCATTTGGTCATTTTTAGTATTCCTTAGTTCCTGTTTTCAGTGGGTTGCTTGATTTGCTCATTTGCTTATCAAGTGCTTATTTCAATAAGCACTTGATTCAGCAGTTTCATTTTCTTCCACATAACATACTGTTTTTCCATTTTTCATAGCTTCTCAATATTATTTTAGAGTTTTCCTGAAATTTTCAGATTTTTCCTAGCTGTTTTGCTATTTTTCTTAATTTAATCTAGTTTTTAAGCATTTTTAATTAGCATTAAATACAAAAAATTCAGAAAAGGTTCAAAAAAATAAGTTTTCATTTTTCTTAGGCTTAGATAAATATAAAAAGTGAAAAAAGTAATTTTCCATATTTTTCATAGTTCATTTGGTAATTTTTAGTGATTTAATTAGTTTTTAATAGTTTAAAATTCCTAAAAAATAGATAAATAGTCATAAAAATACAAAAATAGTTTTGAAAAGTCTATTTTGATATTTTAGACTTTTCCAAGTCTTAATCTTATTTTTCTAGCCTAATTTCCTATTTTCTTGTATTTTAGGTAATTAATTATTAGTTAAAAATAGTTTTTAATTAGATAATTAGTCTTAAAAATAATTTTCTTTTTCTATAAATTTTCTTTTATCATTAGGATTGTAAAAACATAATTTTCATATTTTTAGGGTTAATATTGATTTAGTTTCACATTTTTAGTTGTACGTCGCGTAGATTTTAATTTCAGTTTCGTAAAATCATAAAAACAAAAACATCATTTTAATTTTAGTGATAGCGTTTATTTAATAGGTTTTATCTTTTTAATTTCCTCTCATTTGCATTTTAGCCTTTGTATTTGTTTGATATTTCTGTAGTTATAATCTCCAAATCATAATCCTTTTTCGTTCAAACTCCTCGATCACTATACGTTGATTGATCCATTGCATAGCTCGCTGGGACATAACGACCCGGGGAGACCCTATACTCCTCAGATCTTCATTGATTCCGTGCTTAAGCTGCTTTAAGTTTTCTTACGCTTGCGTGAGAGAACTTGACGGTTTTGCGCGCATCAAATTTTTGGCGCCGCTGCCGGGGAGCTGTGCTGATTTATCTCCCGTTTTAGCAGATTAGTTGTTTGAATCCTCACTCTTTATTTATATCATCCATCTCTGTATATATATTTATCCATATTTTCTTCTAAAAAATCCAAAAACCCAAAAACAGCCAAAAACGTATAAAACACAAAAATATTTTTCCTTTTGTTTCTATATATGTATCAAAAATAAAAATACAAAAAGATTCGTCATTTTCTTTAATAATTAACAACTTAAAAGATTACCACCGAAAACCAAGGCAGTGCACTACCTAACTGGGGGTGCGACCATAATAAGTTCCCGAACTAAAGATTTAAAACTTGCCTTTGTGTCCTTGTGATTGGTGTACCTTTTTCAAAGAAGCCATTCATCTTGGATTATTGGTTAAGTTCACTGTTGTTTTGCCTCGATTTTGTGTTAATTGATTTTGTTGTGATATCGACGTTTCAGAACCAGAAAACCCATAAAGATTCTTCTCACCCCATTTTTACAAACCGTCTTCATAATTCTCATTCTCATCTGAAAGATTTTCATAATTCCATTTCTCTCCTTAACTCTGAGTTTCCTTAGAGTTAACTCTAGTGTATGCGCACTCGCTCTTCTAGATCTGTAAGCCCATTTCGTGAGCTTGTCAAGATTCCAAGAAGGCGTGTTCGTAGACTTTCTGCTCCATCAGTCGGATCTGAGATCCGGACTGTTCGCACTCCTCCCGTTATCATGGCGGATGAGATTCCTATGTGCGAGCTTCTCCAGGCACCCATCGACGGGTATGGAGATGCTATCGTTGTGCCAGCCATCGTGGCTGAAAATTTTGAACTCAAGACCGGGTTACTGAATCTTGTAACCTCAAATCAGTTCTACGGTTTTGAGCGGGATGATCCTCATGCTCATATAAGATGGTTTAACAAGATTGCATCTACCATCAAGTATAAGAATGTCCCTTCCGAAGCTGTTAAGCTTCTTCTGTTCCCATTTTCTCTTGAGGGGCAAGCCCGGATTTGGCTTGAAAAACAACCCCCTCAGTCTATAGAGACATGGGAAGATCTGGTGAAGAAATTTGTGAATGAATTCTATCCACCTTCCAAGACCACGAGTCTTAAAAATGAAATCATCAAGTTCACTCAGAAGTTTGATGAATCCTTCAGTGAATCGTGGGATCGTTTCAAGGAATTGCTTCGCAAGTGTCCTCACCACGGTTTCTCCGAGTTGATGCAACTCGATACTTTCTACAATGGAGTGAGTCAATCTGATCAAGATTCTCTCAATTCCTCCGCGGGAGGAAATTTCCTTAGCAAAACTGTCAAAGAAGCTTTGGCGATAATCGAAAACAAGTCCAAGGTCCGCACTGCACGAAGCAAGCCGGTTGTTTCCCAAGTCAGTGTTGGTCCTTCTTCTTCTTCATCGCCCGTGAGTCAGTCTAGCACCGATGCTAAGATTGATAAACTCACGGAAGCTATTCAAGCTTTGGTTCTCTCCAATCAAAAGAAAGTGTCTTTTCCACAAACTTCACCTCCTGCTGAAGTTAAGAAAGTGGAAGTTTGTGTTACCTGTGGTGGCCCCCATGCTTATTATAACTGTATGGCCACCGATGGTAACCCTTTTGAAGCCAATGCTGTGGGCGGGATGTCTAATCAAGGAGGCAATCAATATCGTGCTCCTGTAGACCCGAACCACCGTCCTAACCACTACTCTGGACCTCCCGGTTTCAATCAAAATCAAAACCGTAATCAGAATCAAAACAGACCAAACCAAGGTTTTCAAAACCAAGGTCATTTCAATCAAAACAACGGTTTTCAAAATCAGAATCAAAATTTCCAACATCAAGGAAATTACAATAGAAACCCAGGTCAGGGAAATTTCAACCAAGGGTATTATCATGGCAATAATCAAGGGAATTTTCAGAATCAAGGCCCTAATCCTAACAATAGGGGCCAGAATTTTCCTGTGTAAAATCAAGCCATTGTTCCAACTGGACCATCATCTGATGAGCTGTTGAAACAATTCATGAAATCCCAGGAAGAAATGAATCGGTTGTTGGTTAGCCAGATTGCTGACATCAAGAAGTCTTTAAATGATCGACCCTCGGGCTCAGGTACTTTACCTAGCAACACGATCGCTAATCCGAGGGGCGATGCAAAGGCGATCACAACCCGAAGTGGTGCTTCTTATTCTGGACCCGCTGTTCCTACTACCTCTTCTTCCTCTCTCCCAAAGGTAGTGGAAAGCGAACCTGAGGCGACAAAGGACAAGGAACTTCCTACTAATAACGGAGGTACCAGTAATGTCCATCATCAGGTTGTCCCCAAACCCAAACCTGGAGTTGTTTTTGAACCTCCAGTTGTGGACCCTAAATCCAAAACTTCTATTCCTTATCCCTCACGGTTACATGAGCAAAAGCTCCGCGAGAAAGCTAGTCATCAGATGGAAAAATTCTTTCAAATTTTCCAAGAACTTCACTTTGACATAAGCTTCGCGGATGCCATCATGTTGATGCCCAAGTTTGCATCTACTCTGAAACATATGCTGAGCAATAAAGAAAAGCTATTTGAAATGGCTAAAACTCCTTTGAATGAGAATTGCTCAGCTGTCTTGTTAAAGAAGCTTCCCGAGAAGCTAGGAGATCCCGGAAAATTTCTTCTTCCTTGTGTTTTTCCCGGGATGATTGAGTGCTTTGCCCTTGCCGATCTTGGTGCAAGCATCAATCTGATGCCGTATTCAGTGTGGAAGAAACTTTCTCTTCCGGAACTTATTCCTACCTGCATGACTCTTGAGCTTGCAGATCGTTCTATCTCGCGTCCTCTTGGCATCGCCGAGGATGTATTTGTGAAAGTAGGAAAGTTCCATTTTCCAGCTGACTTCGTTGTTGTTGATTTCGATGCTGATCCTCGAGTTCCCCTCATTGTTGGGCGGGGATTCTTGAGGACGGGCCGTGCTCTTATAGATGTGTTTGAGCAAGAGATCACTCTCCGTGTGGGTAACGAAGCTGTTACCTTTAACCTCGATCAAACTTCGAGATACTCCTCAAATTATGACACTGAATCAATTAATCGAGTTGATTTAATTGACATTGCTTCAGAGGAGTACTCTCAAGAGTTTCTTGGTTATCTTCATAATTCTGTGAGTGGGAATTCCGATTCCACCACATCTTCTCATCCTATCATTGCCGACTCTTCCCCCTCTCTCACTCCGTTTGAGGGAGGTGACTTCCTTCTGGAAGAGATCGATGAATTCTTGGCTACTGATGAATCAATTCCGCCTGGGATTGATGGTGTGTATGATTCGGAGGGGGATATTCTCTTTCTTGAGCAATTGCTTAATGAAGATCCATTATCTTCACTCCCTCCGAAGGAAATCTCAATCGAGGAAATCAAATCAGTGCAATCATCTACTGAAGAATTTCCCGAGGTTGAACTTAAGGACCTACCTCCTCATCTCGAGTATGCATTCTTGGAGGGTGATGATAAATTACCCGTCATAATTGCTAAAGACTTAACTGAGGAGGAGAAAACTGCTCTCATAAAGGTCTTGAAGTCACACAAGCAAGCAATTGCTTGGAAACTCTCCGATATTAAGGGTATCAACCCTGAGTTCTGTACCCACAAAATCCTAATGGAGGATGACTTCAAGCCAGCAGTCTAAAGTCAGAGAAGGGTGAATCCTAAGATTCACGAGGTTATCAAACAAGAGGTTCTCAAACTTCTTGATGCCGGTTTGATTTACCCGATCTCTGATAGTCCTTGGGTCAGCCCAATTCATTGCGTTCCAAAAAAGGGTGGCATTACTGTTGTCACGAATGAAGAAAACGAGTTAATTCCAACTCGATTGGTTACGGGGTGGCGTGTATACATTGACTATCGTAAGTTAAACGAAGCCACCCGTAAAGACCACTTTCCTCTACCCTTCATGGACCAGATGCTTGAGAGATTAGCAGGGAACGAATACTATTGTTTCCTTGATGGTTTCTCAGGTTACTTTCAGATCCCCATTGATCCGCTGGATCAAGAAAAAACCACATTCACCTGCCCATACGGGACGTTTGCCTATAGACGTATGCCTTTTGGCTTATGCAATGCTCCTGGAACGTTCCAAAGATGTATGATGGCCATTTTCCACGACATGATCGGGGAAACTATGGAGGTGTTTATGGATGACTTCTCGGTCATTGGGGACTCCTTCCAGACTTGTCTCTCCCACTTAGACAAAATGCTTAAAAGGTGTGAAGACACCAATCTCTGTCTAAAGTGGGAGAAGAGCCACTTTATGGTCAAAGAGGGCATTGTCCTTGGCCATAAGATTTCCAAGAATGGGATTGAGGTAGATAGAGCAAAAGTTGATGTCATTGCTAAACTTCCTCATCCCACTACTGTCAAAGGTGTTAGGTGTTTTCTAGGTCATGCCGGGTTTTATCGTAGATTTATTCAAGATTTCTCTAAAATCGCTCGGCCAATGACCCATCTTCTCGAAAAAGATGCTCCTTTCATCTTCTCTCCTGAGTGCATCGAAGCTTTTGAAACACTTAAGAAAAAGCTTACGGAAGCACCCATTCTAGTTGCCCCCGACTGGGATTTACCCTTCGAGCTTATGTGCGATGCAAGTGATTTTGCTATCGGCGCAGTCTTGGGGCAACGCAAAACCAAACATTTCCAGCCAATCCACTACGCGAGCAAAACTATGACTGAAGCTCAGACCCATTACACCACTACGGAAAAAGAATTATTTGCAGTGGTGTATGCGTTTGAGAAGTTTCGGCCATATCTTATCTTGACCAAATGCGTGGTGTATACGGATCACTCGGCACTCAAATATCTCTTTGCAAAACAAGATGCAAAGCCGAGATTGCTCCGTTGGGTTCTCCTCCTACAAGAATTTGATATCATTATTCGTGATAAAAAAGGAGCTGAGAACCTGGCTGCTGATCATCTCTCCCGATTAGAGAACCCTCATCAAAATGTGTTCGAGAAAAAGGAAATTAATGAAACATTTCCTCTCGAAACACTCAATATGGTTTCTTTTCGTGGAGACTCTTCTACCCCATGGTTTGCTGACTTTGCAAATTACCATGCGGGTAACTTTGTGGTGAAAGGGATGTCGTCCCAACAGAAAAATAAATTCTTCAAAGATGTGAAACATTATTTCTGGGACGACCCCTACTTGTTTAAGATTTGTGCGGATCAAGTCATCCGGCGATGTGTGTATGGTCAGGAAGCTATTGATATTCTCAAAGCTTGCCATTCTGGACCTACTGGGGGACATCATAGCCCCAACTACACCGCCAAGAAGGTGTTTGATTCCGGATTCTATTGGCCCACAATCTACAAGGATGCCCATGAATTCGTCAAAACCTGTGACGCTTGTCAACGTCACGGGAATATCTCACAAAGGAATGAAATGCCGCAAAACGCCATTCAAGTGTGTGAGATTTTTAAAATCTGGGGCATTGACTTTATGGGGCCATTTCCTTCTTCTCATGGTAATAAGTACATACTCGTGGCCGTTGACTACTTGTCGAAATGGGTTGAAGCTAAGGCTTTACCCACCAACGATGCCCGAGTTGTGGTGAAATTCTTGAAATCTCTATTTGCTAGGTTTGGAACTCCACGAGCCATTATCAGTGATCGTGGTACGCACTTCTGCAATGACCAATTTGCAAGAGTCATGCAAAAGTATGGTGTAACTCACCGTACCTCTACTGCGTATCACCCCCAAACAAGTGGGCAAGTGGAAGTTTCTAACCGGGGGATTAAAAGAATCTTGGAGAGGACGGTTGGTGAAAACCGTGCCTCTTGGTCAGATAAGTTAGATGACGCACTCTGGGCCTTCCGTACAGCTTACAAAACACCCATCGGGTGCACTCCATACAAGCTGGTGTACGGGAAGGCGTGTCATCTTCCAGTTGAGCTCGAGCACAAGGCATACTGGGCCTTGAAGCATGCTAACTTTGATATTCAGACAGCGGGTGATCATCGGAAAGTTCAAATGAATGAATTAAATGAACTCCGTGATCAAGCCTACGAGAACTCTTTGATCTATAAACAAAAGACAAAGAAGATTCATGACTCAAAAATCAAGAACCGCGTTTTCAACGTTGGTGATCGAGTCCTTCTTTTCAATTCAAGATTGAAGATTTTCTCGGGAAAGCTCAAATCCCGCTGGTCTGGACCATTTACCATCGCTAAGGTTTATCCTTATGGTACCATTGAGTTATCTCAACCCGATGGTCCTAATTTTAAAGTAAATGGTCATCGAGTGAAGCATTATTTTGGAGAGGACATTCCCCCTGTGGTTGTCCCGGATCTTCAAACTTTCCCCATGAACCAATGAATGCGGGGATCGAGTCAAGCTAGCGACTCGGTAATCAAAAACAGTAGCATGCCATATGGGTTTTCACCCATATTTCTGTCTTCTTACCTCTTTCTACCACCCTAGTGTGGGGGGGTTGCCCACATGTTTCAAAAAAAAAAAAAAAAAAAAAATCATCTTTCTAAATAATGGCCTTAGTATTTCCCTTTCACGTTCTTTGTTTCGGCATAACCGCCGGTACTTTGAATATTGAGGGCAATATTCATTTCTAAGTGTGGGGGGGGGGGGAATTCTCACGAATTTCATGTATTATCTACCCAATTCCCCCGTTTTTGGCCAAAATTTTTTTTTGGAGTAAGTGTTCTACACTTTCTCATCTGGTTATCAGTCCGCCTTGTCTGTAAGACAAAAGGATTGGCTAATCCAGGAGCAAACGGCTCTTGGTAAAGATTTCTCAAATCCGTTTATATGGCTTGCAATTTGCCCAAAATTGTATGGTTCTCAACTCACCATATCCTAAAAAGTGAAGAGTTGGCTAGCCCGCAAGATTATGGCTTGTGGTAAAGGCAGTGGAAAAACCATAATTGGTAATCAGCTCACCAAAGATAATTCTGATAATTTATCTAAGAGTTGGCTAGTCCAGAAGGGTACGGCTTCTGGTAAAGACAAATCAAATCCGTTGGAAGCTGGTGGTTTGCTCAAAATCACATGGTTATCGGTGTACCATGGTTCTTACTTGAACTGAAACATTTGGCTACTCCAGAAGTGATGGCTTTTGGTAAAGAGATTAAAATCCATTATGTTTTCTCAAATCATTGCTAGGGACTAGCAATATCTCAGTGTGGGGGATTGATGAGTGTGTAAATACTCATCATTTTTATACCAAATAAACTGCAAAATCATCTGAAAACACTCAGAAACACATTAAAATGATCAAAATATCACAAATCAGTGTTTTATGTGTTTTAAATGCAAAAATATCAAAATCAGATGAAAAACATATCAAATTTGCAAAAATTGCAGTTTTAGTCCCCAAAGTTTCTTAAATTATCAAAAATAGTCCCTGAGCCAAAATTTCAAAAGAAAAGTCACCAAAGGTCTTTTTAAATCATAAATTGTCATATTTAGTCCTTTGGTGGAAAATCTAAAAGTTTTGAGAAAATTACAGTTTGGTCCCTGAGCTTTTAAATTGGTCAAATTTAGTCCTTGGAAATTTTCAAAAATGTCAAACTAGACCTTGGACTATTAAATATTGGCAAAACAAACCCTTTTGACTACTTTTCATAAGTTACATGTTTGGTCCCTCAGTTTGGAAGGTTTACACATTTGGTCCCTATGTATTAATACTCTACAAACCAAACGGACCTAATTTAAAACCCCAAGCCCAATCATCAAAACACCCCTGGCCCAAAATCTTTACCCGGTCCAACCCCTTGACCCGACCAACCCAACAACCCAACATTTAAATAATCTAAATCCGCCTTTCCCTGTCCCCTCCCCGACCAGTTTGTCTGCTCCCACCACCAGCCACCTCTAGCCACCAAAAACTACTCTACCTCACCCAATTGTCTCCCCCCTCCTCACCAACCTTACCAATGCATTTAATGCTACCTTTTCCTGTCCCAGATATCCAAAGCAGGTTTTGGCGCCAAATTCTAACAAAGGGCCAAGATTGATTTTAAAGCATCCAACGGTTGATAATTATGCTGGGAAATCCTCAGAAGGTGAGAAAAAGCACTTTGGAGCTTATAAGAGTCCAAGAGGAAGCTTGAAGTTTTAGTTAGTCTTAGTTTTTAAAAAATGTATGTCGTGTTAGTATTAATAGCTTAATCTAAGTTTTCAATTGTAATTTTCTAATTTTATGTACTCATTCTCAAGTTACTTTATCAATATAAACAATTTTCAGGCATAAATTTGTGTGGCATTTTCAATTCATGTATGTCACCTAACTGTTGAAATTTGCAAAGTCCAAATCTTATGAATAAGCTTCAATAAGCTTATTTACAAGCTCAAACAAGTTCAAAATTAGCTTAGTAAGCTTACCATAGGGTCACATCTCAGTTTCAATAACTTTGAGTTACTGGTCAACAAAAGTCAAAGCCAGAAGCAAAATGGGTGCAGAAATGATATGGGTCAATTCAGAATTGGAAATGGGTTGAAATGGAAGCCTTGGGTTGAATTGGATAGGTTAGAGTCCTTTGTTTCATGGTTGGCAGGCCATAGTGGCCACTGGACAAGTTGTAAGTCAATTCAAGTTCTTATGCATAGTATGTATTTGCAGCTTTAATCAGTTAAAACCTGTTCTAGTAGCAGTATTTAAGTTAGTATTAGGTAGTTTGATCATAACTTGTGCTTGGTCAGTTTTTGTTTTAGTAATTGATTGCAAAACAGTTTAGAAGGGTGTGTTTGGCATAGCTGATATAACTGTGATAGAGGAGATCTCAGTGCTAGATTTCTGTTGCTAGTAGTTTGTTTAGCTCATTTGAGCCTTAATCTGTCTAAGTTTTTGCCTATAAAACAACCAAAGTCAAAATAAGTTTCCAACTGTCTTACTGTTAAAACTGTTGTGGATTTGGATTTGGAAATCTTTGTCTTGTGTTTGGAAATCTTAAACCTTGCTTGCATTACACTTAATATACCTTATAACATCATTTTCAGTCATAAAAATTGGATCCAAATCTCAAGAAAGTCAAAGTTCTATCTGTTTCAAAAAGTCAAAACATGTCAAAATTTGGTTTTCCACAGAACTTGCAGATTGTGCACAGGTTCCATTAAAGGTTTTTAAGGTCTGAATTTTTGGTTATAAGTAGTCTACTAGGAGGTCTATAGGACCTCACATCTGGTTTTAGCTTTTGCCCTCTGGATTAACCTGTGCATAAGCTCAAAACAGGCCCTTTCTGCCCTGCTCCAACTCAGTTAATACTGAGTGACTTCTCAGTTTGTGAACAAGCTTGCACAGAGTTCATATAAGCTTTGTAAGGTCTAGTCTTTTGGTTATCAGTAGTTGCTTAGGTCTAGTTTAGAACTTAATCATTGGTTTTTAATTTGTAGCTTATTTGGGTGCTTATTTTTGGTCTGCAAGTAGGCACCAAAATCTGATTTTAGCTTATTCTAATAATCATCAATCTGTGTTATTTGGTTGTTCTGTAGTTATAGCTTGTTGATTACTGTTTCATTTGGTCATTTTTAGTATTCCTTAGTTCCTGTTTTCAGTGGGTTGCTTGATTTGCTCATTTGCTTATCAAGTGCTTATTTCAATAAGCACTTGATTCAGCAGTTTCATTTTCTTCCACATAACATACTGTTTTTCCATTTTTCATAGCTTCTCAATATTATTTTAGAGTTTTCCTGAAATTTTCAGATTTTTCCTAGCTGTTTTGCTATTTTTCTTAATTTAATCTAGTTTTTAAGCATTTTTAATTAGCATTAAATACAAAAAATTCAGAAAAGGTTCAAAAAAATAAGTTTTCATTTTTATTAGGCTTAGATAAATATAAAAAGTGAAAAAAGTAATTTTCCATATTTTTCATAGTTCATTTGGTAATTTTTAGTGATTTAATTAGTTTTTAATAGTTTAAAATTCCTAAAAAATAGATAAATAGTCATAAAAATACAAAAATAGTTTTGAAAAGTCTATTTTGATATTTTAGACTTTTCCAAGTCTTAATCTTATTTTTCTAGCCTAATTTCCTATTTTCTTGTATTTTAGGTAATTAATTATTAGTTAAAAATAGTTTTTAATTAGATAATTAGTCTTAAAAATAATTTTCTTTTTCTATAAATTTTATTTTATCATTAGGATTGTAAAAACATCATTTTCATATTTTTAGGGTTAATATTGATTTAGTTTCACATTTTTAGTTGTACGTCGCGTAGATTTTAATTTCAGTTTCGTAAAATCATAAAAACAAAAACATCATTTTAATTTTAGTGATAGCGTTTATTTAATAGGTTTTATCTTTTTAATTTCCTCTCATTTGCATTTTAGCCTTTGTATTTGTTTGATATTTCTGTAGTTATAATCTCCAAATCATAATCCTTTTTCGTTCAAACTCCTCGATCACTATACGTTGATTGATCCATTGCATAGCTCGCTGGGACATAACGACCCGGGGAGACCCTATACTCCTCAGATCTTCATTGATTCCGTGCTTAAGCTGCTTTAAGTTTTCTTACGCTTGCGTGAGAGAACTTGACGGTTTTGCGCGCATCAAATTTTTGGCGCCGCTGCCGGGGAGCTGTGCTGATTTATCTCCCGTTTTAGCAGATTAGTTGTTTGAATCCTCACTCTTTGTTTATATCATCCATCTCTGTATATATATTTATCCATATTTTCTTCTAAAAAATCCAAAAACCCAAAAACAGCCAAAAACGTATAAAACACAAAAATATTTTTCCTTTTGTTTCTATATATGTATCAAAAATAAAAATACAAAAAGATTCGTCGTTTTCTTTAATAATTAACAACTTAAAAGATTACCACCGAAAACCAAGGCAGTGCACTACCTAACTGGGGGTGCGACCATAATAAGTTCCCGAACTAAAGATTTAAAACTTGCCTTTGTGTCCTTGTGATTGGTGTACCTTTTTCAAAGAAGCCATTCATCTTGGATTATTGGTTAAGTTCACTGTTGTTTTGCCTCGATTTTGTGTTAATTGATTTTGTTGTGATATCGACGTTTCAGAACCAGAAAACCCATAAAGATTCTTCTCACCCCATTTTTACAAACCGTCTTCATAATTCTCATTCTCATCTGAAAGATTTTCATAATTCTCATTCTCGTTCAGCTTCCCTGATTCCAACGCTAGCTCTAACTGTCTCTTGAGCTGATAGCAGTCATTCGTGTAATGCCTTTTTTCCCCATGATAATCACAATACTTATCTTGGTTCTCCTTGCGGGGTGGGTCACTCATCGGCTTTGGAGGAGGTAAACGTAACTGGTGTTCAGTGGCTAAGATTTCTTTTGGGGGTTTTATGAGCGAGTCCAGAGTTAGACGGGGGTTGCCTCGGTTCAGGTGGTCACCACGATGAGGCAAGTAAGGCGACGGCCTGTCACCGTTGCGGTGTGAGCTGCTCCGATCTTTCCCCAAGTATGCGTATCGTCCTTCATTCTTCCTGTCCCATCCATAGTGATTTCTTGTTGCCCTTTCATCCTTTCGAAAGGGTCCGGTTGAGGCTCTTCGGGTTGTATCATAATGCTCTCCTCGGGGCAATTCGGTACTGGCGAAAGCTTCTTCCGACCTCACAAAATCGTCGACCCTAATAATCATCTCTTCCACGGTCTTAGGGATCATATCGGTGAACCGCTTGGCCAGCTCTGGACATTTACACCCGTTCATGAACGAAGAGATCCTCATGATCTCCGGAGCTCCCTGTATGAATCCTGTCTCGGTGGTCCACCTTTCTTTGAATTCCGGCAGCGTTTCGTTAGCCTTCCTTACTGTTTTGGCAATTTCGGTAGGGTCCTTGACACAAGCCTTGTGTAAGGAGAAACGAGTCTCGAACTGGTCCCTGAATGCCGCCCATTCGTCTATGCTTCCCGGCGGGAGTCCATCAAACCATCCCCTGGCCTTTTCGTCCAAAGTCTGTTGAAACATGCAACACCATACTGGCATTGGCCATTCTCCATGTCCTGCAGCTCCAGTGAACCTGTTGAGATGATCTTGAGGATCCGTCGACCCATCGTACAGCTTGATGTGGGTGGGCATCTTGTGCTCCGGAGCGGAGAACTCAATGATTCGCCTACTGAATGGAGATTTCAAGACTTCCTTGAAGGGCTTCGCCAGGTCTTCGTCTTTCACTTTACTCCCCGTAACTATTTCCTTCTTCTTATCAGCCGGCTCGCCCTTATCAAGAACCGTTTCATCCTCAAAATCCAATCGTACTGGCTCGACAGTGTCCCTTCGGCTGTTGTGCTCTTTTATCATAGACTTGAGAGCAGTTACATACCCTTCCAACTGCTCTCTCGTCAATGGTGTGGAACTTCCTTCTCTCCCCCCCCCGGAAGTTTCCAGGGGTGTCGAACCCGTCATCCTATAGCTTTAGTAGATTGAATGCGGGTCTCACGGATGGCGCCAATGTCGAAGTATTTTTTTGTGGGTTGATGCAGCTATCTTTCAGCCTTAGAGATAAGCCTTCTAGATACCTGCTAAGATGAACAACGCGTTAGTCTTGCCCCGGGTGTTATCCCAGGACCCGACTCCGGCGTAAGAATGAGTATGTGTTTTACCGAAAGGTATAGTATAAAATGTATGTGTGTGAGAAAATGATACCTTATTCCCAATTACTGTATGCGTATTTATACTACCTGATGTCACTATCTGGTCCCTGGGTCTGTCGTACTTCATGGGACCGTTGATGTTGTCAGAGCTGATACTGTCCCTGGCGTCGTGTCTGACATCCAGGAGAATAAGACAAAGCGCATCCAGGCTAGATGCCAAAGGTACTGTCAGGTCGGCGCGTCCTTCGGACGGATGGTTTGTCGATGTACCCTTCGGTAAAGCCTTGGACTGCTCCGGTAAAACATTGGACCATTTAAGTAAAGTATTTGATTCTTCGGATAGAGTGTTGGTCCCTTCGGTCACTGGACCGAATGGGCATATACGTCGTCAATAATTAAAGGATATAATCGACTGTGATAAAGTGTGATACAGAAGATAGTCTTTTGATGTGTTTATCTTCGTCTCAATGTTTTAGTTGAGTTCTAAGATATCTATAAGTGTGCTTGGTGCGGTGATAACGAATAAAACGTTATTCGTCTGCCACCTCAGCACCAAATAATCAGGCTTTCAATAACACATCAACAACTAAAATACCTTCCCCAACAAAAAAACTCAATAATATGTTAATGGTACCACAAAATACCCACTCACTAAAAAAAACAAAAAAAACAAACGGAACGAATGGCGTCAGTGGAGGGATTGACGAAATTACCTACGGCGGACGAATGACGGAAGTGACGGTGTAGCATAAGACGTCATTCGTCTCGTTTTGGTACAAATGGCGGACGAAATTTGCTCCCACACCAAGCTCTCTAAGTAAAAAGATTAACAATAACTTTTTTCGGTAACTAAAGGAGAACTATCGTGCAACTAATATCAAACTTATTTTCCAAATATGGAAATACTATTTCTGAACAATTAGATATCAAATGCAAAATCAGTTCTCAAAACATAGAAAACCAATTTTATCGACTTCACATTGTAACAAAACAAACTGTCAGTTCTAAAACGTAAAGCTAGACACCTGATGACCCAATACTTCGGTTTATTTGCAACTCAAATCATAAGAGCAAAAGTTATGTTAACGTACCCTTATGCGTTAACCATTAATCTCGTTGCGTTAAGGTGCGTTAACCACATCATTTGCAGCGTTAACGATGGTGCGTTAACCCTTAACGATGCGTTAAGGTAACATTCAAATTCAAATTCAAAAAAAAAAAAAAAAAAATCACTTACACCCCCTGGGGTTAAACGGCTAGTTTGGTTAAAAAAAAAAAAAAAAAAAAAAAAAAAAACCATTTTCCTACGACTATAAATATTCAATTAACACACAATTTTTTTTCACATTTCCACAACTCAATCAAATCTATCTTATATTTCCATTTGCTAAAAAAAATTTCGGAAGACAACAACAACGATGATTATTTCATGAATCTCCTCGGTGGGTGGAATACCTCAAACCCGGGTTCATCTTCAAACCCGAACGAGGGTTCATCATCACCCAACATCTCTTTTCCTAACCCAATCGGCTTGTCGAGCCAAGAACTTCACCTACAACATCAACGATTTCTATATAGGGAAGAAAGCCAAGAAAACACACTAAACACCAATTTTCAAAATCTACAATTCTCACAACATTCACAAACCGAAACACATGAGGTTCTCGAAACACCCACGTCTCCTCCAAAGCCCAAAAGTCGTGGTAAACGAAAGTCCAAAAAATCCAAAGACCCGAACCAATCGATGAGGATGAAGAAATTCTCAACTTCATCCCTACACGTTGGCAACCAAAAGAGGAAGAATTACGTGCCACCTGCTATGTAGCCGCTACGGAGGATCCGCTTCTCGGGCGTGCACAAGATCGCGATACGTTTTGGCAGCGGGTAAAAAATGAGTTCAATGGACTCAATTTTCAACCACGCAACAAGGATATGATACAAAGCAAGTGGAAAACGTTGAACCGTGATTGCACAAAGTTCAACGCGTATTACAAACGTTCGCAACGGCAACAGAAAAGTGGGGAAAGTGAGATGGATATTCTCAAACGGGCGAAACAAATGTATCGTGACCAGCAAAAAACTGCGTTGTTTGCCAACGATGAGGCTTGGGAGGTTCTGCGTGGTCATAAAAAATGGGACGCGCCGGATCCGGTTGATTTAACCGGCGATGTCCCAAGCCAAACAAACGAGGCTTTTTTTGGTCATGATTAGGGGTGAAAACGAGCCGAGCCGAGCCCGAGCCTGCCAGAGCTCGAGCTCGGCTCGTTTATATATAAAAAACTCGAGCTCGAGCTCGTTTCGAGCCACACATTTTGAGCTCGAGCTCGGCTCGTGAAACTTTTCACAAGCTCGAGCTCGGCTCATTAACACGGTTATACGTATAAAAAATATATATACGTATATATTTCTAGGGCTCGTTTAGGCTCGCGAGCCTAAACGAGCCTTTTGTATAGAGCTCGGGCTCGAGCTCGATTATTAAATGAGCCCAAACTTAGGCTCGAGCTCGTTTAGGCTCGGCTCGTTCGAGCTTTTTACCGATCCGATCCCGAGCTTTTCACGAGCGGTTCGGCTCGTTTTCACCCCTAGTCATGATGAACAACCACGTCCCATGGGCAAAAAGCGTGCTTCGAAGAAAGCCAGATCCGAGAGCACGACAAGTACTGGGGGAGCGAGCACCGGATGAACGAGCTCGTCAAGCCAATTCACCGAGATTATGACAACCGAGTATCGTATAAAACGGGAAACCGCCCAAGCGGCGTATCGGGCGGCCCAAGTAAAAGATGAAACCATAACAAGGTTGGAAGAGATGAAATTTTTGATGATTGACACTGACGGCAAAGATCCAAACGTTGTGACTTGGATCAATGAAGAAAAGGACCGAATCACCAAAAAAATATAACTTGCAACCTCGTCACTAGATTTAATTGTATTTTCGTCATTTCCTTTATGTTGTAGTTTTCTTTGTGTTGTGTGTTTTTTTCGTATTTTTTTTTTCGTTGCAATATTTTTTTTTTAAAATTTCATATTGTAATATTTTAAGAATTAATGATATGTTTTTTTAATAAATGAAATGTTAGTTTTAGTTTAGAGGTTGAATTTGAAAATATTTGACTTAAAGTGAGTTAAGGTTGAGTTATGATAAGGGGTGTTTTTTTTGTAGAGTTAAGATGAAAGGTTAAAGCTGATGTGACACTGACGTGACAGTGTGTTAAACCTTAACTTGTGTTATGATACCGCTTGCTCTAAGCCAATTATAGGACTTGATTTGGTTTCGATCTGATATTTTGATTTACTTTTTGGTTTATCGGACACTAAACCAACCACCGTACAAATCACCACCCTAATTTTGCCTAAGTTATTCATTAGACTAGTGATTATAAGGCTTCGAGGACGCGTCTTTGATCCTTATACCACACGTACTCCTTGTTACACACACCCACACACCACGCGTCTTGGAGCATAAAAAAGAGAAGTCAGTCATGTTTTAGACCGAATCGTGGAAGCGTGAAAATGAGGCCAACGGTCAAAATTTTGAGCCGTTAGGCATTTATTATAAAAACTTTCAACCTTTATAAAAATTTTACCCCTACAAATACCCCAATGCTTTTCATGGTTATTCACACATTGAAACACATTCTTTTTTATACACTCTAAACTTCTCATCTAAAATAAATGAATTCCGAATAATTCATGTTTGCATCCTCGAATGAAAAAAAGAAGAAGATAATAGTATCGAGCTAGAGTTTAAAAAGAGACGACGACATACAATATGAATGATCAAACTTCTACTTCTAGAGTCCTAAAACCTCGATACCACAAAACACGATACATAGAGATCGTTACGGTGCTCAACATCGTCTGGTGATCGCTTACTTCTCTCAAAACCCAATTGATGATGAAGATTTTTTTACACGGTTCTGAATGAGTCGATCACTTTTCACACGCATTGTTTGAGAAATAATTGATAATTTTTCGTATTTTCAACAATGTAGTGATTGTTCCGGAGAGTTGGAATTTTCTCATTGATGAAGTGTACCTCTGCAATTTGTCAATTGAAATACGACACCGTTCCTGATGCTCAAGACGAATATCGGCAAGTGCATGAAGCAGCAAAAAAAGATGTGGAATGAGCGTTTAGCGCGCTAAAGAAAAAGTGAGCTATAATAAAAAAAAATCCAGCATGGTCGATGACTTTTAAGAAAAATAACGAATATGATGTACACATGCATAATATGATTATAAAAGACAAAGGTAAGGCAATCTCTTCCGAATTTTATCGAGAGGAGCAACATCGTGATGATGATCTTATACGAACGCATGAAGAAACATTACAAGTTGTTAGCGATTTAGTCAAAGAGGAAACTTATCTGAGCCTTAAAGCTGATTTAGTGGACCACATTTGAGGTCCAACAAATGAACATTAATTTGTAGTTTCATTTTATTTCAATTTTATAGTAAGTTTTTTATTTTATTTGAATTATTAATGTAATGTGTTATAATTATTAATGACATTTTAATTTTAGTGTTTAAAAAATATAAGTTGTTGGGGAAGTTGGTTGTAGTGACTCCTTATTATCGCTAGCCTTACGTTGGATGTAATAAGGAGACCTCAAGACCGCATTTACCACCGCCACCACAGCGTTACATCTCTCTACAACCAACTTCACCACGAACTTAGTGTATTAAGACAATAAACTTCACCACCAAAACATACCTCACTTAACACACAAATATACATCACCAAAACACGCGCACACACACACAAACACAAAAACACACTCCACACGACTCGGTCTTGACATCGACCGAGTCTTCATTTTTTTGGTTAAAGACGTGTGCTCAAAACGAGCCGTAATAAAGCCTACACGTCTTGGGTGATCTGAAACTCGGTCGTGGCACCCTTATTACGCCTAGTCTTTATGTTTTAAGTCAAGACAATGCTATAAAGTGCAGTCGGCAAAACAGTAAGGACTGGAAACAGAAATATGAAAAAGCCTATATAGGTCTGACTTCTGTGAGTCTGAGGTGATAAGTGATAACCGGCCATCACTAAATACAAATTTATGTTTGTCTGGACGTCTAGCCCAAAGAAAATATTGGGCTTAATAAACATGTTGAATCACATGGGTTTCTTATCATTTTTGTTTAACTAAGGAGTAGACACATTTAAATTGGAAAATGAAATGGGTCAAAAAGTGAGACTGAAGTCAATCTAAATACAAGTAATAGGACGTCTTGGTGTCATAACGATACTTTTAACAGACATTTAATTTATAACCTGGTACATTCCATGTGTCACGTAAACTAATTGATCTTACAGAGGGAACAAAATCGAATAAGCCAACTAATCATAGCTAGTAAAACAATATTAAAGCATGTTACCATTGTTGTGGTCATCATTTCATATATTACAAGTCTAAAGACAATAAATAAAAAATAGATAGCGTTATGATTGAAAAGTGATTTCAAAATCTTTTTAAACGGTTTCATCTTACTATCTGAATTTACTATTAACATTTCCACGAGATAGTTGTCTTGGTGTCTAGTTGAGTTTGATTTTGATCCTCTAGTTTACTACTTTAATACTATTCAATAAACATAACTTGGTTGGTATAGCTTTATCTCATGAGAGCATGCGGTATGATCACTTGAGAAGTGAGTGAAAGCTTAACTTTTATGAGTTAAGGGATAAGTAATCATACTGCCCAAGTGAGTTATGGCATTGAGTTAAGGGGCGCGTTACCACCTTAACGCTACGTTAAGAAGCAAATAATAAAAATAATGAATAAATAAATAAATAAATAAAATTACATATTTGCCCCTTAAAATTTTACATATTCGCCCCTTAAAATGTGGTGTTTTTTTTTTAGTTAAGGTTGAGTTATGATAAGGGAGGGGGGTTGTTTTTTTGAGTTAAGATTAAAATGATAAAGCTAATGTGACGCTGACGTGAACTGAGTGAAAGTTTAACACAATTTACCACACTCTCTGCTCTGAATATAAGCTGTTTTCTCCTTTTAACTAACAGAGGTGATAGATTTGACAAAAGCTTCTAACTATTAATACTAAAATACAGAATGTCTCGCCAACCTCATGGATTAGTGATGATTGACTTAGACCTCATGAATTAGTCGACAAAAAGATGATAAACCATCGTCATAAAAAAAAATTGGCTAATGGGTTGTCTTTGATACTTAGGATGTTTGTGAACAAAAAAATAGATATCTTGTAAATAAATAGAACGTTTGCTAAACTTAGCACTAAGGGTTACGTTTTAGAAAACAAATGCATAACCGGTGTTTGGTGGGCACATAGAGTCGGTTGCGAGAGGTTAGATTAAGCAATTTATATGAATAAATATGAAGGTTGCATAGATTGAAATTTGCGAGTTTAGTTAACTGTTATGTACAAAGAACAAACTGACAAATGACAAATTACAAATAAGAAGTCCACAGGAAGAATTACGACCCAAAGTATTAGCAAAAGCTGGTTTAGCCCATTTGCACAAAAGCCCATATTCTTATTATTGTGTCTAGATATAGTAGATTTACATATAGCACTATAGCAGTATAGACCTAAAGTCACACATCTGTACCCAGATTTAGTTATCTTCTTAAGCCCGTACAAAAGTTTTTGGGCAATAATATGTGAATGCGAGTACAAAAGTCCTCGACTTCAATGTCGTGTAGTTTTATTTTACTTTTGGCTGTATTTCAAGTTAAAGGTCGCACTACAGAAGATGGGAAGAAACAAAGCGGTAGGGCCGGACCAAATCCCCATAGAAGCTTGGAGGTGTCTGGGAGATAGGGGGTTAGATTGGTTGACATGCCTCTTCAACAAGATCTTTTCCGGGGATAAGATGCCAGAAGAATGGAGACTCAGTAAGTCATCCCCATCTACAAGAATAAGGGAGATGTACAAGTGTGTAACAATTATAGGGGGCATTAAGCTTCTCAACCACACCATGAAGCTTTGAGAGAGAGTTATTGAGAGAAGGTTGAGAAGGGAGATGAGGGTGTCCGAGAACCAATTTGGTTTTATGCCAGGAAGGTCATCGATTGAGGCTATTCACCTTCTCAGAAGTCTTATGGAGAAGTATAGAGAAAGACAAAAGGACTTGCATATGGCGTTCCTTGATCTTGAAAAGGCTTATGATAGCGTCCCGCGCGATTTGATTTGGAGAACTCTTATCGACAGAGGAACCCCAAAGAGATACGTGAGAGTCATTAGGGATATGTACGAGGGTGCTAAGACGCGTGTACGGTCCACAGCGGGGACCTCAGAGTTTTTCCTTGTGGAAGTTGGGCTCCACCAGGGATCCGCCATTAGCCAATACCTCTTCGCCTTGATTCTAGATGAGTTATCTAGAGGGGTACAAGAGGGCATCCCGTGGAACATGATCTTTGCTGATGACATTGTGTTGGTGGCAGAATCGGCGGAAGGGTTAAACATCAGACTTGAGCACTGGAGGGAGGCTCTTGAAGACAATGGCATTCGGGTGAGCAGAGAGAAGTCTGAATACCTGAGATGTAATTTTGGGAGGATTGAGCCAGGTCACCACGAACAAATTGATATTCATATCGGTGATCGGATCCTGCCACCCAAGGAGTCTTTTAGATACCTGGGATCAATAATACACAAATCAGGGAGGATAGATGAAGACGTAACCCACCAGATTAGAGCGGGGTGGGCGAGATGGAGGGCAGCGTCAGGAGTCCTTTGCGACAGGAACATCCCCTTTAAGTTAAAGGGAAAATTCTATAAGGTAGCGTTTAGACCTGTTATTTTGTACGGCTCTGAATGTTGGCCCATATCAAAGGCACATGCTAACAGGGTAGAGGTGGCAGAACTGAGGATGCTTAGATGGACTTGTGGTAAAACCTTGCTTGACATGATCCCGAACGGAGTTTTCAGAGCAAAACTTGAGGTCGAAAATATTGTTTCGAAAATGAGAGAAGGAAGGTTGAGGTGGTTCGGTCATGTCAGGAGGAGGCAACAGTCAGCGTCAGTTAGAAGGAAGCGCTTGTTGTCGATGGCGTGAGAAGGAGGGGTAGACCCAATATCAGGTGGGAGGATAGACTTAAGCTAGACATGATGGAGCTTAGTTTGACCGAGGACATGATCTCAGATAGGAAGGGGTGGAGGGATAGAATTAGGATTTGCGGGTAGTTTTGCTAGGTGCTCAGTGGGTTTTTTTTTTTTTTTTTTTTTTTTTTTTTTTTTTTTTTTTTTTTTTGGATGTTTTGGCCTTTAGGAGTCTCATTTTGCCTTGCCCCTTGCGTTTTTTGGGCCTCTTTTTTGCTTTGCCGTAGTTTTAGGCCCCCCGCGTGGTTTGCGTTGCTTTGTTGTTGCTCCCTTAGGCTTGCCTGCTTTGTCTTGCTCCATGCGTTTGGTTTTTTGGTGCTTCGTGTTTTTGCCTTAGCTTTAGGCCCCGTGTGTTGCTTTGCTATGCTCTGTGTTTCCCCCTTTAGTTGGTCTGCTTTTTGTGTGCCTGGGCTCCTTGTTTTTTTCTTTTTTTGTTGCGCTTTGCTGTTGGCTTCTTTGTGTGTGCTTGTGCGCGGTTTCTTTTTCCTTTATGCCATGTTTGCTTGTTACGCTTGCTTTCCTTTTGACTGTGTTTAGCTTTTGTTTTGTCGTATGCTCCTTTTATCCTTTCGCACCAGCACACATGCACTTGCAGGAGATCTCGTTGGAAGCAGTCTCTCTACCCACGGGTTTACCCTGGTGTAGGGGTAGGTTCTGTCTACATTTTACCCCCCCCATACCCTGCCTAGGCGGGATTGGGTTTGTTGTTGCTGTTGTATTTCAAGTTAAACCCAAGTACAAAATATTGTGCAGGATAATGGTCTTTTGGTGTTTATTTTTCAAAATGAGAATAAAGTCACGACAAGCATGGTTATAAGACCAAGTGTAATGGGTGAATGGGTGATGTTCATATCGGTCTTCATGTTGGTCGACCAACAAAAAGAATGCATCCCTCCATTACACTCCAACACAAGATGTGTCTATATTTGAGTTTCTGCAAGAACTCGGTCGAAATAACGACCGACTTGTGTGAGCATGTTTGTGTGTGTGATCGTTTATTTAATTGATTTTTATGCGGTATGTTTTTTGTGGTGTCTTGAGTCTCATTATTACACTAAGTTGATCATGAAGTTGTTGAGCGAAAAATTTGATATGACAGTGGTGTCCTTGATTCTGTTGTGGTCACCATCACACTTAGTCCAATACCTACTACCTTTTTTTTTTTTTTTTTTTTTTTTTTTTTTTTTTTTTTTATCAATAAATGATCTATTCAGGTATAACATGTAACATAACCAAATGTTAACGGTTTTACATTTTTAAGGGCATGTTTGGCGCGAGAGATTGTGAAAGATTATTAAGGCTTACAATTTATTTTATTAAAAAATATGCTTTGGTTAAATAATAATATTTATTTGAGTGACAAATATTGTGAATTATTTTAGAAAAATAAATTATAAAAAAATAAATTCTTAAAAACAACTTTTAAAAGATTTTGGAGATTATTTTTTACAAATCATGTCATTTTACACTTTTAATCTAAAAGTACAACTAGTTTTTCAAACATCACTACAAAAAAATTTACAATTTTAATATTTTTCACCAACAATACTAGCACTAGCATCACCAACAACAACATTTATTTTTTCCAAACATACCCTAGGTAAAATGGGTGGTGAAAATTTGTCGTTGAAGATTATGGACATCAGTACATACATATATACATGTGGGTTGAACTAAACATGCGTTGTAGCCATACATACACATGCACTAAATGCATCAACGAAGGCGAAGGTGACCATCATACATCTAGCTATGGATCTCCTGATGATAGGATGTGACGATGAATTTTTACATCAAAACCGTACTTTATTAGGCGGATCATTGGGGATTACACTCGTCGGGTTTCGTGTACGCATAGGCGATTTCATTGTTATCGACTATTTTAGTTAATTGCGGAGACTGATGGGATATCACACTCGGATGCGAGTATGGAAGTGTGGAATGCACACTTGTTTTAGCCGCTATGTTTCTATCACGACAAAAACATCAGTGTTAAAGGGCAGAGCCCCTTGTTGGGGTCGCGCTCTATTTGGTGTTCCAAATTACGTACCTGTTTTTTCTCTTGTTCCCAATTGATGTGACCGTTGGATAACAATTGTGACTATTGGTTTTTAACCAACTTTAACCGCCTCTAACTTTCAAATAGAATATGTTTATTAAAATACTCATTGTCTAATCTTGAACGTACAAAAAATAAATAATTCCTCATTGTTTTGCTTAGTTTTGTAGTGTGTAGATACTAAGGGCCCGTTTGGATTATAGGTTTTGGTCTATATGATTGGTTTAGATATCATAAAAGTAGTTTGGTATATATACATACTAGTTAATAACCCGTGTAATACACGAGCGGTAGAAAAAGCTTTCAGAAAACTAAAATAAAAGAGTAATAGATAATCTGGAAATCGAAAAGCTAAATTAAAAGATGGCGGCTTTTCAAAAACAAAACAAAAGTTGACCATAGAAAAACTAAAATATAGTTGGACCATGAAAAAAACTAAACTAACTTAGTTACCATTTACCAACCCAACAAAGATGTACATGAGCGGAAGCTTAATAACATCAAAAGCTGAGACCATATAAATAAATTGCTCATCAACTTGAACAAACATGTTTGGTAATCAACCTTCATAAATCTTTTACTCTACTACTATTTGAATAAATTTGTAAAGCATTCTACAAATGATCCCATCGACCCAGATTACATCTGATGTCGTCGATCCGCTTTTAACCCTTCTAGGTAGCAACACCAGGGTTACTAAGCTACAATCCGACCCATGCACCCTTTTTTGCAGCAAAAATGGCTAATAAATCTTTTAATAGAGATATATGTCTAAAATAAAAAATAACATGAAACAAGCTATTAAAAGAAGATGTTGAATGATTATGGAGTAGTGCTCACTTGAAGAGGGTTTGAGGGGCCATCATCGTTATACACACTTGCTCTTTGAGTAACCAAATGATCCTTTTTATAGAAATTCATTTTCAAAATGTTTATACATGTGGATAGCCTAAATCTCTTAACACCCCCCCCCCCCCCCCCCCCCCCCCCTTGCATCTAATAAAACCATTTGCTTAAAGGAAAAAACATGAGATAATGTTTATGTAAAACCGATAAAGTAAGAAATCTGTTACACAATGGTTCAGACCTGAAAATAGAGATAAGTAGGGAAAAAAAAGGAAAGGAAAGGAAAAAAGGAAAGGAAAAAAAAAGATGAGCAATTCATACTTTTGGTAATTACTGTGATAACGTCATAGCACATCGACATAAGTAGGGGACAAGAAGGGCACTTTTGAGTATATATAGACAACAATCACAACATAGCACTATATATAGCAGTAACATCATATAATCAACAATGAACTCAAAACTATTATGGAGAAGATCATATTGTACTCCGTACAAAAGAAGGGAGATGAAATGAAATAGAGATGGCATATTTTAAGCAAAGCTATTTCTACCTATATTATATGAAGAAGGCCAAAAATAACTGTAGCATGCTAAAAAAATGTCACATAACCCACTTAGACTATGTTTATCAGCAACCGGTCACAACCCAACCTATCATTAAAATATTCGTTTCTTTCTCTTTCACGTATACAACCAATACTACCAACTAATTTCAATATTTTTACCATTTATCAACAACCCAACCAAACACATTTTAAAATATTAGTTTTTCTCTTACCTATCCAATCAAAAATTGACACGTGAGAAAATGGTGGGGACAACCGGTTGGTGACTTGAAGTCACCAAACAACCCAAGTAGGCCAATCCCATTTTCTTCATATGGGGACAATAATATAATATATATATATATATATTTTTTTGTCAATATCCCATCCAACCGGTTAATGGAATACCCCGATAAACATAGTCTTAAAGCATGCTAAAAAATGGCCACGTAACCCACTATTTCTCATTTCCCATCTTTACCTTATAATCTTATATTGTTGACCTCTTCCCTCTTGTTCATTGAAAACTCTTTTTTTTTTTTTACCTCTTTTCTCTCTCTCATGCTATCAAAAGTTTACCTTCTTCTCCAAAACATTTTTTTGTTATTGTTGCAGGATGTGTTCCGATCTATTTTCCTTCTTTCTTAATTTCATTTTTTTTCTCTCACCTTTGATATGTTTTTTTTTTTTTTTTTTTTTCCTTTCAGGTTTCAGATATTTGAAGGAAGAAGATGATGGCAACCGTTAAAAGGAGCGTCTTATACCTACTCATTTCTCCAATACACATGTATGTCTTTTTATTCTGTATGTTTCAAAAGTTGCCATTGTGGAATATGTATGATGTCAAGATTCAAGAACTGCTTCGTTTATTTATACGTCCTCCATCTTTTTTTTTTTTTTTTTTTTTTTTTTTTTATGTATGTTGATATCATAGTAGGGGCACTTTTTGTTTTATAACTGATCTACTTTTAAAGGAGATAGAAATCGAGAATATGAGTGTTCGATCAAGTGTTCTCCACTTTGTACTGATGAGCCAATTAATGAAATATCCGAAACACTAAATTATTATTTTTTTCTTTTTGAAATGTGAATTTCTTATAAGGTGCTTCGTGTCGCGGTTCGACAGCGAGAGGTCTAGACTACGTTGTCTAAACCGGGTCCGCGCTAGAGAGCTCCCTCGAAGCGGAAATGCCTATTTCAAATACCCGATGGGGGAAAACCCTCTACTAATCCGCCCGAAGGCACGACAATTAATAGGGGTAAACACTTGCCTTTTCCAAGATTCAAACATGGGGTACCCAGGCCCAAACCCTTCATTAAAGGACTACATTGAAGGTAAATCCCTCATTCAAACCCTTTGCAGGATTTGAACTCAAGACCTCCCTCCCCAAAAGCCTCTAAAGACTCCAAGGTGGCCAGTTGGTTGAAACACTAAATTATTGAAAGATGATTCTATATTGTTTGATCTCCTGCAAGTTTGATGCTTATGTTCGGTTTTGCTACAAGTCAACAACACGTGTTTAATGGAAAATGCATTACCAGTTTCTTTGTTTATCGACATTGTGGGTTCAATATTTCAGTGTTGATTTAGAATATTTATATGTTCTTTAAGTTGCATTAACTATTTGATTTGATTAAGATACATTTACAAGTGTATAAGATTTAAAATATAGAGCCAAGACTTGTAAAAAAAATAAAAAAATCATACATTAAGCAAAGTGAAAATAACAAAAAGTTTATTTGTTCGATGATACTGCAACTAAGGTGAAGTGTCCAAACTTTTAGCCATTCAAGTCATGTGTTAACCAAGTTGAAGCTCTAAATTATAGAAATGTTGCTATTACTACATATATTTTTGTTTTGAATGTTCATTTCTATATTAACTAAAGACAATGTCAAATCTTTTTCACATTGTTTTTTCTCTTGAATTTAATAAAAAAAATTGACTTAAAAGAGAACAAGAATAACAAACGTAGAAAATAAAATTGTACTCGTTTATTGAGGGACCATAATTTTTACCAGAAATATACATGTTTTAAAAGAAAGTTAACAAATTGTATCAAACATTTTTTAAAAAAAAGTTAACAAATTGTATAAAACAAGCATGATGGTAAAAGGGATGGTGAAACAGGAGAAAATGGTGGAATAGTTGATGGGTCGTGGGAGTGGGTCCAATGGGACTGTGATGATCATCAAATGGGTCAACAAAGCATGGTCGCATAGTAAAACAATTATGGTGGAAGTGTATATGGGGATGCATGGCTTTGTGTTATCAAATAGAGTAGAAAAAGAGAAATGATACATGGACATAAACTTAGGATTAAATTTAAACCTAAAACTACTTGGCATCATTTTGATGGGTTGTAAAATAAGTGGGTTCATATCTGCATCCATCAAGATGACACTTGGGTCCCTATCTGCATCCATCGAGAAATTATACATGTAGCGTTCAGCACATGCTAAAACTTTAATGAAATATCTAGCCTGTTAGAAAACAACGCGTTAACCATCAAGCGCGGCCAAAAAAATTACCTAGTCAATTTTAAAATAACTGGCGTGTAAAGTAGTGCACCTCACATTTAACAAATAAAATGAGGCAAAATGTGAAAGTGTGTTCTATATTCCAAGGATTACATTTCAGAACTTTTTGAATCTCAAGATTGGTTGCAAAAGCGCAGAGTGTAATATATGTATTTGAAAGTGTATTGGCTATAATAAAGAAATTCAAAATACAAACCATGCATCATAAATCTTGTCTATTGTCCAATTAAATCACCCAATTTCGTATACATTTTTAATTGCCCAATCAAATGACACAATTTAAGTATTGATGATGTCAGCCAAAACATTCTTTTAATAGATAGTATAGATATAGATGATTTGAAAATGGGTACCATGTCAAAAAATTTGGATTGCAGAAAAGTAGGCTACTCTTCTTCTTGGTTTACACGAGTAACAAGATATTGTGCGGGTCCATTTTTATTTTAAGCCACATTTTTATTTTTTTGTTTTTCTTTATTACTTTTTAACTAGCAGGGTACTCGCGCGTTGCGGCGGCGGGTACCCTGAAATTAAAATTTTCGGCGTACAATATATTACTATTATATTTTTATCGTGACAATAACTTTATAGAAAAAGAAATTTTTTGTTGTAGTATCTTTAAGCAATAGCCTAACATTTCATATAAAAGTATTAGTACACCCACGTATAATCACAACCAAAAGAAGTATTGATAACTCAAAAAATCATTTTCCTGATACCCAGTGCAACTCGTAGTACTCGGCCCAATATATATATTTTTTAACAAACATTAATGCAGACCAATTATTGCAAATAACTCTAAATGATAATAAGACTAATGTTGCCCTATTTTCTTATTCACCAACCATCTCTTATCTCATTTCTCTCATCTCAATCTCATAAACTCATAAAAGTCACCATCTCATCTTCACTAAATTTTAAAACCGAAAATCCCACCACCAAAATCCCTGCGTTCTCTAATCCAAACGACAAATAGAAACTTGTCAGTGGTGATTCTCGTTTCTTGTCTTCATATTGAAAGACAAACACAATAAGCACCCTTCTATCTATTATTTATGACCCATGAAAAGGAAAAACAACAATTCCTTTGAATCTTGTTTGTGACTCACAAACCAGGTAGGTGGTTTCGAATTTTGTTTTTTCCAATATCAATGAAGGGTTTGTTGGATCTTTAAGGATCTATGAGTATTTCAAAAACCAAAACCGAGATTTTGTTCTTGTTCTTATATATATTACTAGACTATAGACCCGCGGGTTTCGCGGGTGGCTTTAGAAAATGTATTATATTTTATGTTATTAATAAACAATGGTAGAAACTTAAAATACGTGGAAAAAATCTAAGTTTCGATCGACATAAGTAATCATGAGTTGATATAGATGGGAAATAGTACTTAAGCCTCAGCGATTGGTGAAAGCAAACTAATTAACTTAGGAAGTGAGCTGAGAACAGGCTCATGCACATAAACATGATACATGACACACAAGTTCTATAAGTACATATGATGATACAATAACCAAACAATAGAAACTTTTGCTTATTGGTTTCAGCCCAATAAATGCTTCATAGCTAAATCCATCTTCACATTAGCACTAATCCAAACGCACTCATAAAATTGGCGGGTCAGTAGAAACCATTTTGACCCATCTCAGGAAGTTACCTATTTTGGCCATTATATTCTCCAGAATCAGGAGCTTTCACTCGCCATCACGAATATGTTTACTTGGCTTATTAGCTTCATGGATGTACACGTTCGAAAGACTATGACATGTACTTTAAGTGTCAGCTGGTAATAATATTGTTCTTTTTCTCATAATACTACCTTCAATCAGTTATAAAGAAAGGTTCATGATAAATTGTATTTGTCTTGAATGGGTCAAATAAGATTATTAGGCCAAAAATTGTATTTGTCTTGAATGGGTCAAATAAGAGGGCATTGAGTTACTGATAGTTAGTCTTCCAGCAGGCCACAAAATTGTAGAAATGGTCTTCCAATATCGTATTTGCATCTGTTTCTTGAAAATTACATGTTATAAGGGTACAAAAAGAGGTTGAAGTAGCAGCGATGCGAACAAAGAATGGTGTAAAAGTTCTAAGCGTTTAGACGATGTATGGGTTAAGTTAGACATCCACAAACTGGGCATTTTGTATTTTTGTGGGCTGAAATAATCTGAAGGGATTTTAGATATATTGATGTTTAGTATGAAAGGCGAAATTACTTGTAAGCCTTTTTAAACTGGTGATGCAGTCTGTCATCTTGATCTGCACTGCTGCTAATTCTCGTGGTTGTTTTTTATTACAGTAATGTTTAGTCTAAAAAGCATCATTATTGTATGTGCTGTTAGCCAGTTTGTATATACAAACGAATGCGAAAAAACCATGAGCCAAAGCTTGACCTCAGCTAGTTGGTTCTAAATCTGAGTCTTCGGATCATGGCCATCACCAGCCTGAGCCGATAAATTTTTTTTATGTGCTCAGTTTATTGCAATGAACATAACTCTCGGGGTTTGGATGTTGCATATAGTTTCTGCTTCTGTTGGATGGATTAGATTAATAAATGTGATAAGAGATTTAACAAAAAAAGTTTTGATACAAAATCACAAATACAAGTTATCAACCAGGGATGGTTATGCTAATCCAAGTAGCAAACCAAAACAGACAATATATCTATTCATCAGAGTGATCAACAAATTCTATGATACATTGATACATCTTAAAAATGAATGGTTTTCTGGTTAATTACATCACCATAGAAACGATCGCTCGTTTGCAACAACATAGTCACAAGGGTTAGTTCAATAGTCAATGACTCGTTAATAGAACTACATTTTTTAGCTGCTTGTAGTGTTTACTCAATTAGCTAACGACACTACCAAAAACTATCTCCTGTAGACAACAGTTACTGAGGTACAACAACAAACATCTAGTCAGACTTACGTGAAGTTTCTCTTATCAGGTTGTCCATTTCTTGCAAACGCGGGATAGATCATCACTTGCTTAGAGGCTTCTAGTTTCTCAATTCTGGACGTACAATCTTTTAGTCGCTTCACAAGTGATGACATTGCTGAGGCATTGTACAAAATAAGCCGGTACCAAAATCAGCACAACCCACTGGAAATACATGGAAATTTGCAGAGCACAAGAGAACACCAATATCAGTAGTACACCGAAACATAAGCCGGTACCAAAATCAGCACAACCCACTGGTATACCAAGACACGAAATCTTTTTGTCCGCGCATTCAACACCCACTGGTACACAACAACACCCACCCGTTGCAAAAATCGATCCACGTGTGAAATTAGCCTGTATTGAATACAAAAGCTTCATATTCCAGGTCGCATGTTAATACATTTGCAGCTACAATAAACTAAACAAACTGTTAATACATATAAGCTACATCAAACTGCATGCTGGCCAATCTCTGATGTTCGCAATAATATACAAATTAGATGTAAAAAAATATAAGGTAGTGAGTATACAATAAAAATCCATGGTAAAAAGATTATAATGAAAATGAGAAACATACTATTACCTGATAGGTTTACAAAATGCTAATCTGATAACATCCGACATCCTGCAATGATAATAATTTTTCCAAGACAATAATAATGCACGAAAAATGTTTTAAACGCAATATGAAAAAATAATAATAATAACAATGGTAAAATACTAAAAATTATTTGTGTCATTATGAAATAACGACTATTGTTCATCAAAGCAATTATTATGAAAATCCCATGAAAATCCAAAAAAGCAAATGCAACAACCATAACATCCAAGAAGACGAAACAATGACCAAAATAACAAAAACTTTAAATAGAAGCGGATAGTATCATTTGACTATGAAAAATAGTGATAAACATCACTATTTCTCAATCTTGGGTTCGAGTAGCTTCTTTTTGGTAGACGATGCATTCGACAGTTCGTCAACATCAATAACGTCATCCAACTTTCTCTTAACAGGGCTTGTCCCTGTATCCTTCAAAGCTTCAATGATGGAGTTTGTAGCTCCAATCCCAGACGTGCTATCTTGCACCAGGAAAATAATAATTGTGTTAAATGTATTTCCAACTTATATCACTATGATGACTTTATGAGAATAAAATCAGTTTTATTAGTGGATTAATCAGATTACCTCGTATGTGAGTCGAGGGGGTGGTGTTATATATCCTAATGATGGAGTTAAAGAACTGCTCACAGTGGCCTATGGAAATTTGATCAATTTAGCATATTAACGTGCAACTATAGAAAATGAAATAAGGATAATTATAAGATAATACCCCAATTGTTGGAACCTTTAGCTCCAACTCTTCGATAACATCAGCTTCTTGACAAATTTGTGATATTCCATAAACATATTTGTTTTTGGATAGGTTGTAATCTGTGATGTCAACTTTAAAAGCTAGCTTTCTTTTAAGTAAGATTTCAAAATCTTTGGGCAAGACGTCAAGGTCTCCATCCTGTGTGTAGCTCTGACTATTTTAGTTACATTATCATTTTCCTAAATATTAGTGTCGAAAAAGTAACTTTTATTATAAAGATGTAAACCTGTTGTTGTTTTTCAACTAATTCGTTAGCATCTTTGTCTACTAAAGTATTTGCAAGCCGATCAAAGAGAGTCAATGAAATAGACCCCGTATTATCAAGCACTCGAATCTGTATCTTAAACCTGCATTGTTTAATAAGGAAAATATGTTAAATGAGTTGAGATCGGATATATATAGGTTATTTGAATAAGTAATATTAAGATAATACTTATTTGTAAAGAACATCAGTCACTGATGAGTGTCTAAATACTCATCATTTTTGTACTATCTAGACTCCAAAATCATCTGAAAACACTCAAAAATGCTTCAAAATGATAAAAATATCACAAATCAGTGTTTTATGTGTTTTAAATGCAAAAAGATCAAAATCAGATGAAAAACGTATCAAGTTTGCAAAATTGGCAGTTTTAGTCCCCCAAGTTTCAAAAGTTGTCAAAAACAGTCCCTGGTATATCAAAATAAAGAAAAATGTCATTTAAGGTCCATGGGATTCAAAAGTTGTCAAAACAAACCCTTGAAATGTAAAATTTGCAAAACTACAACTTTGGTCCCTCAAGTTTGAAAAATGTCAAAAATGGCCCCTGGAAAATTGGAAAATGTCAAGATTGGTCCTTGCATTATTGAAACTTGTCACTTATGGTCCTTGGAGCAACTTTGTTGAATTGGCAACCTAGGTCCTTGAGTTTTCAGAATTTACACCTAAGGTCCCTATGTATTAAACCCCTTAAACCCTTTTTGACCCTTGGCCCCTTGTCACTCTATTTTTGACACCTGCCACAACCAAATTTGACCCCCCTATTATTATATCTGGTCAATCCCTTGGTCAAATAAAACAGACCCTTGGCGCCACTTTTTCTTCCTTCACCACCTGCTTCCCCTGCTCACTCAAGCACAACCATCCCCCCTCCTCACCTTATCCTCTCCTTGTCCCCTCCACCTCAACAAGCCTCCAAGAACCATTAAATGATCCTTCCCCCTTAACACTCTACCATAGCCATCTGTCAAAACCATTTCCCGCCAAAAATGATCCTGTGGCCAAAAATCATTCAAAGCATCCAATGGTCAAGGAAATTAGTGGGAAAAGCTCTGAAGTCAGAGGGAAGAAGTTTGGAGTATAAAAAGAAGCTTGAGGAGAGAAGTAGAGTAGTAGGATTTAGTTTTAAATTTCTTTAATGTCGTTTTTTAATTAAAAGTTTTAGTTTTAGTTCAAATGATGTAATTTAAGTTTCTTTGTATAACATTCAAGTCAAATCAACATTGTAGGGTGCTTTTGAATATCAATCTCAAGTTTTTATTTAAGTTCATATTTTCAAGTCTACTGTTACAATCTTCAGTTTCAAATTCTATGGTCCAAGTTGTTAGTGGCTTATTTGAAGCCTTAATAAGCTTGTCTAAACTCCTTATAAGCTTTTTATAAGCCTACATTTCATTTTCAAGTAACTTTGAATAATAGTCAACAAAAGTCAACTGTTGAAGCAAATTGGAATTGGAAATGGTTACTGGTGTTGCAGACCTCTGATTTGGGTTGGAATAGTTCCATTTAATGTATGACTGGGTTTGGTTTTAGCCTGCATAACAGCTGGACTCCTGTGAGTGATTATTTCACTTTTTCATTTTCAAGCCATTTTACATATTTTGCTTGTATATGCATCTGTGGTCACAATTGTTTTTCATGTGTTTAATTAGTTGTAATTAGGTGATGTAAACTCATTTTGATCAGTTGCAGTAGCTAGTTAAGTGGTTGGTTTAGTTTATTTGCAAATCATTAGTTTAAAGAGGTGTTTGGATTTGACTGCATATCTGTCTTCAAGGTTTATGCAGAAGTAGGTTTCTGTGGTTTCATGCTTGTGAAGCCATTTCATACTTATATCTGTCTTAATTTTGTGCTTGTAACCACCAAAAGTCAAAATCTGTTGGAATCTGTCCCATTTGCTTACTGTTGGAGTTTTAGCAAGTCAAAATCTGATTTTGTGTTTAAAATACCATAACCTAGATTGCAGTAGTCTTAGTTCATCAATATAGATCATAATCAATCCATAAATCATGATCAAAGTTCCAATTAGTCAAACTTTCTGTTTTGTCAAAAAGTCAAAAATCTTGAAAACCTGTTTTGGGGTCAGTTAGGAAGAATTTTCTTGGACTCATCTCTGGGCCAAAATCAGAGAAACTTGTTGCTTTAAAAACTTCCCCTGGTCTAATGTCTTATGGCCATTTTAGTAGAATTTTATAGTTTTTTCTATAAGCTCAAGTAAGCTTGTCAATATGGTGCTAAGTGCCCTGTGCAGGGCACTGTTGACTGCACAGGGCTTGGGCAGATTTTGCAGACCTTGCACAAGTCTCATTTGAGCTTGTCTAGGTCTGTGCTTTGATTTACTAAGTCTCAACCAGGTCTTCTTTAAGTTTTAGCATTTGCTTTTTAGTTGCTAGCTTATTTGAGTGCTTATTTCTTTGTCCAAAGTAGCCCCTCAGATTCTGCTTTTAGCTTATTTACTCATTTCATCAAATCTGTACTAGCTTGTAATCCAGAGGTTGTGGCTTGTTGATTCTAGCTGCATTTGGTCATTTTTAGCTCATAGTAGTTTCTGTTTCAGTTGGGTGCCTTTTGGTGTGCTTTTGGCTTATCCAAGTGCTTATTTATAAGCACTTGGCACATCAGTTCCTTATTCCTTCACACATGCACCTGTTTTTCTATTTTTCCTTTATTCCTCATATTATTTTAGACTTTTCCTGAAATTTTCATATTTTTCTAAGCTTGTTTGCTATTTTTCTTAATTTAAATTAGTTTTTAAGCATTTTTAAATACCATTTATTACAAATAATTAAGAAAAAGTTCAAAAAAATAAGTTTTCATTTTTATTAGGTTAAGATATATATATAAGTCATAAAAAGTATTTTTCCATAATTTTCTTAGTTTAAAAAGTATTTTCTAGTATTTTAATTAGTTTTAAATAGTTTTAAATTAATAATAAATACATAAAAAGTCTAAAAAATATATTTTCAGTTTTAAAATTAGTTTTATAATATTTTAGATTTTCCTAAGTCTTAATTTTATTTTTCTAACCTTATTTTGTATTTTCTTTTATTTTAGAGTATTTATAAATAGTTTAAAATAGTTTTAATTAATAATAATTAGATAAATAGTTATAAAAATAATTTTCTTTTTCTATAAATTTTCTTTTATCATTAGGATTGTAAAAATGTTATTTTCATATTTTTAGGTCTTTTATTTCTTAGATTTCACTTTTTATTTTGTACGTTAACGTAGTTTTTAATTTAAACGTAAGTTTTAAGTTTTAAACGTTCATCACTTTAAATATAGTGATAGCGTTTATTTAATATCTTTTATCTTTTTAATTTTCTTAATTTGTATTTAAGTCGCTTTATTTTATACTCTTTTTCAGTAGTGTAATATTCAATCCTAATCATTTCTGATCACTATCATTAGTGATCATTCTATCGTCTGATCAAGTGTTTTACACACCATTGAGTCTCCGTGGGACATAACGACCCGGGAATCCACTGTATTCTCCAGGACTTCATTGTATTTGTGTCTGAACTGTTTTAAGTCTGTTACGGCTGGTCATTCACAAGTGGCCAGTTTGTGTGATTAGACTTGACGGTTCGGCACAGATCAAATTTTGGCGCCGCTGCCGGGGAGGCTTTAGCGTGTGTTCTAAACCTTTTTCAGATCCATTCTTGCACATATTCCATCTTTTGTAAAAAGTTTTTTGTAGAGTTTTCAAAAATCCAAAAAGTTCATTAACACTTTTCCTGAAGTGTTATCAACACCAAAAATATTTTCATTCTTTGTTTTTATAGCCTGTTTTTCAAAAAATCCAAAAATATCCATCTTTACCCTCTCGCATCTTTTGATTCTACATTTCCCTTACCCTTTAATCTGTTTAATTCTTCATTCCTTATCTTCTTTAACCGTTTAATTCTTCATCTCTTATCCCTCTTATCCGTTTAATTCTTTATGTCATGGTATTTGACATGTTCCTGGTGTGGAGGTCCATTTAACGGTGGAAATTGTCGGCTATGTACCAATGTGAGTTTCGGAGACAAGTTTGTCGGTAATCCCGATCCCATTTCAAACAATGAAACACCCGATTTTTCCTACCTACCTCCACAGCCCCAATACGAATCCTACTCATGCGAGTTTTGTGGGAATGATTCTCATTACGGTTTTGATTGTCCACCACGAGTTCCGCTTGTCTATGAGCCGGAACCATGTTACAATCAGAACTTTGGTGAAAATTATTTTCCCAATTATCTCTGTTGTGAGAATTGCGGGGGTCCTCATACGACTTTTGAATGTCAACCGATGAATCAAAATTTTCAAAATTCCAATTCTCCCGGTTTTGACAATTTCCAACCCCCACAGTATTCCATCAGTCATTAGACTTCCGAGCCTTCACAGCATCTCAATGATTACGAGGAGTGTAATCTTCCTCAAAGTTCTGAAGAAATACGCATTCGAAAGAAACTGCAAATGAAAAGAATGGTGTGTAAGCTTCAGCAGATGAATATAAGAATCAGATATGATGACGATGATGATGAGGATAGTATTCAAATGAAGGAATACTATGATTACGACGAGGAGAGTGTTACTCAATTGAACGATCTTATTTCTCAACTCCCTCAGTCTATTGCTATCACACCTATCTTACCTTTTATTGCTACCAAAGACTCTCTCATAATGGAGGATGATCATCTCAGCACTATTTCGGAAACGGAATCATCAAGTGTTGAGGATCTTGTCCTAATCCCAAGTGAGTCTGAGGATATATCCGATAGTGATTGTGATTTGCCTTTTTGTGATTCTCTTGACATTTCTGAGGTTACTTCCGGGATTTTCTCAAATCCTCTTTTTGAATTCATAATGACTACACTTTTGGGAAAGTAAATCCTCTTTTCGACGAAATGTCTGAGGCCGATACAGAGACCATCACGGAAGTGGTGGAAATTGCTAGCTCTCAGAGCACACCACTTGTCCCACCTCTGTATTCTATCTTATCTCTTCCATCATGTGATGACGATTCTATCCTCACTGATGAGATTCATGATCCAAAAATCATGAATTCCTCTTCTGATAATGAGGAGTTAGTCATGATTTGTATCATGATTTTCCTTCTTTTCTTCACATATGGTGTGACTTCTCGTTCCCTTTTCTCCTTCGGGAATGAGGACACTATCTTTGACCCCGGCATTTTCATTTATCATCTGTGAGCCGGGTCTTTCTCTCTATATCTCATCGGTGTGGAACTTTCACGTGCTTCAAATGTTTGTCCAAACATCTTGAACGAAAGTCCGAGTGAGATTGTTTCTTCCACTTTGCTTCCCCATGAACCAATGAATTCGGGGTCGAGTTAAGCTAGCGACTCGGTAACCAAAAACAGTAGCACGCACCATATGGGTTTTCACCCATATTTCTGTCTTCTTACCCCTTTCTACCACCTAAGTGTGGGGGTGATGCCCCACATGTTATATATATATATATCTCTAAAAAAAAAAAAAAAAAAAAAAAAAATCTTTTAAAATAATGGCCGTAATATTTCCCTTTTACGTTCTCAGTTTCGGCATAACCGCCGGTACTTTGAATATTGAGGGCAATATTCATTTCTAAGTGTGGGGGGGAATTCTCACGAATTTCATATATTATCTACCCAATTCCCCCGTTTTTGGCCAAAATTTTTTTTTTTTGGAGTAAGTGTTCTACACTTACTCAGCTTGGTTATCAGTCCGCCTTGTCTGTAAGACTAAAGGATTAGCTAATCCAGGAGCAAACGGCTTGTTAGTGCAAATATTACGATATTTAATCTATACAGTCTCGTTTGTTTTGATTGATGACAAACATGTAACTTGTAATACATAACGTAAAATGTACAAGTTACTTGTAATTACATTTGTCTCAACATACATTCAACACCTCTCGATGTCTCAAGTCCTCGTATGTTACAACACAGGTTCGTACATGTTTGTTATGTGGCATT